>JANJXV010000753.1:0-397748 GCA_024803745.1 Megascapheus bottae | reverse complement strand
GAAATAGTTATGAAACTAACAGTCACCATTCTTCTACCTAATATTGTAATATAAGTTTATAAATGCAAGGACTATTCTGAAGTGTGCAGAAGATAGCTTCTAATTATAATATTCTCATGAAGTATACTTTTTAAGAAACATGTTGCTTGCTTTGAGAAAGCAAAAGCAAGGAAAAATGATATAAGTAAGTTCGCTATTTATCAGAAGGAAAATACTATTGGGTTTAGATCAACTTTCATTCATTCCGTGCTGATGAAACAAATATTTGCAATTCCTGAGGCCAATCACTTCATTGTGATGAACAATCAGCCAGCTTATATCAATCTTCCAAAAAAGGAAAGGAACAAATGAGAAGCAATTAAGGTTTCCAAAATGAACCAGGTGGTGGTGGCAGCTCACACTTGTAATTCTATCTACTCAAGGCCTGAAATCCAAGGATCTGGATTAAGTCTGTCTGTTATGAAAATATTCCTGTCTGAAACATCATCTCTGTTATCACAGCCCAGCTGATACACTCTGCTCAACAGGTTACAAATACCAAAGTCCATCTCCTATCTGAAATACTAGCAAACGTACTCACACATTATTTCCTCTTTGGGAGATAGTTGAAACATGTACCAGAAACATTTCCCTGGCTTCAGAGTGGAAGTGGAAATATATACTCACTGGAAGCCCATCTAGTAAATTACAATCATCTTTCCTCACATCTTGTTAGTTAAATTGAACAATGAGTGTTTGGATCAGAAGCGATGTGTATGAGCATACAGGTTGTAAAAGTACTGTAATCATAGCTACTCAAGATAAGCTGAGACCTGAGGATTCCAGTTCAAAATCAGCCATCCAATAAATTCCATAAGATTTTTACCTCTAATTAAAAAGCAAAAAACAGAGCGTTGAATTGTGCTTAAAATGCCACAGGCCTAAGCTTTGCATAAAAGGGGTAAGGGGTAGCAATCAGGATGCCCACTCTCTCCACTCCTTTTTAACATCCTACTAGAATTCCTAGGCAGTGCAATAAGGCAAGAAGCAAGCATAAAGGGGATCCAAGTAGGGAAAGAGGAAATAAAACTATCCCTCTTTGCAGATGACATGATTCTGTATTTAAAGAATCCTATAGACTCTACTCCCAAGCTCCTTGAGCTGATTCAAAGCTTTGGAAGCGTAGCAGGCCATAAAATCAACCCTCACAAATCAACTGCCTTCCTTTACGCTAACAGTGAGATTAACGAGGCAATAATCAGGAAAGAAACTCCTTTCACAATAGCCTCAAAGAAAATAAAGTACCTAGCAATTAGCTTAACTAAGAATGTAAAGGACCGTTTAGATGAAAGTTTTAAAACGCTAAAAGAGGAAATTAAAGCAGAACTAAGGAAATGGAAAAACCTCCCATGCTCTTGGATTGGAAGAATCAACATTGTGAAAATGACAATCTTGCCAAGGGCTATCTATAAATTCAATGCAATACCCATCAACATCCCAAAGTCATTCTTTAAAGAAATAGAAGAAGCAATTCAAAATTTCATATGGATTAAGAAAAGAGCCATATAGCAAAAAGACTTCATAGCAGAAAGAACAGCGCTGGAGGAATTTCAATTCCAAACTTTAGACTCTATTACAGAGCAATAATTCTCAAAACAGCTTGGTACTGGCACAAGAACAGGCCTGAAGTCCAATGGAATAGAACTGCGGACCCAGACATTAAACAACAGACCTATGGCCACCTAATCTTTGACAAGGGAGCCAAAAAAATAGAATGGAAGAAAGATAGCCTCTTCAACATGTTGTGCTGGCAGAACTGGTTAAACACCTGCAGAAAACTAAAGTTGGATCCTTCTTTGTCACCTTGCACTAGAATTAACTCCAAATGGATCAAAGACCTGGAGGTAAAAGCTGACACACTTAAAACTGTACAGGAAGGAATAGGAGATACACTAGGCCTCCTTGGCACAGGTCGAAACTTTCTTAATACGGACCAAGAATCACAACAAATCAGAGAAAGGCTGGATAAGTGGGACTGCATTAAACTGCAGAGCTTCTGTATGGCAACGGATATAGCTAGTAAACTAATCAGGAAGCCTACAGAGTGGGAGAAGATCTTCACCAACCAAACAACGGACAAAGGCCTCATATCTAAAATATATCAACAACTCAAAAAATTAAATCACTCCAAACTAACCTCCAAAGTAACACCCATCCCATTAAAAATTGGGCCAAAGACTTAAAGAGAGTCTTCTCTGAAGAAGAACAAAAATGGCCTATAGAAACATGAAGAAATGCTCCACATCTCTGATCATAAAAGAAATGCAAATCAAAACAACTCTAAGATTCCACCTAACTCCAGTTAGAATGGCCAGGATCAGGAAAACGAATGACAACAGATGCTGGAGGGGATGTGGCCAGGAGGGATCACTACTACACTGTTGGTGGGAGTGCAAACTCGATCAACCACTATGGAAAGCACTGTGGCATTGCCTCAAAAGGCTAAACATAGAACTCCCCTATGACCCAGCAATTCCAGTACTTGGCATTTACCCAACAATCCAGAAACAAGGGCATACTAAACCCACTAGCACAACAATGTTCATTGCAGCACTATTCACCATAGCAAAGATATGGAACCAACCCAGATGTCACTCAGTTGATGAGTGGATCAACAAGTTGTGGTATTTGTACACAAAGGAATTCTATGCTGCTGTCAGAAAGAATGACATCGCCCCATTTGTTAGGAAATGGAAAGACTTAGAACAAATCATATTAAGTGAAGTAAGCCAGACTCAAAGGAACTTAGGCTCAGTGGTTTCCCTCATTCGTCATAATCAGTAGAAACCTTGGGCTCTACCAACAGAAATTGTCAATAGAGCAAAAGGCCATATAATGTGAAGCTAATTGAAAGGACCTCCAGGATATTGAAACAAAAGCCATATAATGAATGATTGTTGTCCTTAATGTACTATGTTGTCTCTCATCTCGTTTGCTGTCCCTTGGTTATCCCATATTGGTATAGTATCTCACTTTGTTATCTGATATATTGAATTTATTTGTATTTGGATACTTGAAATTTGATAGGGAAGGGGGGAAAACCAAAACGGGTGGGGGGTGTGGGGTTGGAGGGAAATGGGTACCAAGACATGTGAAAGGGTATCAATGTATGTGAATTAATGCACCTTCTATCTGGCAAATATCATCTAACCCTTTTACTAATTACAATAAAAAAATGAAAAAAAAGAAGTTGTAGTGTGTGGGGAGGATAATGGGGTCAAATACATTTCTTCTTAGAAATTTACCTCATCTGGTTGCCCTGGATTTTCCTGGCCTTCTTCTTAGAGAAAGTTCTGTTATACTGGATTTGTGGCTTGGCAATGATCTAGCATGTACATCTTCGTGTAAGACACTCACAACTTCCATGCCTGAGACTCGAGTTTCCTGACCTTTGGCAACAGCACAGCAACATCTTGCTTCCTCCTGAGCCACAGGCCAAGTGAGCTGGCTTGAGCTGGTTGTTAGTTACAGTGGCTTGGTTACCAGGGTTCCATATTCTGTTCCATTGTGAGGGAGGCAGGGTCACCTTTCAGGGCCCAATGACCAAAGATCCTTGCTCACAGAAGACCTCACCAAAGACATACTGGAGGCTGAATCTCTCCTCCAATCTCACAATATACATGTGGATGTAGTATACAGCACACCTTATTTGTCCAATCCCAATGTCTTCCACTAGGCCCAACTACCAGTCTGGTCTCAGGCTCAAGGAGACTTTCTTAGGTAAGATCCAGACTTAAGGGTCAATATTGCCCTCATCCTTTACAAAACATTTGCTTCACAGTGCCTTCTCTGCCTGCATTTGCCCCTTGTCGAATTTTTTTTTGTTTTTGGTAGTCTTGGGACTTGACCTCAGAGTGTGAACATTGTTCTTGGGCTTTCTTTAGGCTTTAGCTGTCCCACCGATCCACAGCACCACTTGCAGCATTTTCTATGTATGTGGTAATAAGGAATCAAACCTGAGGCTTATTGCTTGGTAGCCAAGTACTCTACCACTAGGTCAAACACACAGGGCATCTTGCACATATTTTTGACGTCAATCTACTAGGATATTATTAGGGTTCTGTATCCTAATCAATTTTTTCCTGATGATTAGCTTTGCTGTCATGTGTAAAAAATGCAAGAGGGAAAAACACAGAAGAATTAGTGAAATTAAAAAAAAGCATTAGACACAGTAATGTGTTCATTCTTTGTAGGAGAAAGGATATTTGGATATGATGATGATGATGATGACTTTATAATTACTATGTCAGGGTTGAGAGTTTGGCATAGTGGTAGAGTGCTTGCCTAGCATCCATGAAGATCTGGGTTTGATTACTCAGTATCACATTGATAGAAAATCTAGATGTGGCACTGTGGCTCAAGTGGCAGAGGGCTAGACTTGAGAAAACCCGAGGACAGTGCTCAGGCCCTGAATTCAAGCCCCAAGACTGGCAGAAAGATAAAAGAAAATAAAAATGCTTTTTACGAGCTAATTCACTCACAGCATTTGCTTCCGAAATCTTCGCTTCTGCATCTTGTGAAATACCCCTTTCCCTCAACGTAGACAAGAAAAACAGATCCATCCCATGGTCCACTGTGAGGCCACTGGTTGGGCTAAGAGCTAGGCGTGCAGCAACACATAATTTTTATTCTAATACTTTCCAAACTTTGTACTCAAATATGCTACCTACTTACCAACTTAGGTCAGTTATCCTTATGCTATACCTTTTCTTCATTATTACAATATTCTTACACTCCTACGTTAATCCTCTTGCACCTCCCCTGACCTCTCTCATTCTTTTTTTCTATCTCTGGACCTCTGCTCGTCTTTCAACCCTTATACTGCACGGATGTACACTTGATGGCTGTTGAGCAATATTGTATATGTAGGTGGTTAATTATTCTCTAGGCTCAGAGGCACTTAAAGTCAATAGAGATTGGATTGAGAGGCTTATTGTTTTGGGTATAAATCGCTTATCAGTGGTTGTATTAGACTGGTCTGTAAGTGCACAAAAGAAAGAGTGATAATACCAATCAAAACATGTGAACATCTAGTGTCTGCCAGCTACAGAGGTCTAGGTTGGTTATATCTGAAAAACTGTAATCACATTTAGTAGTAATCTTGCTCCCATTTTCAAATGGGCAGAACAAGAAACTCAAGAAAAATGTCAAATCAAGAAACAACTTCCCCCACCCAATGTAAACAGACAATGGAACAGTCACTGGCAAACCTAGAGGAGAGTCTTCCAAGTGCTACACAAATGCAATTGATAAACATTATTAATGGAAAATGTGAAAATATAAAGAAAGAGATAATGGAGGAAGCCATAGCTGAACAAGAGGAAAGCAAAAACAAGGTGATAAGTGAAAAAGAAGAAGCCATAAAGGAGGCCATAATAAAGGTTTTTCAAAGAAAGATGGATGAATTCATAGAATCCACAAATAAAAACGTGACCAAACTCCAGCAAATGTCCAAAGAAAATAAAGCTACTGAGCTAACCACTCAAAAGGAAATCAAGGAGATAAAGAAATCCATACATGATCTAAAACAAGAGACGCAAGGCATAAAAAGTGAGCAATTAGAAGCAAGGGAGATGAAAAATAAAGTAGATAGCTTTGATAGCAGGTTAGACAATGCAAAGGAGAGAATTTCCGGGGCTGAAGATAATTTAGGTATTATAGAGAAAGAACAGAAAATGAGTCAATCCAAATCTAGGAAATATGGGAGTGCGCTTCAGGAGGTCCAAGATACAATTAGGAAGCCTAATTTAAGGCTAGTTGGTATTGAGGAGGGCGTGGAGAAAGAGGTCAATGGTATTGGAAATATACTTCAGGGAATCATCTCAGAGAATTTCCCAAATATCCAGAAGGGCAGGCCCATCCACATACGAGAAGCTTTTAGAACCCCAAACAGACCTGACCAGAAAAGAACATCCCACCGCCACATTGTGATCCGAACTGGATCAATAGAAACGAAGGGAAAGATCCTAAAGGCAGCCAGGGAAAAGGGATCAGTAACCTACAAAAGCAAACCAATCAGAATAACCCCAGATTTCTCAGCAGAGACCATGCAAGCACGAAGTGACTGGAAGCATATATGTCATGCCCTTAAATCAAATAACTACCAAGCAAGAATACTGTAGCTAGCTAAGCTCTCATTCATAACTGAGGGAACAATAAAAACATTCCATTCCAGGGAAAAGCTGCAACAATATGTCGAAACAAAACCAACACTACAGAGAATTCTCAAAGATGCTCTATACATAGAAAACCAAAATAAATGCAATATAGGGAAAGAAAAGGCACCTAAACAGCATACCATCTAAGGACCACAAGAACTGTCAAGACACAGGCCCTACTAAAAGCTTTTAAAAATGGTAGGAACTAATAAATATCTCTCAATCCTAACTCTCAATATCAATGGACTGAACTCTCCAATTAAACGGCATAGGTTGTCTAGTTGGATCAAAAAGCAAGATCCATCGTTCTGCTGTCTTCAAGAGACACATCTTACCCAAAAACAATCATCTTTTGAAAGGGAGAGGTTGGAATAAACTCTATCAAGCTAACTGCCCCCATAAACAGGCTGGAGTTGCCATCCTCCTATCAGATACAATAGACTTCAAACTAAAATTAGTAAGAAAAGACAAAGAAGGTTACTACATACTACTAAAGGGATCTTTCCTCCCGGAAGACATAACGATCCTAAATATTTACACACCCAATCCCGGAGCTCCAAACTTCATCAAGCAAACTTTACTTACACTGAAACCATACATAGATCGAAATACAGTGGTTGTTGGTGAGTTTAACACACCACTCTCACCTATGGACAGATCATCAAGGCAAAAACTCAAAAGAGAAACCTTAGAACTGAACAACTATATAGACCAACTAGATCTAACAGACATCTGCAGAATATTCCACCCAGTAACACCACAATATACGTTTTTCTCAGCAGCACATGGAACATTTTCCAAATAGACCACATCTTAGGCCATAAAGCAAACCTGGACAGATTCAGAAACACTGAAATTATTCCATGCACACTCTCAGACCATAAAGGCATCAAATTGGAGCTGAACACAAATCTCCACCAAAGAAAACCCTGTAACTCATGGAGACTGAACAACACATTGTTGAATCAAAATCAATGGGTAATCGAAGAGATCAGAACAGATATCCAACTGTTTATGAAATTTAACAATAAGGAGCACACAAATATCAACTCCTTAGGGACACAACAAAGGCAGTACTCAGAGGAAAATTTATAGCGCTGAGTGCCTACAACAGCAAGTTGGAAAAATGGCAAACCAACTAGTTAATGTCTCACCTTAACCTCATGGAAAAAGAGCAACAAACCAACCCTAAACCCATTAGGAGAAAGCAAATTATTAAAATCAAAGCAGAATTAAATGATTTTGAATAAAAAAAATCTATAGAAAGAATCAACAAAACAAGGAGTTGGTTCTTTGAAAGAATTAACAAAATTGACAAGCCCTTAGCAAGTCTTACCAAAAAAAGAAGAGAGCATATCGAAATAAACAAAATCGCAGATGAAAATGGTAATATCATGACAGAAATTACCAAGATCCAGAATAACATCAGGGAATACTTCTCAAACCTTTACGCCAACAAATTTGAGAATCTAGAAGAAATGGATGAATTCCTAGACAATATTAACATACCCACACTGAACCAAGAAGAGCTAACCCAACTCAACAGACCTATTTCAAGCTCTGAAATAGAAATGGAAATTAGACAACTTCCACTTAAAAAGAGCCCAGGGCCAGATGGATTCACAGCTGAATTCTATAAGGTCTTCAAAGCAGAGCTCACACCAATACTCCTCAAGCTCTTCAACGAAATTGAAAATGAAGGTCCTTTACCAAACTCATTCTGTGAAGCCAGCATATCCCTCATCCCCAAACCAGACAGAGATTCATCAAAGAAAGAGATCTATAGACCCATTTCTTTGATGAACATCGATGCAAAACTTCTCAACAAAATACTGGCCAACCGTCTACAACAACTCATCAAAAAAATTATACAGTATGATCAAACTGGATTCATCACAGGGAGGCAAAGCTGGTTCAACATACACAAATCAATTAATATAATTCAACACATCAACAGGAGCAGGGATAAAATCACATGATTGTCTCAATAGATGAGGAAAAGGCATTTGAGAAGATCCAAAACCCCTTTATGTTAAAAGATGTGGAGAAACTAGGAATCCATGGAACATTTCTCAATGTAATAAAGGCTGTGTATGAGAAACCCACTGCTAGTATTATACTTAATGGTGAAAATCTAAAGCCATTCCCTCTAAAATCAGGAACGGGACAAGGATGCCCACTCTCTCCACTCCTTTTTAACATAGTACTAGAATTCCTAGACAGTGCAATAAGGCAAGAAGCAAGCATAAAGTGGATCCAAGTAGGGAAAGAGGAAATAACACTATCCCTCTTTGCAGATGACATGATTCTGTATTTAAAGAATCCTATAGACTCTACTCCAAGCTCCTTGAGCTGATTCAAAGCTTTGGAAGGGTAGCAGGCCATAAAATCAACCCTCACAAATCAGCTGCCTTACTTTACGCCAACACTGAGAGGAACGAGGCAATAATCAGGAAAGAAAATCCTTTCACAATAGCCTCAAAGAAAATAAAGTACCTAGCAATTAGCTTAACTAAGAATGTAAAGGACCGTTTAGATGAAAACTTTAAAACGATAAAAAAGGAAATTAAAGCAGAACTAAGTAAATGGAAAAACCTCCCATGCTCCTGGATTGGAAGAATCAACATTGTGAAAATGACAATCTTGCCAAGGGCTATCTACAAATTCAATGTAATACCCATCAACATCCCAATGTCATTCTTTAAAGACATAGAAGAGGCAATTCAAAATTTCATATGGAATAATAAAAGACCCCGTATAGCAAAAACACTTCTTAGCAGAAAGAACAGCGCTGAAGGAATTTCAATTCCAAACTTAAGACTCTATTACAGAGCTATAATTCTCAAAACAGCTTGGTACTGGCACAAGAACAGGCCTGAAGTCCAATGGAGTAGAACTGCGGACCCAGATATTAAACCACAGACCTATGGCCACCTAATCTTTGACCAGGGAGCCAAAAAAAATAGAATGGCAGAAAGATAGCCTCTTCAACAAGTTGTGCTGGCAGAACTGGTTAAACACCTGCAGAAAACTAAAGTTGGATCCTTCTTTGTCACCTTGCACTAGAATTAACTCCAAATGGATCAAAGACCTGGAGGTAAAAGCTGACACACTGAAAAGTTTACAGGAAGGAATAGGAGATACACGAGGCCTCCTTGGCACAGGTCGAAACTTTCTTAATAAGGACCAAGAATCACAACAAATCAGAGAAAGGCTGGATAAGTGGGACTGCATTAAACTGCAGAGCTTTTGTATGGCAACGGATATAGCTAGTAAACTAATCAGGAAGCCTACAGAGTGGGAGAAAATCTTCACCAACCAAACAACGGACCAAGGCGTCATATCTAAAATATATCAACAACTCAAAAAATTGAATCACTCCAAAACTAACCTCCAAAGTAACACCCATCCCATTAAAATGGGCCAAAGACTTAAAGAGAGTCTTCTCTGAAGAAGAAACAAAAATGGCCTATAGACACATGAAGAAATACTCAACATCTCTGGTCATAAAAGAAATGCAAATCAAAACAAGTCTAAGATTCCACCTAACTCCAGTTAGAATGGCCAGGATCAGGAAAATGAATGACAACAGATGCTGCAGGGGATGTGGCCAGAAGGGAATCACTACTACATTGTTGATGGGAGTGCAAACTCGTTCAACCACTATGGAAAGCAGTGCGGCAGTGCTTCAAAGGCTAAACATACAACTCCCCTATGACCCAGCAATTCCACTACTTGGCATTTACCCAACAATCCAGAAACAAGGGCATACTAAACCCACTAGCACAACAATGTTCATTGCAGCACTATTCACCATAGCAAAGATATGGAACCAACCCAGATGTCCCTCAGTTGATGAGTGGATCAACAAGTTGTGGTATTTGTACACAATGGAATTCTATGCTGCTGCCAGAAAGAATGACATCGCCCCATTTGTTAGGAAATGGAAAGACTTAGAACAAATCATATTAAGTGAAGTAAGCCAGACTCAAAGGAACTTAGTCTCAATGGTTTCCCTCATTCGTCATAATCAGTAGAAACCTTGGGCTCTACTAGAGAGCTTGGCAATAGAGCAAAAGGCCATATATAAGGCCATATAATGTGAAGCTAATTGAAAGGACCTCCAGGATATTGAAACAAAAGCCATATAATGAATGATTGTTGTCCTTAATGTACTATGTTGTCTCTCATCTCGTTTGCTGTCCCTTGGTTATCCCATATTGGTATAGTATCTCACTTTGTTATCTGATATATTGAATTTATTTGTATTTGGATATTTGAAATTTGATAGGGAAGGGGGGAAAACCAAAACGGGTGGGGGGTGTGGGGTTGGAGGGAAATGGGTACCAAGACATGTGGAAGGGTATCAATGTATGTGAATTAATGCACCTTCTATCTGGCAAATATCATCTAACCCTTTTACTAATTACAATAAAAAAATGAAAAAAAAGGAGTTGTAGTGTGTGGGGAGGATAATGGGGTCAAATACATTTCTTCTTAGAAATTTACCTCATCTGGTTGCTCTGGATTTTCCTGGCCTTCTTCTTAGAGAAAGTTCTGTTATACTGGATTTGTGGCTTGGCAAGATCTAGCATGTACATCTTCGTGTAAGACATCCACAACTTCCATGCCTGAGACTCGAGTTTCCTGATTTTGGCAACAGCACAGCAACAACTTTCTTCCTCCTGAGCCACAGGCCAAGTGAGCTGGCTTGAGCTGGTTGTTAGTTACAGTGGCTTGGTTACCAGGGTTCCATATTCTGTTCCATTGTGAGGGAGGCAGGGTCACCTTTCAGGGCCCAATGACCAAAGATCCTTGCTCACAGAAGACCTCACCAAAGACATACTGGAGGCTGAATCTCTCCTCCAATCTCACAATATACATGTGGATGTAGTATACAGCACACCTTATTTGTCCAATCCCAATGTCTTCCACTAGGCCCAACTACCAGTCTGGTCTCAGGCTCAAGGAGCCTTTCTTAGGTAAGATCCAGACTTAAGGGTCAATATTGCCCTCATCCTTTACAAAACATTTGCTTCACAGTGCCTTCTCTGCCTGCATTTGCCCCTTGTCGAATTTTTTTTTTGTTTTTGGTAGTCTTGGGACTTGATCTCAGAGTGTGAACATTGTTCTTGGGCTTTCTTTAGGCTTTAGCTGTCCCACCGATCCACAGCACCACTTGCAGCGTTTTCTATGTATGTGGTAATAAGGAATCAAACCTGAGGCGTATTGCTTGGTAGCCAAGTACTCTAACACTAGGTCAAACACACAGGGCATCTTGCACATATTTTTGACGTCAATCTACTAGGATATTATTAGGGTTCTGTATCCTAATCAATTTTTTCCTGATGATTAGCTTTGCTGTCATGTGTAAAAAATGCAAGAGGGAAAAACACAGAAGAATTAGTGAAATTAAAAAAAAGTATTAGACACAGTAATGTGTTCATTCTTTGTAGGAGAAAGGATATATGGATATGATGATGATGATGATGACTTTATAATTACTATGTCAGGGTTGAGAGTATGGCATAGTGGTAGAGTGCTTGCCTAGCATCCATGAAGATCTGGGTTTGATTGCTCAGTATCACATTGATAGAAAATCTAGATGTGGCACTGTGGCTCAAGTGGCAGAGGGCTAGACTTGAGAAAACCCGAGGACAGTGCTCAGGCCCTGAATTCAAGCCCCAAGACTGGCAGAAAGATAAAAGAAAATAAAAATGCTTTTTATGAGCTAATTCACTCACAGCATTTGCTTCTGAAATCTTCGCTTCTGCATCTTGTGAAATACCCCTTTCCCTCAACGTAGACAAGAAAAACAGATCCATCCCATGGTCCACTGTGAGGCCACTGGTTGGGCTAAGAGCTAGTCGTGCAGCAACACATAATTTTTATTCTAATACTTTCCAAACTTTGTACTCAAATATGCTACCTACGTACCAACTTAGGTCAGTTATCCTTATGCTATACCTTTTCTTCATTACTACAATATTCTTACACTCCTACGTTAATCCTCTTGCACCTCCCCTGACCTCTCTCATTCTTTTTTTCTATCTCTGGACCTCTGCTCGTCTTTCAACCCTTATACTGCACGGATCTACACTTGATGGCTGTTGAGCAATATTGTATATGTAGGTGGTTAATTATTCTCTAGGCTCAGAGGGACTTAAAGACAATAGAGATTGGATTGAGAGGCTTATTGTTTTGGGTATAAATCGCTTATCAGTGGTTGTATTAGACTGGTCTGTAAGTGCACAAAAAGAAAGAGTGATAATACCAATCAAAACTTGTGAACATCTAGTGTCTGCCAGCTACAGAGGTCTAGGTTGGTTATATCTGAAAAACTATAATCGTATTTAGTAGTAACCTTGCTCCCATTTTCAAATGGGCAGAACAAGAAACTCAAGAAAAATGTCAAATCAAGAAACAACATCCCCCACCCAATATAAACAGACAATGTAACAGTCACTGGCAAACCTAGAGGAGAGTCTTCCAAGTGCTACACAAATGCAATTGATAAACATCATTAATGAAAAATGTGAAAATATAAAGAAAGAGATAATGGAGAAAGACATACCTGAACAAGAGGAAAGCAAAAACAAGGTGATAAGTGAAAAAGAAGAAGCCATAAAGGAGGCCATAATAAAGGTTTTTCAAAGAAAGATGGATGAATTCATAGAATCCACAAATAAAAACGTGACCAAACTCCAGCAAATGTCCAAAGAAAATAAAGCTACTGAGCTAACCACTCAAAAGGAAATCGTGGAGATAAAGAAATCCATACATGATCTAAAACAAGAGATGCAAGGCATCAAAAGTGAGCAATTAGAAGCTAGGGAGATGAAAAATAAAGTAGATAGCTTTGATAGCAGGTTAGACAATGCAGAGGAGAGAATTTCCGTGGCTGAAGATAATTTAGGTATTATAGAGAAAGAACAGAAAATGAGTCAATCCAAATCTAGGAAATATGAGAGAGTGCTTCAGGAGGTCCAAGATACAATTAGGAAGCCTAATTTAAGGCTAGTTGGTATTGAGGAGGGCGTGGAGAAAGAGGTCAATGGTATTGGAAATATACTTCAGGGAATCATCTCAGAGAATTTCCCAAATATCCAGAAGGGCAGGCCCATCCACATATGAGAAGCTTTTAGAACCCCAAACAGACCTGACCAGAAAAGAACATCCCACCGCCACGTTGTGATCCGAACTGGATCAATAGAAACGAAGGGAAAGATCCTAAAGGCAGCCAGGGAAAAGGGATCAGTAACCTACAAACGCCAACCAATCAGAATAACCCCAGATTTCTCAGCAGAGACCATGCAAGCACGAAGTGACTGGAAGCATATATGTCATGCCCTTAAATCAAATACCTACCAAGCAAGAATACTGTAGCCAGCTAAGCTCTCATTCATAACTGAGGGAACAATAAAAACATTCCATTCCAGGGAAAAGCTGCAACAATATGTCGAAACAAAACCAACATTACAGAGAATTCTCAAAGATGCTCTATACATAGAAAACCAAAATAAATGCAATATAGGGAAAGAAAAGGCACCTAAACAGCATACCATCTAAGGACAACAAGAACTGTCAAGACACAGGCCCTACTAAAAGCTTTTAAAAATGGTAGGAACTAATAAATATCTCTCAATCCTAACTCTCAATATCAATGGACTTAACTCTCCAATTAAACGGCATAGGTTGTCTAGTTGGATCAAAAAGCAAGATCCATCGTTCTGCTGTCTTCAAGAGACACATCTTACCCAAAAAACAATCATCTTTTGAAAGGGAGAGGTTGGAATAAACTCTATCAAGCTAACTGCCCCCATAAACAGGCTGGAGTTGCCATCCTCCTATCAGATACAATAGACTTCAAACTAAAATTAGTAAGAAAAGACAAAGAAGGTTACTACATACTACTAAAGGGATCTTTCCTCCCGGAAGACATAACGATCCTAAATATTTACACACCCAATCCCGGAGCTCCAAACTTCATCAAGCAAACTTTACTTACACTGAAACCATACATAGATCGAAATACAGTGGTTGTTGGTGAGTTTAACACACCACTCTCACCTATGGACAGATCATCAAGGCAAAAACTCAAAAGAGAATCCTTAGAACTGAACAACTATATAGACCAACTAGATCTAACAGACATCTGCAGAATATTCCACCCAGTAACACCACAATACACGATTTTCTCAGCAGCACATGGAACATTTTCCAAAATAGACCACATCTTAGGCCATAAAGCAAACCTGGACAGATTCAGAAACACTGAAATTATTCCATGCACACTCTCAGACCATAAAGGCATCAAATTGGAGCTGAACACAAATCTCCACCAAAGAAAACCCTGTAACTCATGGAGACTGAACAACACATTGTTGAATCAAAATCAATGGGTAATCGAAGAGATCAGAACAGATATCCAACTGTTTATGAAATTTAACAATAAGGAGCACACAAATATCAACTCCTTAGGGACACAACAAAGGCAGTACTCAGAGGAAAATTTATAGCGCTGAGTGCCTACAACAGCAAGTTGGAAAAATGGCAAACCAACTAGTTAATGTTTCACCTTAACCTCCTGGAAAAAGAGCAACAAACCAACCCTAAACCCATTAGGAGAAAGCAAATTATTAAAATCAAAGCAGAATTAAATGATTTGGAATAAAAAAACTATAGAAAGAATCAACAAAACAAGGAGTTGGTTCTTGAAAGAATTAACAAAATTGACAAGCCCTTAGCAAATCTTACCAAAAAAAGAAGAGAGCATATCGAAATAAACAAAATCGCAGATGAAAATGGTAATATCACGACAGAAATTACCAAGATCCAGAATATCATGAGGGAATACTTCTCAAACCTTTACGCCAACAAATTTGAGAATCTAGAAGAAATGGATGAATTCCTAGACAATATTAACATACACACACTGAACCAAGAAGAGCTAACCCAACTCAACAGGCCTATTCCAAGCTCTGAAATAGAAATGGAAATTAGACAACTTCCACTTAAAAAGAGCCCAGGCCCAGATGGATTCACAGCTGAATTCTATAAGGTCTTCAAAGCAGAGCTCACACCAATACTCCTCAAGCTCTTCAACGAAATTGAAAATGAAGGTTGTTTACTAAACTGATTCTGTGAAGCCAGCATATCCCTCATCCCCAAACCAGACAGAGATTCATCAAAGAAAGAGATCTATAGACCCATTTCTTTGATGAACCTCGATGCAAAACTTCTCAACAAAATACTGGCCAACCGTCTACAACAACTCATCAAAAAAAATATACACTATGATGAAACTGGATTCATCACAGGGAGGCAAAGCTGGTTCAACATACACAAATCAATTAATATAATTCAACACATCAACAGGAGCAGGGATAAAATCACATGATTGTCTCAATAGATGCGGAAAGGGCATTTGACAAGATCCAAAACCCCTTTATGTTAAAAGATGTGGAGAAACTAGGAATCCATGGAACATTTCTCAATGTAATAAAGGCTGTGTATGAGAAACCCACTGCTAGTATTATACTTAATGGTGAAAATCTAAAGCCATTCCCTCTAAAATCAGGAACGAGACAAGGATGCCCACTCTTTCCACTCCTTTTTAACATAGTACTAGAATTCCTAGGCAGTGCAATAAGGCAAGAAGCAAGCATAAAGGGGATCCAAGTAGGGAAAGAGGAAATAAAACTATCCCTCTTTGCCGATGACATGATTCTGTATTTAAAGAATCCTATAGACTCTACTCCCAAGGTCCTTGAGCTGATTCAAAGCTTTGGAAGGGTAGCAGGCCATAAAATCAACCCTCACAAATCAACTGCCCTTAAATCAAATAACTACCAACCAAGAATACTGTAGCCAGCTAAGCTCTCATTCATAACTGAGGGAAAAATAAAAACATTCCATTCCAGGGAAAAGCTGCAACAATATGTCGAAACAAAACCAACACTACAGAGAATTCTCAAAGATGCTCTATACATAGAAAACAAAAATAAATGCAATATATGGAAAGAAATGGCACCTAAACAGCATACCGTCAAAGGACCACAAGAACTGTCAAGACACAGGCCCTACTAAAAGCTTTTTAAAATGGTGGGAACTAATAAATATCTCTCAATCCTAACTCTCAATATCAATGGACTTAACTCTCCAATTAAATGGCATAGGCTGTGTAGTTGGATCAAAAAGAAAGAGCCATCGTTCTGCTGTCTTCAAGAGACACATCTTACCCCAAAACAATCATCTTTTGAAAGTGAGAGGTTGGAATAAACTCTATCAAGCTAACTGCCCCCACAAACAGGCTGGAGTTGCCATCCTCATATCAGATACAATAGACTTCAAACTAAAATTAGTAAGAAAAGACAAAGAAGGTTACTACATACTACTAAAGGGATCTTTCCTCCAGGAAGACATAACGATCCTAAATATTTACACACCCTTTTGAAGATTCTCAAAAGATTAAAGATTCTGCCAGTGTAAGTTAGATTCCGGCATTGATATTAAATAATGCAATGAGTAGGGATTTATATTTGAAATATCACTGTTGACAAAATCTAACACACATTTGCTTAGTATTTGCTTTTGATTTCCCAAGAAGTACAGTACAAGCTAACACTTGTGGCATATATCGACTGGGAGAAACGATTCAGAATATGTGACTCATTTGAACAGGAGTCAGTGAAAGATACAGAAGCAGGATACCCATATTGTGATAATTTGTATCTTTTGCATATTTTGTGTTTGTTGTTAATTCCATTTGTAGTGTACATTTCTAGGTAAAAACTTTTTCCAAACAATTTGTTATTTCAACCGTAAAAAAAGACATTTATATGCCTGATAAAATGCACAGAATCCAATTTTTTCCATCTTATTTTTTGTTTTTTGGGTTTTTTTATGGTGGGTCATAGATCTTGAACTCAGCCTGGGCACTATCCCTGAGCTCTTCAGCTCCAGGCTACCACCTTACCCTGGAGCCAAGCCCCACTTCCCATTTTCTAAAGGTAAATTGGAGATAAGTGTCTCAGGTCTTTTTGTGCCAGGATGGCTTTAAACCTTGATCCTCAGATCTCAGCCTCCTGAGTATCTAGGATTATAGAAGTGAGCCACCACCCCATCATGCTCAGCTTTCTGGGGTTTTTTTAAACTCGGTTTAAGCACTGTCCTTCAGCTTTCCTCAAGCCTAGTGATCTTCTACTTGAGCCACAGCACTACTTCTGGTTTTTTCTGTGTATGTGGTACTGCCGGAATTGAAACTTCGTCTTCATACAAGCACTCTACAACTATGCCAAACTCCCAGCCCCTCCACATTAGTTTTTATGATAGATCTTTCCATGCATCCAGGTTGGCTAGAAATCCTTCTTGAGTTTCCCAAGATCAGAGAGTATAGGTGTGTCCCATCCTGTGTGGCTACATATCCATTGTTTAGGGTACAGTTCTCTCTTCATTCTACCCATCTAGAGCAATTTTCATCTTCTGTGTATAATCATTAAACATTCAGCTCCTGTTACTCTCTACTCCATTCTCTGGAACCATCGTGCTTTTTGGCTCTAAGGGTTTGTTGATCCTTGGAAGCTCTGGAAGGGAAAACATACACTAGCTCTTCCTTTATGACTGCTGTATTTTTAGTTTACTGTAATCAAGATTCATCTGTAAAATATAGTAAAATGTTCTTCCTTTTCAATGCATTGTTTTGCATATTTCTATCTTTGGATTATTATTAATAGTTGTGAATGGATTCTCCACATATTTGTTCTAGTCTCTGCTTTCTCTTCCATTAGGTACAAATCTAGAAATAGAAGTGTTGGACCATATTTCTATGTAATTCTATATTTAGTACTTTTTTTAGCACTCTCCACGCAATTTTTGATTGTTTTATATTCCTTGCAGAACTATTCCAAAGTTCTACTGCTTCTCACTACCTTCCCAGTAATAGTTAGACTTTGAAAGTTGTTTTTTTGTATGCGTGTGTGTGTGTGTGTGTGTGTGTGTGTGTGTGTGTGTGTGTTTGTGTGTGTGTATGTGGATCTTTTTGTTTAAAACTATATTTATATTAATATACTTAAAGTAATGATTTCAGTGTAATTTTAATTTTTCTCATGACTGTTAATATTGAACTTCTTTCTACATTTTGAACTACTATTTCTATATATTCTTTTTAGAAAATCCTCTCCAATCTCCAATTTTTTCCCTTTTTTTGTGGGGTAGTGGGGAAAATCATGGGGCTTGGACCTTGGGCCGTGAGCTCTTTAGTTTAAGGCTATTGTCCTACCCTGAGTATTGCCCCTCAGTTGTTCTGCTCACAGCTCCCTACCCCTCTTCCCGTTATATACAGAACAAAGGTCATCCTCAGTCTTTTTGAAAAAGTAAAACATACAGTAAATTTGTAGTATAAAACAGCAAGAAATAAATTTCTTGCCAGGTGCAGTGAATTCTACCTGTAATCCTAGCTACTCAGATATCAGGCTGATATCTAAAGATTTGGTTCAAAGCCAGCCTGGGCATTAGAAAGTCTATGAGACTCTCATCGACAGTTAACCACTAGAATATGGGAAATGGCACTGTGGCTTCATAGGTAGGGTGATAGCCTTGAGTTGAAGAGCTCAGGAACAGTGCCCAGGCCCAGAGTTCAAGCCTTACAAATCCCCCAGCCAAAAAAAAAGAAAAAAAAGTTTCTTCCCCAAGTGATTATTATGCCAGACATAGAACATTAACATTCTGGGTGTACTTCACAGTATTATTACTTGATACCCTAAGATTTTGCAATATTCTCTCAGTATCAGCATATTTCATCATATAATGTAGTTCCTTTTCAATGGAATAATTCCATTTATGACCTAAATCTACTCCCCTGAGTTATTTCTGTCGATACCACAATTGCTCTACCATGATATGCCACAAGCCATTAAACATTTTATGGTGGGTAATTGGAAAGGAGTCTCATGGAATTTTGTGCCAGGCTGGCTTTGAAACCATGGTCCTCAGATCTCAGTCTCCTGAGTAGCTAGGATGACAGGCGTGAGCCACCAACACGTGGCTTGCCTTTTTATTTTTTTGTTTGTCTTGGGACATGAAGTCTGGGCCTAGGCACCATCCCTAAGCTTTTCAGGTCAATATTTCATGTAAGTCTAAACATTTAAGTAAAGGAATACAATTCCAACAAAAAAAGAATAAAATTCCAGACATGGTGTGTTTATAACTCAGTGCTCATTACTTGATGAAAATGTGCCATTCCAGAAGCTGGTGTCATTTGATGATGTAGCTGTGGATTTCAGCTGGGAGGAGTGGCAGCATCTGGACAATGCTCAGAGGACCCTGTACAGAGATGTAATGCTGGAGACCTACAGCAACCTGGTGTCCTTAGGTGAGCAAAAGTCAAATTCACTTGCAAGGCCAAGTGCCTTGTTATTTTGCAGATACGTGAATGTTTATCAAACTTTCAATACTATTTAAACGAAAGATTCCAGGCCCTGAGAAGTATCATTACTTTCTAAAGAAAACCTAAGGTAATTTTGTACTCATTCTACAGGATACCTTCAGGATACTTTGACAACAGTTCTAAATTATGTTTCCTCTAATGGAGACGACATTCCAAACTTACACAGTAATTGTAAGTGGATAAACCATCCAGAATAGAATATATATCATTATTGGAAATAGGATCTACAAATCACTAAACAGTGAGTTTATAATGGAAAACTGGCACTAGGTGCAATGTTTCATGCCTGTAATCTTAAAATATTCAGGAGGAAGATATCTAAGAATTCTAATTTGAAGCCAGCAATGGCATAAAAATTGCCATGAAACTCTATAACTCCAAGTAACCCCTCAAAAATGTTAGTGGAGTGTCAAGAGTTTGACTTTGTTGTTGAGTGCTTGCCTAGCATGCATGAAGACCTATGCATGTAAGTGGAGCTGGGACTCAAACTGGTATTTTTCTAGCCTTGAGCAAGACAGCTAAGTTTATGCCATACAAAATGAATCCAGAGCTGGGGAAAAGTCAACCATGGAGTCAGTAGAAATGAGAGAAAAGATTTAATAGATAACTTGTGAGTAGGATGTCTGCGAACTTAAAGCAATGATGACACAGCATAAGCAATAATTCTCTACTGTTTCTAATTTACAGAATCATAGGGTGATATGATGAATTCTATGTGGCAGTAGAGTTAAAGTTAGATTTCTCTGTAGAAATCACTGTGAAACAAAATAAAATGAGAAAGCCATGAGCCCGTGGCTCATGCCTGTAATCCTAGCTACTTAGGAGGCTGAGATCTGAGGATCAAGGTTCAAAGACTGACCTATCACAAAAACACCTTAGACTCTTCTCTCCAATGAACCAATAGAAAATGAGAAGTGGGGTTGAGTCTAAAGACATAGGGCAGTAGCCTTGAGCTGAAGAGCTCAGGAAGAACAGCCAGGTCTAGAATTCAAGTCCCATGACCGCTAAACAAGAAAGAAAGAAAGAAAGAAAGAAAGAAAGAAAGAAAGAAAGAAAGAAAGAAAGAAAGAAAGAAAGAAAGAAGAGAGAAAGAAAGAAAGAAAGAAAGAGGGAAGAAAGAGGGAAGGAAGGAAAGGAAGAAAGGAAGAAAGAAAGAAAGAAAGAAAGAAAGAAAGAAATATCATTCTTTCATTTCTTTAAAACTAAGACTATAAATGATTGAGCAAACAAGGAATATGTCAGGGCATTATTCTCTGATAAGGATAATATCTTTATGCTGGTAGGAAGAGACTGGTATTCAGAACCAGACCTTTCCACCAGAAATTGAGCCTAGTGGTAGAGTGCTTGCCTAGCATGCACAAAGACACAGGTTTGATTCCTTATTACCACATACATAGAAAAAGCCAGAAGTAATGAATTCATTGGTAGGGTTCTAGTCTTGAGAAAACCCAAGGACAGTGGTTAGGTCCTAAGTTCAAACCCAGGAATGGAAGGAAAAAAAAACAACAAAGTTTCAATCAACATAAGAAAATTAACTAGACAATGAGCTGGGGATTTTCTGGTCTTCCATGGTTCTGAGGGACAGGAGTGTTAGAAAAGGAATTTTTATAAGACTTCAAATGGAAAGAAACAAATTTCAAAATTCCCACAAATACCTAAATTGAGACTTTAGTGAGAAGTTGTAACTGAAGGGATATAGGTGTAAGTCCTTACTCTCAAGAATCGTTCTTGCTTGGATCAAAGGCAAACAGACATATAAACCAAAATTGTGGCCGTTGAATCTAGAAAAAATTCGTGTTCCTCACTTAATGGTTAATAAGCAAACAGCATTGAAACTGGGTAAGGTAATCCTATCTGCTACTCTGGACCTGAGACTCTTATCTGTAGTTAACTCTAGAAAAGAGGAAGTGGGGCTGTAGCTCAAGGATAGGGGTTATAGTCTTCTGCTGAAGTGTTCAGGGACAGGGCCGAGGCCTATGAACTACAAAAAAAAGAAAAGAAAAGAAAAGGAAGTTTTAAAAGATGCAAAACAGCACAATATTTAGATTATTTCTCAAAAATAAAAGAAAGGCAGCTATTCCTCAATGTATAAAGAAAACAGTATTTGAGAAAAAACAGCTGCAGGTATAGTATAGGTAGTACTCAGCTTAAAACTGTAACAATACATAGTTGGGTAATTTCAATAAATATTTCCTGTGATATAAAAAGAGAACTAAAACACAGAAAAACATTATTGGTCATTGTAAAATATCATTTTCTTAATAGGTTAGGGAGAAAAGCATATATTTCTCACAAATCAATTTCCACTTTTATATTTTAAAATATCTAACACTTAGGATGGGAAAGTAAAGTCATTACCTTTACAGTAAGGAATATTTGTATCTCATGTATGTTTGTGTCTTTTATTCTAGGACTCATTTTAGATGTCCAGGTAAAGGAAAATGTGTTCAAGACCTGCCAGGAAAGTCCACATGAATGTCTTTGTGAAGTAGCAGTTGCAAGTAGTATCGAAGTGGAGGAAAACGTGAGATTAGCAACCACTTTAAATTTGAGCTCTACACATAATCCAGAGCTGATTAGTAATAATGGTAACAACTTAGGGGTGAGGACTGAGGAGTTCATTAAGTGGTCAGAACATGCTTCTGTCTCCTAAGCCTGATGAGATGCATGCTGCATATAGATCTCCTATGTCTCCTGTTCTTAAAAAATCTATCGGCTATTCAGAGCATTTTCTTCATGATTGTGACAGTCCAAAAGATCTGCAGTATCATAATTCTGTTCTCCCTGCCCAAGAAATTCTTCAGGGAGGGAGGAAAACTGCTAAATGTACTGTGTGATGAAAAATATTGTACTTAACACCGACCATCACTACACATCTGAAAATGTACACAAGAGAGACTCCTCATACATGTAGTGAATGTGAGAAATCTTTCAGTAATGAAATACGCCTTACAATACCTCAGAGCAAATATCCTTAGATATGTGATGCATACATCAAGTGTGAAAATTAATTTCTGAGAAGTCAGAACTGACGCTCCAACCTCGATCTCCAAGAGAAGACAAACCTTATGAATATGAGGAACGTAATAAAATTTCTGCCCAGAATTCAGCTCTCAGTACACATCAGAGATCTCACACAGAAGAGAAATCTTATGAATGGGATAAATGTGGGAAGACTCTTAGACTGAAATCATACCTCACTTTGCACCAGAGAAGACACACAGAAGAGAAACCTTATGAATGTAACAAATGTGAAAAGTCTTTCACCCAGAAGATACACCTTCGAGTTCATCAAATAACACACACAGGAGAGAAATCTTATAAGTGTAATGAATGTGGAAAGTCTTTCCAAGGGAAGGGAAAACTTCGTGTTCATCAGAGAATACACACAGGAGTGAAACCTTATGAATGTAACCAATGTGTAAAGTCTTTCCGACAGAAATCTTCCCTCAAATTGCATCAAAGAACACACACAGGAGAGAAACCTTATGTGTGCAACAAATGTGGAAAGACCTTCAAGTGGAAGTCATATCTTGATGGGCATAATAGAACACACACAGGAGAGAAAACTTATGCATGTAGTGAATGCGGAAAGTCTTTCAAATGGAAGGTAAAACTCCATGTTCATCAGAGAATATACTCAGGAGAAACACCTAATGAGTGTAACATATGTGAAAAGTCCTTCACACAGAAGCCAAACCTCAACATGCATAAGACAATTCAAACAGGAGAAAAACCTTATGAAGGTAACCTATGTGGAATGTCTTTCAAATGGAAGTCTTCCCTCAAATTGCATCAGAGAACACACACAGGAGAGAAACTGTACGAGTGCATCAAATGTGGTAAGACCTTCATATGGAAGTCACATTACAGGAGGCATAACAGAATTCACACATATTAGAAACCTTAGGAATATAACCAAATTTGAAAGTCTTTCGTGCAGTATTCACCCTTCAGGAAGCGTAAGAGAGTTCCCACATATGAGAAGCCTTAGCAATGTAATAAATAGGAAAGACTTTTTAGTCTGTGGAAGAAAACTCAGCTTGTGTCACAGAACCAACACAAGATAAAACCCTTAATGAATGTAGCAAATGTTCAGTCTTTTCCCCAGAAGGCACAAGTCAAGATTTATCACTAAACACCCACAGAATAGAATCCTATGAATAAAATGAAAGGGAAATTTTTTTGAAGAACTCATATTGAGTTTGCATGATACCACACAGACACAGGATAAAAATCGTATGAATATAAGAATATGAAAAATCCATCATGAACGCATGACTAAGTATAAAATGCACATAGGAGAGAAAAACCTTATGAATATTACAAATGTGGAAAGTGTTTGACCTGGAACGCATACTTCTGTGTTCATCACAAACCTGATTCCCATAGAAGAAAAGAAAACTAATGAATAGAACAAATGTGCAATGACTTTTAATCAGAAGTCAGTCTTCAGTACATTTCAGAACATACACAATAGAGAAATTCTGAGTAATGAAAAACATTTAGCTATATATAGAATCTCTGTATATGGGAGCATTAGGGTAAGTCTTCTAAACAAAGTCAACCTTCAGCAAGCATTAAGAGCACTCACAGAAGAAATAATAGCATGTAGGAAAACCTTTGTCAGAAACCTCTAAAAGCTGACTGTGTGGCTTAGTGGTAGAGTGCTAACCTATCAAGGATGAAGGCCTGGGTTAGATTCCTCAATAGTACGTGAAAAGAGCAAGCCAGAAGCAGCACTGTGGTTCAAATGGTAGAGTGATAACCTTGAGCAAAAGTAGCTCAGGCCCTGAGTTCAAGCCTAAGAATTGGAGAGAGAGAGAGAGAGAGAGAGAGAGAGAGAGAGAGAGAGAGAGAGAGAGAGAGAGAGAGAGAGAGAAAGAGAGAGAGAGAGAAAGAGAGAAAAGAGAGAGAAAGAGAGAGAAACAGGAACTTCTAAATTTTACAGAGATAGAGAAGGAGAGAGAGAAGGAGACAGAAACTAATTTCTAAACTTTACAGTCTTTCTATTTCCTTACAAATTCGTCTATGTCATTCTTTCTGACAGAAGCACAGAATTCCATTGTGTAAAAATACCATATTTGATCTACTCATCAACTGACGGGCATCTGGGTTGGTTCCATACCTTTGTTATAGTAAATAGTGCTGTGATAAATGTTATTGTTCTAGTGAATTTAGTGTGTCCTATCTGGACGATTGGCAAGTAGTGAAATTGCTGGGTCACAGGGGAGCTCTATGTTTAGTCTTTTTGGGATACTGCCATAGTGCTTTCCATAGTGGTTGAACGAGTTTGCAATCCCACCAGCAGTGTAGTAGTGATCCCTCCTGGCCACATCCCCTCCAGCATACGTTATTAGATTTCTGGATCTTGGCCATTCTAACTGGAGTGAGGAGGAAAAGGGAAAGAGGAACTGAAACTTTCTCTCCTTACAGATGACATGATTCTGTATTTAAAGAAACCTATAGACTCTACTCCGAAGCTGCTTGAGCTGATATAAAACTTTGGTAAGGTAGCAGGGTATAAAATTAACCCTCAATGTCAACTGCCTTCCTATATGCCAACACATGAGAGGAATGAGGCAAGAATCAGGATAGCAACTCATTTTGCTATCAAAGAAAATAAAATACCTAGGAATTAACTTAGAATGTAAAGCACCTTTTTGATGGAACTATAAACTCTGGAGAAGGAAATTAACGCAGAACTGAGGAAATGCAAAAACCTATGCTCCTGGTTTGGAAAAAGTAATATTGTAAAAATGGCAATCTTGATAGGGACTATCTTTCACTTGGAATAATAAAAGACCCCTTATGGTCTGTCTTCTGGCATGATACATAATGTTTAATCTCACCTTCTCCACCAAAATCTCACCTTTCTCATTGAGACATAGGTGGCCCTGTTTACTAGCAGCAAAGGCTCAAACACGCAGCTTCAGGTGTCACCACTGCCTCTGTTACTGGGTAGATCCAACTCTGTCATCGATTCTGAGGTCTGCTCTGGGAGTCTTGGTCACAAGTTGATCTGTGGCATCTGCTGCCAGCCTGTGCCTATTTGCTTCCTTTTCCTCCAGCAGCCTACAACAGGGAATGAAGTTCAGGCGCTGATGCTCTCCTTCATATGCAGGGCAGGATGAGCCCAACCCTCCCACATCTTCCTCTTCTAATTTTTGGGAAAAAATGTGCTGGCCAAAGTCCTCAGGTGTGGCGCATAGCTGATCCACACTTTTAATCCGGGCTGGTCACGAGGCTGAGATCTGAGCATGGAAGTTCCAAGTCACCTAGAACAGGAAAGTCTGATAGATTCTTACTACCAAAAATAAAAACAGCTGGGAATGGAATTTGGGCTCAAGTGGTAAAGGGCTAGTCTTGAGTACAAATGCTTAGTGCCCAGGCCCTGAGTTCAGGCTCCAGCACTGCCAACAACCTCACTTTAGTGAGATTTTAGCTTTATCCATGTAGGCACATCTCACTGGAATCTTTGCTGGTAGAGATAGTCTTCATAATTTTGTCTCAAGGTAAAGGTCCTCCTGGGGTAGTACACAAAAGATGTCATGGAGAGAGGAGCCCCACTTGCTCCAGGTTTGAAGATGGCATAGGTCAAGCCAGCATGGAGTTGGCACATCAGTCTTTTTCCTAGCACCACCTACCAGTGAATGTCAAATGACAGTGATTGTTGTGGGATTGTGTGATTGAAGTGCCCCATTAAGGGCAGTGTAAGCACATCCAAACTTGGATACCAGGAATGCTGAAATCTCAAAGCTAAGATTTCTGTTGGCTACAGAAATGCTGGTGTGTCTGTGATTCACTAAAAGTTCAGGTGCAAAGATTCTGAAGCTTGATGCCATGTGTTTATTCCATTTAGTAAAATTATTTTAATGCACTGTATAAGTTAAAACATTTGATAAGAGTCAGGGGTAGTGAAAACATTGTCCTTGAATTCAGGTGTCTGGCAGGGTAATGGGGGGGTGTTGGTGGCTGGGACTATGAAGCTGGAGCTGCTATCAAACCATGGATCATGTTCCTCTTTGTCTGGGAGAAATGACTCCAAAGATGATATTTGAATGGTGAGGAAAAGATGATGATGTACTCAGGAAATTTCTCCTAAACAAATGCTCATGTGGAAGTGGGATGGGGGCTGGGCATGTCTGAGGCAGAGTTTAAGGGGGCTTCTCATGGAGTTGAGAACGTTCCTTGCGACTTCAGGCATGCAGCAGGGTGTTTTAGATGACCATTGTGAGATGGATGGAATAAGAGTGGAGACAAGATGAATGCTGGGATCCTGCAATGCTCTTGCATGAGTGGCTGGTGGCTCACCTGAAAGAACTAATTATGTCTAAACAAGAAATCAGGAATTTGTTTTGATTAGATAATACCTGTAATCTGAGGCATATTCAGGATCCTGATCTTAGTATTGTGGTTTAAAACCAACCCAGCGAAGGGAAAAATGCATGAGACTCATACTCCCAGTTTAGAGCAAGAACAAAGATTGAAGTAGAGCTGTGGCTCAAGAGCTAGAGTGCTACCTTGAGCAAAGAAAAGCTAAGAAAAAGCTCCAGGTCTTGAGTTCAAGGCCAGGAATGAAAGAAGGAAGGTAAAAAAAGGGAAGTATGTGAGGAAGGGAAATATATAAATGAAAGAGAGAAGGAACTAGAAATTTAAAACTAGAGAATATTTAAAAGTCATCAGTCCTTCTAAGAAAAGTGTTGGAGTATGGGTTCTATATGTGGTGAACTGGAAGCCCAGCAGTGACTTGTTAACCAAAGAGTCACCATGATGAGCAAAGGATAGAAATCTGCATGAGCCACTTAGCGGATGGAGTGACAGAAGAGAACCTCAGCTCCCATCCCATAGTTAGAAGTATATAGAGGTGGGGAAGTTGGCATCACCTTGATGTCATTGTGTCCATGGAGACTGGAAGCCATGGCTCTGTGAAAGCACAATGTTCTGGTTACTGAGCTGGGAGGCTGAGGAGAGCCAAGTCCTGGCCATGAAGAAATCAGGGTGGCAGCAGAGCAACTCTGCTGCAGAGTGTGCCTGCTTGGCTGTTCTTATTCTGTGGTGGATCAGGCCAGAGTGGGTGATAGTAACTGTTTTGTGGTCACAAGCCCTTCACCAAGAGCTTCCTCTGGGATCCTCATAAGCTACAGGGTGGCTGGTGGTGGGATGTGTGTGGGGTGGAAGTGACAGAGGGATGGACGCATGGCAAGGTGGGTGAAGAGATGAGAGGAATGATGAGAGCCCAGTTCATTGGTTTCCAAGGTTAATGGGTGGGAGGTAGAGAGGCATGCTGGAGGAATGATGGAGGCAGGGGAAGGTGGTGACAGAGTGAGGCCATCTGTAGTGCCAGCCTGGCCATCATCTGAAGCCCATAGGCAGCTTCCTGATCCTTCACTTAGTCCTGCTCCTTGTGGAGGGAATGTCACGTGTACCCAGAGCTAGGGGTGGGGCAATGTTAGTAGCACCTGGAGAACCATTGGCCTCTACCTGGGTGGGGGGTGGTTATGGCTCCCATGCTGGGTGGCCTGATAGCTATGGAACAGATCTCTCCTTAGCTACCACAGTCAGTGGCTGCTCTCCATCTAGGGTTAGGGCACCTGCTCAGCCATCAGGACACCCCATGCCAGGACAGAGGCCTACAATTCAGATGGCAGCACAGGGGTGAAGATGATCTCACCGTAGCCCTAGTTACATGGCTGTCCCTGCATGCAGGACAGGATGAGCTGGGGGAAGATGTTCTCTGTGTTTTTCCACAGCCTATCCCGGCCTCTTCTTGTGTCTGATTAGACCAAGAGAGTACCAGGTTCCCTCTCATAGTCCTGGTTCTTTTTCTTTTACAGTCATGAGGCTTGAACTCAGGTCCTGGGTACTGTCCCTGAGCTCTTTTGCTCAAGGTTGATGCTCTACCATTTGAACCATAGTGCCATTTCCAGCTTTTCCTTTCCATGTGGATCTCTGATATGTCCAGTGCTGTGCCTGCAGGGAGGCACTCACACCACAGACAGAGCCACCTCTGCTGTGACTGTGACTGCCCACAACCCTCACACCCACTCCTTGCACACCCCTCGACTCCAGTTTTAGCTCCTCTTGGACTGGGTGTCCAGCCTACCCCTTCCTACACTCACAAAGGGTCTACATTTGTCTTTCCGGGGTCCTTTCCTCTGGCAGCCAGAGTACAGACTGTGCACATCTTGACGATCACAGAGCTCAAAGCCAAAGGCTGAGATGCAGAAGGGGGTGACCCAGTAGCTGCACAGGGCCCATGGATCATCCTGTGCATCCCCCAGCCTGTGACTTCCCCCACCCCCTTGGCAGTTAACTGGAAATGAGAGTTTCATGGACTTTCCTTTCTGGACTGGCTTCAAACAGAAGCTATGCACAGTTTTCAAACCATACACTACTGAAGAAGGGAAGCTTCATCTGGTGCTTAACTGGGTTGCACTTTGGCTCCGTTTGCTATGCCTCACAGGAGGGGGCTCATCATTTGTAGACTAAGATCTCATGACCTTCAAAGCCAAATGCTACCTGAAAGTTCAGGGTCCCAGCCTATGTGTTGGGCCGGGGTGAATACATTCTCTGTTATGCTGGGTCATCAACCCATGTTTTAAGCTGGAAGTAGGCAGTGCCACATTTGATAAGAACATCTGCCAGAGATTGTCACCTCATGAAAGCAGATTCTAAATTTGTATTCCATTTCCTGTGGTGGAGAAATCCCCTCCAACTTAGACAGGCTCACATCCACCTCCAGGTCACACTCCTAATGCACCCTTGAGTGTCCTCATGGTATTGGGATCTAAGTTTGTAGGGAATGCTGGTTTAGTCCATGAATTAGCTGGACAAGTGATGACAAACGTGTTGTGGATTAATATGAGAACAATTTAAGAAGCTCTGGAGGAGCATCAACCTGACCCTCTGTGGTGCTATAAATCTGATAGGATGTTCCAGACTGAGAAACAATCACATGGCTTTGTGTTTGGCATCCAGACAAGTGAGTGCATGTCTTAGCTGTCAGCCAATACAGAGGAGGACATGAATAAGTGGGTGGAAAGCATCTGTCAGACCCCTGTCTGGGGGCAAGTGGAGAGAACATAGGAAGGTAGATACCATGGCTGTGGTGGGGCCAAAAAAAAAGGGTAAAAGAGGCAAAGGAACCAGGTACTGGTAGCTCAAGACTGTCATCCTAGCTACTCAGGAGTTTGAGATCTGAGGATCACAATTCAAAGCCAGCCCAGGACAGAAACTCCATGAGACTCTTATCTGCAATAAACTACTGAATGCAAGAAGCTCAAGCTCAGTGACAGCATCCAGGCCTAGCGTTCAAAACCCAGGACTGGCAGAAAAAAGTATCAAAGGACAAGAAGCTGGCCAAAAGTTAGAGGGACTCTATCTTGACAAACAATACAATGATAAGTTGCACTCAGAAGACTTGCACAAAATCTGGAAACGCGTGAGACCTATCTATGTATGTTTCCGGTTTCTCTAAATATATATGTTTATGCATTTATATATTAGTATAGAGAGACAGATCAATACATATGACTATACATATATACATAGCCAGACACTTATGGGTGGGTGGTATACTGTGTCAGAGTTTGTGTTTGTGTTTTGTGGATGGCTATCTCTGTTTAAGAAAGATAGAAAATATGTAAATATCTTTAAAAAAAACTTGATAAAATACAGAGAGACCTAAGCTCTTGAGGGAATCGGAAATGACAAGATTATTCACAGGCACGTTTATCCTTCTGGATTCCTCAGCAAGTTTTAATTTTTTTCATTATTTTCTTTTTTTTTTGAACCAGTGCTAAGGATTTCTCTCAGGGACCAGGTGCTGCCAATTACTAATTTTCCATGGCTGGTACAAGAGAAACTGAGCCACAGTTCCACTTTTGCCTTATTTATTCGTGCTTAACTGAAGATAAAGATTTCTATCAGTGACTTTCTTTCAGGGACTGGATTCTAACGAGGATCCCCAGACCTCAGGCTTCTCTATAGCTACAATTAACAATATGAGAACCCAGCACTGGGTTCCAATGCACAGGGCAAGAAATTGAGTGAATCTCTCAACTCCAATTAGCTATAATAAGCTACAAGTGAAAGACCAATACCTTTGAGGAAAAGATGCTGAGGGTTATCACACAGGCCCTATGAGTAAGCCCTAAACCCTGTAGACATGTGTGCATGCACACATTGGCAGATACACACACACATGCACACACACAATATCTCAGGCAATATTGTATTTTGAATTAATATCCAAAGATTGGACAAAGGATAGCAAGTAATAAAATCTGTTTTTCTTGTCTACATTGAGGGAAAGGGATAAGTCACAAGATGCAGAAGCGAAGAATTCAGAGGCAAATGCTGTGAGTGAATAACTTGTAAAAAGCACATTTCTTTTCTTTTCTTTTCTTTTGTTTTTTCTGTCATTCCTGGGGCTTGAACTCAGGGCCTGAGCACTGCTCTTGGCTTTTCCCAAGTCTAGCCCTCTGCCACTTGAGCCGCATTGCCATATGGATTTTTATATCTGTGTGATATTAAGGACTCAAACCTAGATCTTCATGGATGCTAGGCAAGCACTCTACCACTGGGCCAAACTCTAAACCCAGATAAAGTATTTATAAATAGTCATCATCATCATATCAAAATATCCTTTCTCCTACAAAGAATGAACACTTATCTATGTCTGTAAGACTTTTTTTATGTCACCAATGCTTCTGTGATTTTCCCACTTGCATTTTTACAGATGACAGCATAGATATTCATCAGGAAGAAAAATTGATTACGATACAGAAACCTAACAACGTCCTAGAAGATTGAAGTGAATACTATGTGCAAGATGGCCTGGGTGTTTCATCTATTTGTAGAGTGCTTGGCTACCACACAAAAAGACTCTGGTTTGATTCTGGAGTACTATATACATAGAAAACGCTGGAAGTGGTGCTGTGGCTCGGTGGGACAGCTATAGCCTAAAGAAAGCCTAAGAACAATGGTCAGGCTCTGAGGTCAAGTCCCAGGACTAGCAAAGAAAATGTGCAAGAGGCAAAATGCAAGCTGAGAAGGCACTGTGAAGCAAAATGTCTTGTGAAGGGTAAGGGGAATAGTGACAGTTAAGTTTGGATCTTACCTAAGAAAGGCTCCTTGAGCCTGAGACCAGGCTCGCACTTACGCCTAGTTAATGACTTGGGATTTGAACAAAAAGGTGTGCTGTTTACTACATCCATATGTGAGGTGGGAAGGGAGATTCAGCCTCCAGTATGTCTTTGGGGAGGTCTTCTGTGAGCAAGGAGCTTTGGTCATTGGGCCTTGAAAGGTGACCCTGCCTCCCTCACAATGGAACAGAATATGGAACCCTGGTAACCAAGCCACTGTATGTGACAACCAGCTCAAGCCAGCTCCCTTGGCCAGTGGCTCAGGAGGAAGAAAGATGTTGCTGTGCTGTTGCCAACGGTCAGGAGGCTCGGATCTCAGGCATGAGAGATATGGATCTCTCACTTGAAGAAGTAGATTCTGGACCAGTGCCAAGCCAAAATTCCCATATATCAGGCATTTCTCTAGGAAGAAAGCCAGGAAACTCCAGGGAAACTCAGATGAGGTATATTGAGAGGAAACCTATTTGAACCCATCATCCTGCCCACACACTACAACCTTCTGGTGTACTTTCAAGTGACTATACTGAGATTAGAGTGTGTCATTGTAACCTATGGATCCTGGAGGAAGGCCTGTTGGAGATGCTGCTGACAAAGCTGATCGCTGCCTACCAGAAAGGTGATCTCTTTTATGTGGGAAACTTCCTGCACAATTTCAAATAGTGGAGGACAATGTAGTAGTTGCTGGAAATTCTCTTGAAAAAGTGAGTGTTCCCCCTCCAAACCCAGGTTTGCTCACCCCTCCTGGGCAATCCTTGGAATACTTGGCTCCTCTCTGAGCCTGTTTGGTTCACTGGGGTGTTCACAGGGGAGCTAAGCATGATACAAATGCACAAACTACTTCATTATGACTGGGACACCATGCCATTTCATTTCCCTCACAAGCTACTGGAGTCTCAACAGTGTGCTTACTGAGAAGTTGGATTTCAGGCATGAGTAAGTGGCTCCCAACTGCAGCCCTCACCTAGGTGACATCGTAGGAAATCCCATTTCCCAGTAAGAAATGAGGTGTCAGTAATAATGACGGAGGCCTGTGAAATACTGGCGTCAGAGGAAAAGCTGGGGGCTGAATCACTTTTGAGCCATCAGGGAGGGATTGTGATAGCTTTGCCTGTTAGAACCTGAAAGCATTTACATTTTGGTGTGTGGTCCAGTGCTGCCACTTGAACCTGAACCCAGGTCTAAATACCATTCTTTTGGTGTTCAAAAATTAGCACTGTACCATTTGAGTCATAGGTCAAGTTCTGGCTTTTTGCTGCCTAATTGAAGACAGGTGCCTTTAGACTTTTACTGACTAGACTGGCTTTCCACTGTGATCTTCAGAGCTCAGCCTGCTGGGTGGCTAAGATTAGAGGAATGAGCATTTAGTTCTTTATTTAGAGCATTCACTTATTGATTTATTTAGAGCATTTACTTAGTTAATTTAAGGTGCGTTTACTTTGGACAGATGCATAGAGGCCTCTCTCAGAAGCTTCTGGAAGTGGGGTGTAAAAGTCATCCTGTTCTCGAGTGTCTCTTACCCCCCTCCCAGCACATAAGTGCACATCTCTGCAGGACAGCCACAGCATTAGAGTCCTGCAAGAAAGCGGCTTTGGTAAAAGGCTCAGGATGGAGAGAGAGGGCTCTCACTTTCCTTGTACCGAATGTGCCCACAGCATCATGTGTTCCATCTATACGATGTGAATGGACTTCTACCCCAGTGATTTCTACGAGTTCAAGAACTGCCACACCCTGACACAACTCAAGCTCTATATGAGGCTCCACATGCCGGCTTTGGACCTGCTCTTCTAAACACATACTTTTTGACCAGCTGGAGGAATGTGCGACCAGTAAGACCAAGAAAAAGTAGAAGTCCTGGTGTGGGTGCCTCAGAGCCTGTGAGTAGGAAGCCCATGTGGTCTAGATATTGGTTGGCCCTTACTTCTACAGAGCTTGGCAAAATGCCCTTTATGGGTGGTGTCAGCCAGGTAATGTCTGTCCTCTGAAAGGACTCGGGAATAAGCACTCATTAGAAAGACCCTACACCTCCTCAGTGTTCAGTCCAAACTCCAGTTCTACAGGTTCCTCCATTAGATCCTCATGGAAGTTGAGTGACACTTCAACTTGCAGAGTCCACTCTGTCTACTCTGTACCTATTTCCACTCTTAGGTTTGGGTCATCGTGGAAGAGCTTATCCTGAACTCCGGATGAAAAACCCACCAATGGAGCTGGTGACTGATGGAGACTGAGAATCATCACTGCACTCCAGAAACCATGGGCCTTCTGTAGAAATTACCAAACAGGTTTAGAGTCCTGTGGATATACCTTTTGCTCTGAACCCCATGTGTGACACAGTTGAACCTGCAGATACTATGGAGGAAGAAAAAGAGCAGCCAGATTTCCTTCCGTTTCCTTTCACACTCGTCCCAGAGTCAGTCCATCTGAGTCAGAGTAACACTCCACTTATTGTGCAAGCTGAAGGGGCACACGCTGGGCTCATGGAAAATGTCCCCATGGGAAGCAGCAAGTGTACTCTCAATACTGGATTCATTGGAGGAAAATGAATCCATCCTCACAGAATATCCAGACCCATCCATCTCACTGAAAGAGACTCAATCTCCATTCGACAAACCAGAATCCATCCCATTCTTAACTCAGGAAGGACATTCTGTTTCTCATGAGGAAGGAGACCCTTCTGAGGACTCTGAAGGAGAATTACTGTCTGAAGGCAACTTGGAGGCCAGTCTGGATTTAGAGCTTCCCTGTCCCCTTCCTACAAAGACATATCTTTATCTTGCTCTCATGATTCTTGTCAAGTATTCATTGTATTTACTTTGCTAACTATTAAACTCTCATTGTTAATATTATGGTGTGCAGTTCTTCAGTGCTTATTATACTGTGTTTTATTTTCCACTTATAATGTGAGACCTCAGACACATAGGTCCTGGGTGGGCCAAAAACCAGACAGGTCTGGTCCCATAGAAGACAACCTTACTGGATATACAGGGAACTATGAAATGCATGGAATCACCAGGAATCCAGGCCAGGCCTCCATGGAAAGACAAGTCAGCTACCAAAGCTTAAGGACAGAGCAGATGCCTGGAAATGTGTTTTGTCAATTGGGAGAAGTGCCAGAGTAACTGTAATATTATGTGGGACTCTGTTCTGTGAGTTCAAGTCTGTTTATATATCCATTGTGCTTTGTACAAATATTTAAGAAAATTAAAACTCCACAATAGCATCAAAAATCTACTTTGGCTTTGAATGTGGCCTAGTTGTAGAGTGCTCTCCTAGTATACAAGAAGACCTTGATTCAATTCCTCGGCACTGCATACACAGAAAAAGCAGATGGGGCACTGTGGCTCAGGTGTCAGAGTGCCACCCTTGAACAAATGTGGCCAAGGACAGTTCCTGGTCCCTCAGTTCAAACCGCAGGACTAGCCAAACAAGAAATCATACCATTTTCCACACATTTGGAAATAAATCTGTTTTATCTAACCCTACTTCTTTTTTGCCAGTCCAGAGTGTGTGCCACCAAGCCAAACTACTGGCCCCCAACCTTACTATTTTTAATCATTTAATTTTTTTACATAATCATATTTCATGCTGTCTGTATTAATAGCATAAACAGTATACTTAGTGTAATAATGTTAAAGGTAAAACATAAGAAATTAATAACTAAAATTCCTTTTTTATTATTTTTATAGCATTACTACAATTTTATGAGAAAAAATACTTAGAATGTTTATTTTAGAGTTCAAGTAATCCATTTTGATAAATATATCAACCTACATCATTTATTTGAACACATTTTAAACTATTTTTTTCAGGAATGAAAATACATACATATTTGTTGTAAATGAAATTTATGACTTGGGGGGAAGGGAAAAAGAAAAGGGGGAAGGGGGTAACAGTTTTTACAAGAAATGTACTCATTACATATGTAACAGCAATCTCTTTGTATATCACCTTGACAACAAATTTTTTGAAAAGTACAATGAGTTTAAATGTCTACTTTGGGCAGAATTTTTTTTGCCAGTACTGGGCTTAGACTCAGGACCTGAGCACGATCCTTGTTTTTGTTTTTGTTTATTCTTAAGGCGCAAGTTCTATCACATGTGCCACAGCACCACTTTTATCTTTTTTTATCTACGTTGTGCTGAGGAATTGAACTTGGGTCTTCATTCATGCTCGGCAAGAACTCTTCCACTAGGCTTAACTTATGGCCCCAGTGGGAAGGAAGTTTTCCATAAAATATGTAGGAAATATGTACACTAAGGAAAAGCCATCAAAAACAGAAGAAAAATTATATACTTAGATAACGACATGCCAGTATTATGGCAGATCTCTGTAATTCTAGCTTCAAGAGTGGTCTATTTGGACCGGGAGTTGGCTGGCTGAAGTAAAGTGCTATCCTTGAGCAAGCCCTAGGACAGTGCTCTGGCCATGAGTTGAAGCCATAGGACATGCAAAAAAATAATAATTTAGTGCCCGTGACTGGTGGCTCACCCTGGTAATCCTAGCTACCCTGGAGGATCGAGGTTCAAAGACGGCCCAGGCATAAAAATCTGTGAGAATCTTATTTCCAAATAAGCCAGAAAATTCAAAATGACAATGTGCCTCAAGTGGTAGAGCTCTTGCCTTGAGCTGAAGAGCTTAAGGTAAACATCCAGGCCCAGAGTTCAAGCCCCATGAGTGAAAAAAAGAAAAAGAAAAAGAAAGCCCTTATCTAAGGCTGGAGTGCACACTAGTGGTAGTTTGCTTGCCTAGTATGCACAAAGCCCTGTGTTCAATTACTCTGTACCACTTACACCAAAAAAAAAAGCTGGAAATGATCTCAGAATGTTGGGTTCTGAGGATCACAGGTCAAAGCCAGGCCAGACACTAAAGTCCATGAAACTGTTACTTCCACTTAAGCACCAGAAAACCAGAAGTGACACTGTGGCTCAAGGTGTTTAAGGTTGTAGCCTTGAGCTAAAGAGCCCAGGGACACTGCCCAGGTGCACAATTAAAGTCTTACAACCAAGAGAGAGAGAGAGAGAGAGAGAGAGAGAGAGAGAGAGAGAGAGAGAGAGAGAGAGAGAGAGAGAGAGAGACAGAGAGGCAGAGGGACAAAGAGAGACAGAGAGACAGAGAGAGAGAGACAGATAGAGAGAGAGAGAGAGAGAGAGAGAGAGAGGAAGACCGACAGAGACAGACAGAGACAGAGAGACAGAGACAGAGACATCAAACAGTCAGGCACTGCTGGCTGAAGTGTGTAATTCTACCTACTATGGAGGCTGAGATTGGAGGATCTTGGTTCAAAGCCCAAAGCCAGCCTGGACACATATGTTTGTGAGACTTACATCACCAATTAACTACCAGAAACCAAAAATGGAGCTGTAGAGGAAGAGCGCTAGCCTTGAGCTGAAGAGGTCAGGGACAGTCCAGGCCCAAAGTCCAAGCACCATGACGAATCAGTAATAAAAAAGAAGATAGCTAATAGTAATGATGAATACTTTTGGGCTGGGAGTTTGGCCTAGTGGTAGAGTGCTGGCCTAGCATGCACGAAGACCTGGGTTCAATTCCTCAATATCACATTCATAGAAAAATGCTGGAAGTGGTGCTGAGGCTGAAGTGGTAGAGCCCTAGCCTTGAGAAAATATAAGGACAGTGCTCAGTCCCTGAGTTCAAGCCCAGGACTGGCCAAAACAAAAGTAGTAGAGCACTGGCATTGAACTGAAGATCTGAGGAACAGCCCAGGCACAGAGTTCAAGCACCACAAACAACAACAACAATATCTATGAAATGGCAGTGGTGGTTTTAAGCTAAGCAAAAATAGAGTAGAAAGTGGTAAAATACATATTTGTGTGTAAGCAAAATAGCCAGACTTATGCATTAGAACAGGATAGGAACTTGAAAAAAATTTTGTTTTCCATCTCACTAGGTCCTGCCTCTTAATTTATTCAAGTAAGTAAAATGCTGGGTTTTATAATCGTTGCTCTGAATATTATAAAACCATAATATCTCTCATTAACCAACAAAGACCAGGAACTGGGGCTTCGTTGAAATGGCAGAGTTTCAGGCAAGAGAAGAAAAAATTGAAGTAAGAACTTGAAGTTCTTGATCCAGAACCTGCATAGTAACAGAGCAGCAGCCTGGTGATGGTACCTCACACCTATAATCTTAGCTACTCAGGAGGGTATGATCTGAGAATCAAAGTTTAAAGCCAGCCAAAGTACCCAGTTAACTGCCAGAAAAACCAGAAGTGGCACTGTGGCTCACAGATTAAAGCACTAGCCTTGAGCTGAAGAGCTCAGGGACAGTGCCCAGGCCCAGCGTTCAAGCCCCACAATTGACAAAAATCAAACAAGCAAACAAAACTCACAAAGAAGCCTGCAGACCACAGTGGTTCTGCTGAGTCTCTTCTCTATGGGGATCAGGAAACATTTCACTTTTTCTGTCTCTTCCCATCTCAACATTCATACTAAAATAAGACTGTGTTGAAAGTTTCAATTTATAAAAATGTTTTTCATGAAGCACCCTGAAATATTCCTCGCTTATATCTCAATTGAAGATAGTTGATTTGGGGCTGCATTGGTACAGTGCTAGCCTTGAGCAGAAAAGGTCAGGGGTAGAGCTGAAGCACTGAGTTGAAGACCCAGTGCCAACACACCAAAGAAATTATGCACTTTATACATATTTTCTAATTTCTTAATGAATTTTTCAGTCTGTATAAATATAGGGTACATTCCTTGTTACTTAAGTAAGATTGCTCTTTTTTTCTTTTTGCCAGTCCTACGGCTTGGACTCAGGGCCTAGATATTTTCATTGGACTCGCTTGCCCAAGGTGAGTGCTCTGCCTCTTGAGACACAGTGCCACTTCTAGCTTTTATTCTGAGTATGCGGTACTGGTGAATAGAACCTAGGTCTTCATGCATTCTAGGTGAGCACTCTACCATTAGGCTACATTCCCAGGCAGTGAGATTCCTCTTACAGTCATTGTATGTTCACAGAGTTTTATCTCACACACTGTAGGGCCCTGGTTGGCTTTGAACTGTGATCCTAAACCCTGAGCATCCTAAGTAGCTGAAATTAAATTGTGAGCCAGCATGATGACTTCCATTCTTTTTTCTACAAAAATATATGTAGTTATCTAAAATATATCTATAGCTGAAAAAAATGAATCTCTCCCAAACAAATCTTCAAAGAAACAACCATCCTATTAAAAGGTGGGCTAAAGACTTAAAAGAGTATTCTCTGAAGAAAAAATTAAAATGGGCTTTAGACACATGAAGAAATGCTCCATATCTCTAGCAATAAGGGAAATGAAAATCAAAACAACTTTGAGTTTCCTCCTGACTCCAGTCAGAATGGCCATTATCAAAAAATCTAATAAGAGATAATGGTGGGGAAGTGACCAGGGGGATCACACCTACACTGTTGTTGTGAGTGTAAACTCGTTCAACCACTAGGGAAAGCAGTGTGGTGGTTCCTCAAAAGACTGAACATAGAGCTCCCCTATGATCCAGCAAATCCACTACTTGGCATCTACCCAATTGTCCAGAAAAAAGGACATTCTAAAGCCACTAGCACAATGATGCTCATTGCAGCACTATTTACCATAGCAAAGCTATGAAACCAACCCAGATGCCACTCAGTAGATGACTGAATCAAGAAGATGTGGTACTTATACACAATGGAATGCTATGCTGCCATCAGAAGGAATGACATCGCCCCATTTGTAAGGAAATGGAAAGACTTGGAAAAATTCATATTAAGTGAAGCAAGCCAGACCCAAAGAAACATAAGCTCAATGGGTTCCCTCATTTGTAACAATTAGTTCACATCTAGGACTCTCCTAGCAGAGGATTACAATAACTCAAAAACCTAGGTATATAAGGTCATATAGGATGAGACTAAATGAAAGGATCTCTAGGATATGGGAACAAGAGCTATATCTTGTGTCATCGTTGCTCTTAATCTTGTGTGATTTTTGTCCTTAAACTACTATGTTATTTCTCATCTCTTATTTTGCCCTTTGGTTAATGTCAGATTGTTACTGTATCTGATTTTTTCCCTGGCATATTGTATATATGTTTATTTGTTTATGTCAAACAGGAAAGGGAAGGGAGGAAACAAGATGATTGGGAAGGGGAGGGGAGAGGGAACTGGGGACAAAAACATGTGGAGTGGAATAAATGTGTGAGAAGTAATGCAGTCCACTACCTGTAAATGTAATCGTAACCCCTCTATACATTACCCTGAAAATAAAAAAGAGACTATAAAAATATCTGTAGAAAATGAGGCTGGATGATGGAAACAACCAGATGCCCTACTACAAAAAATGTGATACACTCACACACACACACACACACACACACACACACACACACACACACACACACACAATGGAATGATACATAGCCAACCGACAAGATAAAATAATGGCATTCTCGGGGAAGTGGATGAAAAGGAAAAAAATCATATTAAGTGAAGTAAGCCAAACTCAAAGGAACATAGGCCCAAGAGTCTCCCTCATTTGTCAAATTCAGTAGAAACCTTGGGCTCTGCTACCAGAGATTTATAATAGAACAAAATCTAGAGACATCGTGACAAATAGTATGACACTAAATGTAAGGACCTCTAAGAGAAAGAAACAAAACTCATATAATGAGTGATGGTTGTCCTTAATGAACTATGTGATCTCTTATCTCTTTTGCTATCCCTTGGTTATATCATATTGTTACAATATTTCACCTTGTTTTCTGATATATTTCATATGTGCCTAATTGGTTATTTGAAATTGAATAGGGAAGGGGGGAAATGAACATGAGTGGGGGTAGGGGAAGGGTAATGGGGACCATATCATTACATGGGGTATCAAAGTTTGAGAAGTAATGCACCTTCTATCTGGTGAATATAATGTAACCCTTCTATAAATTACAATAAAAATAAATACATAAAAAGAAGATCTGCACAGAAAAAAATAATAATGGCATTTTTGGGATAGTGGATGAAATTAGAGTGAATCCTTTTGAGTGAGATAAGTCAAGACCAAGGAACAAAAGGTACATGGTATCCTTAATATATAGATATTAGTTTCAAACAGTAGTAGAACGATGATTGAATAGTTGATACCCAAAGTTCTGGACATAATTTTGGAGATATAAACATAACTACATAGACATAAAAATCTAGGATAGACTATACACTCTATAGACATGTGTTTTATTATAGATTAATCTGTATCTATGACATACAATGACTCAGCTTAACATTTACTATATTCTAAAATCTATGTGCCAGTGCTTGTATAGCGATTCCCTTCTTGAATACTTGTTGGTTAAACATGACATTTGAAATATGATGTAAATTTCAATGTTAATAAATTTTTTTAAAAAGAGGCTAGAGGTAAATACCACTAATGTACTTGCTCTAAGTGGTACAGAAATTTTCTTAATGAATCAAGGGGTTTTATTACATCTTTATGCAATTATTTTAGTTCTGAGTGTTCTACACTCAATGATACTTCTGGAAAGATGATATAGCTGACTGTGTAGATGGTATGAAGACATACTGGCCTAAACGTAGAATAAAGCATTGGTAAGTGGCTGTTAGCTGTCCATATTCTACTGGAATATGTGGAATGAATTTATTAGGCACCATGCAGGCTCTTAGTCAGATCAGGATCAAGATTATGTGGTTCCATGAGATGAATGAGGAAAGATCAGAAAAATCTACTAAGATATCCAGATATACTTTTGAAACTAAGGTATCTGTACTCCTTTTTTTTCTTTCTTGGTGGGGAGCTTGAACATTGGACCTGGGCAAGGTCTCTTAGATCTTTTTCCTCAAGGCTAATGCTGTACCAGTTTTAGCCACAACTCCACTTAGTTTTTGGGTGGATAAGTGGAGAGTAGAATCTTACAGTTTTTTTTGTTTTCGTTTTTTTGCTTGCAAAGGCTTTGATTCACCTTCTCCCTGGCTAGTAGAATGACAATTATGACCCTCCAGCGCCTGGCTAGTGATTCTTTGAAAATTGGACTTTCTTCCAAATCACATAACTGGTTCCTAGCAAAGTTTTGAAGCCTGACTTAAATGTGACAGATTTTTGTCACTTGGAGACACTCTGTGCTGAACGTTAGAAATCTACCAGCTGAGTCACAGTGGCACTTCCAGTTTTTTGTTTATGTGGTGCTGAGGAATGGAATCCAGGGTTTCATACATGCTAGGCAAGCTTCATTTTCAGCCCAAGGTTTTATGTTTTGTTTTTTCAGTGTTGTTGATTCTAAGGTACTGTATGACGTTCTTTCATTTTCTTTGCTTTTTACCTCTTTTCTTCTTTTTCCCTTTAGTTTTATTCTCTGTAGTCACTGTGTTGAATTCGGGTACCCTGTGTCTTGTACATAGGTTTATGTGATTTGGAATGGAGAGGGTATAATAAAATGGTAAAAAAAAAACAAAGGAAAAAGGGTGAACCAATTGAACAGTGATACTTGGAAGACACTAAACGGAAATGAACTGAACAATCTGGGTGGAGAGGGGGCTGAGGGTAGGAAAACAGAGAAATTGAGGGAGGGGATAACAATTTTCTTAAGAAATGTGTTCATTACTTATGTAACCCTATGCCAACTATATATTGACTTAACAAAAAAAATTAACTTAAAAAGTAATTTAGCTGGGTATGGTGGCTCACACTTGTAAATGTAGCTACTCAAGAGGCTGGGATCCAAGGATAGCAGTTCAAAGTCAGCCTGGGCACTGAAGTCCATGTGACTCTTATCTCCAATTAACCACCAGAAACCCAGAAGTGGCCCTATGGCTCAAGGGATAGGGCAGTAGTCTTGAGCTGAAAAGCTCAGTGACAAAACCCAGGTGCAGAATTGCAGTGCCATGACTTGAATGATGAATGATACTAGCCAGGCTCTGTGCGCTCACACTTGGAATCCTATCTACACAGAATCAGGTTTGAATCCAGCCCAAACAAATTGCATGATATTCTGATTTACAGTTCATTACCAAAAATCTGGAAGTGGAGCTGTGGATAAAGTGGTAGAACACTAGCCTGAAGCAAAAAAAAACTTTTAAGGACAGTTCCCAGGCCCTGGGTTCAAGTCCCAAGACTTGCATAAAACAAACAAAATGTGACGCTGAGTCGTCCATCATTTGGTGTTATAGTTCAATATTCTTGATATGCGTCTTAGAAATTAAGTCCCTAGCAAATACTCTCCCCTGAAATTCTGATTCATAGCTGATTCATAGAATTTCAGCATCATTACTATCACCTTCCCGTTAGCATAGCAATCTACTACTGAAAATTTGAACAAAACTTTTGAGTAATCCTAATTAATCTGTGTATCCTCTGCACACACATCAAATCAGCAGCAGCTATGATCTACTATTATCTAAATGTATTTAATCCCTTCTTGAGTTAATGAGCCTTAAACAGTCAAACATATGAAATAGTTATGAAACTAACAGTCACCATTCTTCTACCTAATATTGTAATATAAGTTTATAAATGCAAGGACTATTATGAAGTGTGAAGAAGATAGCTTCTAATTATAATATTCTCATGAAGTATACTTTTTAAGAAACATGTTGTTTGCTTTGGGAAAGCAAAGGCAAGGAAAAATGATATAAGTAAGTTCCCTATTTATCAGAAGGAAAATACTATTGGTTTAGATCAACTTTCATTCATTCAGTGCTGATGAAACAAATATTTGCAATTCCTGAGGCCAATCACTTCATTGTGATGCACAATCAGCCAGCTTAGATCAATCTTCCAAAAAAGGAAAGGAACAAATGAGAAGCAATTAAGGTTTCCAAAATGAACCAGGTGTTGGTGGCAGCTCACACTTGTAATTCTATCTACTCAAGGCCTGAAATCCAAGGATCTGGACTAAGTCTGTCTGTTATGAAAATATTCCTGTCTGAAACATCATCTCTGTTATCACAGCCCAGCTGATATACTCTGCCCAACAGGTTCCAAACACCAAAGTCCATCTCCTATCTGAAATACTAGCAAACGTACTCACACATTATTTCCTCTTTGGGAGATAGTTGAAACAAGTACCAAAAACATTTCCCTGGCTTCAGAGTGGAAGTGGAAATATATTCTGACTAGAAGCCCATCTAGTAAATTACAGTCAATCATCTTTCCTCACATCTTGTTAGTTAAATTGAACAATGAGTGTTTGGATCAGAAGCGATGTGTATGAGTATACAGGTTGTAAAAGTACTGTAATCCTAGCTACTCAAGATAAGCTGAGACCGGAGGATTCCAGTTCAAAATCAGCCACGCAATAAATTCCATAAGATTTTTATCTCTAATTAACCAGCAAAAAACAGAGCGTTGAATTGTGCGTAAAATGCCACAGGCCTAAGCTTTGCATAAAAGTGGTAAGGGGTAGCATTCAGGATGCCCACTCTCTCCACTCCTTTTTAACATAGTACTAGAATTCCTAGGCAGTGCAATAAGGCAAGAAGCAAGCATAAAGGGGATCCAAGTGGAGAAGGAGGAAATAAAACTATCCCTCTTTGCAGATGACATGATTCTGTATTTAACAACTATATAGACCAACTAGATCTAACAGACATCTGCAGAATATTCCACCCAGTAACACCACAATATACGTTTTCCTCAGCATCACATGGAACATTTTCTAAAATAGACCACATCTTAGGCCATAAAACAAACCTGGACAGATTCAGAAACACTGAAATCATTTAATGCACACTCTCAGACCATAAAGGCATCAAATTGGATCGAAAACCCTGTAACTAATGGAGACTGAACAACACATTGTTGAATCAAAAACAATGGGTAATCGAAGAGATCAGAACAGATATCCAACTTTTTATGAAATTGAACAATAAGGAGCACACAAATATCAACTCCTTAGGGACACAACAAAGGCAGTACTCAGAGGAAAATTTATAGCACTGAGTGCCTACAACAGCAAGTTGGAAAAATGGCAAACCAACTAGTTAATGTTTCACCTTAACCTCCTGGAAAAAGAGCAACAAACCAACCCTAAACCCATTAGGAGAAAGCAAATTATTAAAATCAAAGCAGAATTAAATGATTTGGAATAAAAAAAATCTATAGAAAGAATCAACAAAACAAGGAGTTGGTTCTTTGAAAGAATTAACAAAATTGACAAGCCCTTAGCAAATCTTACCAAAAAAAGGAGAGAGCATATCAAAATAAACAAAATCGCCGATGAAAATGGTAATATCATGACAGAAATTACCAAGATCCAGAATATCATGAGGGAATACTTTTCAAAACTTTACGCCAACAAATTTGAGAATCTAGTAGAAATGGATGAATTCCTAGACAATATTAACATACCCACATTGAACCAAGAAGAGCTAACCCAACTCAACAGGCCTATTTCAAGCTCTGAAATAGAAATGGAAATTAGACAACTTCCACTTAAAAAGAGCCCAGGGCCAGATGGATTCACAGCTGAATTCTATAAGGTCTTAAAAGCAGAGCTCACACCAATACACCTCAAGCTCTTCAACGAAATTGAAAATGAAGGTTCTTTACCAAACTCAGTCTGTGAAGCCAGTATATCCTTCATCCCCAAACCAGACAGAGATCATCAAAGAAAGAGAACTATAGACCCATTTCTTTGATGAACATCGATGCAAAACTTCTCAACAAAATACTGGCCAACCGTCTACAACAACTCATCAAAAAAATATACACTATGATCAAACTGGATTCATCACAGGGAGGCAAAGCTGGTTCAACATACACAAATCAATTAATATAATGCAACACATCAACAGGAGCAAGGACAAAAATCACATGATTGTCTCAATAGATGCGGAAAAGGCATTTGACAAGATCCAAAACCCCTTTATGTTAAAAGATGTGGAGAAACTAGGAATCCATGGAACATTTCTCAATGTAATAAAGGCTGTGTATGAGAAACCCACTGCTAGTAGTATACTTAATGGTGAAAATCTAAAGCCATTCCCTCTAAAATCAGGAACAAGACAAGGATGCCCACTCTCTACACTCCTTTTTAACATAGTACAAGAATTCCTAGGCAGTGCAATAAGGCAAGAAGCAAGCATAAAGGTGATCAAAGTAGGGAAAGAGGAAATAAAACTATCCCTCTTTGCAGATGACATGATTCTGTATTTAAAGAATCCTATAGACTCTACTCCCAAGCTCCTTGAACTGATTCAAAGCTTGGGAAGGGTAGCAGGCCATAAAATCAACCCTCACAAATCAACTGCCTTCCTTTACGCCAACACTGAGAGGAACGTGGCAATAATCAGGAAAGAAAATCCTTTCACAATAGCCTCAAAGAAAATAAAGTACCTAGGAATTAGCTTAACTAAGAATGTAAAGGACCGTTTAGATGAAAACTTTAAAAATCTAAAAAAAGAAATTAAAGCAGAACTAAGGAAATGGAAAAGCCTCCCATGCTCCAGGATTGGAAGAATCAACACTGTCAAAATGACAATCTTGCCAAGGGCTATCTACTAATTCAATGCAATACCCATCAACATCCCAATGTCATTCTTTAAAGAAATAGAAGGGGCAATTCAGAATTTCATGTGGAATAATAACAGACCCCGCAGAGCAAAAACACTTCTTAGCAGAAAGAACAGCGCTGGAGGAATTTCAATTCCAAACTTTAGACTCTATTACAGAGCAATAATTCTCGAAACAGCTTGGTACTGGCACAAGAACAGGCCTGAGGTCCAATGGAATAGAACTGCGGACCCTGACATTAAACCACAGACCTATGGCCAAACATAGAATGGAAGAAAGATAGCCTCTCCAACAAGTTGTGCTGGCAGAACTGGTTAAGCACCTGCAGAAAACTAAATTTGGATCCTTCTTTGTCACCTTGCACTAGAATTAACTCCAAATGGATCAAAGACCTGGAGGTAAAAGCTGACACACTGAAAAGTTTACAGGAAGGAATAGGAGATACACTAGGCCTCCGTGGCACAGGTCGAAACTTTCTTAATAAGGACCAAGAATCACAACAAATCAGAGAAAGGCTGAAAAAGTGGGACTGCATTAAACTGCAGAGCTTTTGTATGGCAACGGATATAGCTAGTAAACTAATCAGGAAGCCTACAGAGTAGGAGAAGATCTTCACCAACCAAAAAACGGACAAAGGCCTCATATCTAAATATATCAACAACTCTAAAAATTAAATCACTCCAAAACTAACCTCCAAAGTAACACCCATCCCATTACAAAATGGGCCAAGGACTTAAAGACAGCCTTCTCTGAAGAAGAAACAAAAATGGCCTACAGACACATGAAGAAATGCTCCACATCTCTGGTCATAAAAGAAATGCAAATCAAAACAACTCTAAGATTCCACCTCATTCCAGTTAGAATGGCCAGGTTCAGGAAAACGAATGACAACAGATGCTGGAGGGGATGTGGCCAGGAGGGATCATTACTACACTGTTGGTGGGAGTGCAAACTCGTTCAACCACTATGGAAAGAGTGTGGCAGTGCCTCAAAAGGCTAAACATAGAACTCCCCTATCACCCAGCAATTCCACTACTTGGCATTTACCCAACAATCCAGAAACAAGGGCATAATTAACCCACTAGCACAACAATGTTCATTGCAGCACTATTCACCATAGCAAAGATATGGAACCAACCCAGATGTCCCTCAGTTGATGAGTGGATCAACAAGTTGTGGTATTTGTACACAATGGAATTCTATGCTGCTGTCAGAAAGAATGACATCGCCCCATTTGTTAGGAAATGGAAAGACTTAGAACAAATCATATTAAGTGAAGTAAGCCAGACTCAAAGGAACTTAGGCTCAGTGGTTTCCCTCAGTCGTCATAATCAGTAGAAACCTTGGGCTCTACTAGCAGAGATTTGCAATAGAGCAAAAGGCCATATATAAGGCCATATAATGTGAAGCTAAATGAAAGGACCTCCAGGATATTGAAACAAAAGCCACATAATGAATGATTGTTGTCCTTAATGTACTATGTTGTCTCTCATCTCGTTTGCTGTCCCTTGGTTATCCCATATTTGTATAGTATCTCACTTTGTTATCTGTTATATTGAATTTATTTGTATTTGGATATTTGAAATTTGATAGGGAAGGGGGGAAAACCAAGACGGGTGGGGGGTGTGGGATTGGAGGGAAATGGGTACCAAGACATGTGAATGGGTATCAATGTACGTGAATTAATGCACCTTCTATCTGGCAAATATCATCTAACCCTTTTACTAATTACAATAAAAAATTTAAAAAACAGAAAGTTGTAGTGTGTGGGGAGGATGATGGGGTCAAATACATTTCTTCTTAGAAATATACCTCATCTGGTTGCCCTGGATTTTCCTGGCCTTCTTCTTAGAGAAAGGCCTGTTATACTGGATTTGTGGCTTGGCAATGATCTAGCATGTACATCTTCGAGTAAGACATCCACAACTTCCATGCCTGAGACTCGAGTTTCCTGACCTTTGGCAACAGCACAGGAACATCTTTCTTCCTCCTGAGCCAAAGGCCAAGTGAGCTGGCTTGAGTTGGTTGTTAGTTACAGTGGCTTGGTTACCAGGGTTCCATATTCTGTTCCATGGTGAGGGAGGCAGGGTCACCTTTCAGGGCCCAATGACCAAAGATCCTTGCTCAGAGAAGACCTCACCAAAGACATACTGGAGGCTGAATCTCTCCTCCAATCTCACAATATACATGTGGATGTAGTAAACAGCACACCTTATTTGTCCAATCCCAATATCTTCCACTAGGCCCAACTACCAGTCTGGTCTCAGGCTCAAGGAGCCTTTCTTAGGTAAGATCCAGACTTAAGGGTCAATATTGCCCTCATCCTTTACAAAACATTTGCTTCACAGTGCCTTCTCTGCCTGTATTTTGCCCCTTGTCGAATTTTTTTTGTTTTTGCTAGTCTTGGGACTTGACCTCAGAGTGTGAACATGGTTTTTGGGCTTTCTTTAGGCTTTAGCTGTCCCACCGAGCCACAGCACCACTTGCAGCGTTTTCTATGTATGTGGTAATGAGGAATCAAACCTGAGTCTTTTTGCGTGGTAGCCAAGGACTCTACCACTAGGTCAAACACACAGGGCATCTTGCACATATTTTTGACGTCAGTCTACTAGGATATTATTAGGTTTCTGTATCCTAATCACTTTTTTATTGATGATTTGCTTTGCTGTCATGTGTAAAATATGCAAGAGGGAAAAACACAGAAGAATTAGTGAAATTTAAAAAAAAGCATTGCACACATAGATAAGTGTTCATTCTTTGTAGGAGAAAGGATATTTTGATATGATGATGATGACTTTATAATTACTATGTCAGCGTTGAGAGTTTGGCATAGTGGTAGAGTGCTTGCCTAGCATCCATGAAGATCTGGGATTGATTGCTCAGTATCACATAGATAGAAAATCTAGATGTGGCACTGTGGCTCAAGTGTCAGAGGGCTAGACTTGAGAAAACCCGAGGACAGTGCTCAGGCCCTGAATTCAAGCCCCAAAACTGGTAGAAAATAAAAGAAAATCAAAATGCTTTTTACGAGCTAATTCACTCACAGCATTTGCTTCTGAAATCTTCGCTTCTGCATCTTGTGAAATACCCCTTTCCCTCAACGTAGACAAGAAAAACAGATCCATCCCATGGTTCACTGTGAGGCCACTGGTTACGCTAAGTGCTAGACGTGCAGCAACACATGAGTTTTATTCTAATACTTTCCAAACTTTGTACTCAAATATGCTACCTACTTACCAACTTATTTCAGTTATCCTTATTCTATACCTTTTCTTCTTTACTACAATATTCTTACACTCCTACGTTAATCCTCTTGTACCTCCCCTGAACTCTCTCATTCTTTTTTTCTATCTCTGGACCTCTTCTGGTCTTTCAACCCTTATACTGCACGGATCTACACTTGATGGCTGTTGAGCAATATTGTATATGTAGGTGGTTAATTATTCTCTAGGCTCAGAGGGACTTAAAGACAATAGAGATTGGATTGAGAGGCTTATTGCTTTGGGTATAAATCGCTTATCAGTGGTTGTATTAGACTGGTCTGTAAGTGCACAAAAAGAAAGAGTGATAATACCAATCAAAACTTGCGAACATCTAGTGTCTGCCAGCTACAGAGGTCTAGGTTGGTTATATCTGAAAAACTATAATCGTAGTTAGTAGTAATCTTGCTCCCATTGTCAAATGGGCAGAACAAGAAACTCAAGAAAAATTTCAAATCAATAAACAACATCCCCCACACAATGTAAACAGACAATGGAACAGTCACTGGCAAACCTAGAGGAGAGTCTTCCAAGTGCTACACAAATGCAATTGATAAACATCCTTAATGGAAAATGTGAAAATATAAAGAAAGAGATAATAGAGGAAGACATAGCTGAACAAGAGGAAAGCATAAACAAAGTGATAACTGAAAAAGAAGAAGCCATATAGGAGGCCATAATAAAGGTTTTTCAAAGAAAGATGGATGAATTCATAGAATCCACAAATCAAAACGTGACCAAACTCCAGCAAATGTCCAAAGAAAATAAAGCTACTGAGCTAACCACTCAAAACGAAATCAAGGAGATAAAGAAATCCATACATGATCTAAAACAAGAGATGGAAGGCATCAAAAATGAGCAATTAGAAGCAAGGGAGATGAAAAATAAAGTAGATAGTTTTGATAGCAGGTTAGACAATGCAGAGGAGAGAATTTCCGGGGCTGAAGATAATTTAGTTATTATAGAGAATGAACAGAAAATGAGTCAATCCAAATCTAGGAAATATGAGAGAGCGCTTCAGGAGGTCCAAGATACAATTAGGAAGCCTAATTTAAGGCTAGTTGGTATTGAGGAGGGCGTGGAGAAAGAGGTCAATGGTATTGGAAATATACTTCAGGAAATCATCTCAGAGAATTTCCCAAATATCCAGAAGGGCAGGTCCATGCAGATACGAGAAGCTTTTAGAACCCCAAACAGGCCTGACCAGAAAAGAACATCCCACTGCCACATTGTGATCCGAACTGGATCAATACAAACGAAAGAAAAGATCCTAAAGGCAGCCAGGGAAAAGGGATCAGTAACCTATAAAGGCAAACCAATCAGAATAACCCCAGATTTCAAAGCAGAGACCATGCAATCACGAAGTGACTGGAAGCATATATGTCATGTCCTTAAATCAAATAACTACCAACCAAGAATACTTTAGCCAGCTAAGCTCTCATTCATAACTGAGGGAACAAAAAAAACATTCCATTCCAGGGAAAAGCTGCAACAATATGTCGAAACAAAACCAACACTACAGAGAATTCTCAAAGATGCTCTATACATAGAAAACCAAGATAAATGCAACATAGGGAAAGAAATGGCACCTAAACAGCATACCATCTATGGACCACAAGAACTGTCAAGACACAGGCCCTACTAAAAGCTTTTAAAAATGGTAGGAACTAATAAATATCTCTCAATCCTAACTCTCAATATCAATGGACTTAACTCTCCGATTAAACGGCATAGGCTGTCTAGTTGGATCAAAAAGCAAGAGCCATCGTTCTGCTGTCTTCAAGAGACACATCTTACCCAAAAACAATCATCTTTTGAGAGTGAGAGGTTGGAATAAAATCTATCAAGCTAACTGCCCCCATAAACAGGCTAGAGTTGCCATCCTCATAAAAGATACAATAGACTTCAAACTAAAAATAGTAAGAAAAGACAAAGAAGGTTACTACATACTACTAAAGGGATCTCTCCTCCAGGAAGACATAACGATCCTAAATATTTACACACCCTTTTGAAGATTCTCAAAAGATTGAAGATTCTGCCAGTGTAAGTTAGATTCCGGCATTGATATTAAATAATGCAATGAGTAGGGATTTATATTTGAAATATCACTGTTGACAAAATCTAACACACATTTGCTTAGTATTTGCTTTTCATTTCCCAAGAAGTTCAGTACAAGCTAACATGTGTGGCATATATCGACTGGGAGAAATAATTCAGAATATGTGACTCATTTGAACAGGAGTCAGTGAAAAGATACAAAAGCAGGATACCCATATTGTGATAATTTGTATCTTTTGCATATTTTGTGTTTGTTATTAATTCCATTTGTGGTGTACATTTCTAGGTAAAAACTTTTAAAATGTTTCCATACAATTTGTTATTTCAACAGCAAAAAAAGACATTTATATGCCTGATAAAATTCATAGAATCCAAATTTTTCCATATTATTTTTTGTTTTTTCTTTTTTTTGGTGGGTCATAGATCTTGAACTCAGCTTGGGCACTATCCCTGAGCTCTTCAGCTCCAGGCTACCACCTTACCCTAGAGCCAAGCCCCACTTCCCATTTTCTAAAGGTAAATTGGAGATAAGGTCTCAGGTGCCAGGATGGCTTTAAACCTTGATCCTCAGATCTCAGCCTCCTGAGTAGCTAGGATTATAGAAGTGAGCCACCACCCCATCATGCTCAGCTTTCTGGTTTTTTTTAAACAAGCCCTTTGGCTGGAACTCGGTCTGAGCACTGTCCTTCAGCTTTCCTCAAGCCTAGTGATCTTCTACTTGAGCCACAGCACTACTTCTGGTTTTTTCTGTGTATGTGGTACTGCGGAATTGAACCTTCGTCTTCATACAAGCACTCTACAACTATGCCAAACTCCCAGCCCCTCCACATTAGTTTTTATGATAGATCTTTGCATGCATCTAGGATGGCTAGAAATCCTTCTTGAGTTTCCCAAGATCAGGGAGTACAGGTGTGTCCCATCCTGTGTGGCTACATAACCATTGTTTAGGGTACAGTTCTCTCTTCATTCTATCCATCTAGAGCAATTTTCATCTTCCATGTATAATCATTAAACATTCAGCTCCTGTTCCTCTCTACTCCATTCTCTGGAACCATCGTGCTTTTTGGCTCTAAGGGTTTGTTGATCCTTGGAAGCTCTGGAAGGGAAAACATACCCTAGCTCTTCCTTTATGACTGCTGTATTTTTAGTTTACTGTAATCAAGATTCATCTGTAAAATATAGTAAAATGTTCTTCCTTTTCAATGCATTGTTTTCCATATTTCTATCTTTTGATTATTATTAATAGTTGTGAATGGATTCTCCTCATATTTGTTGTAGTCTCTGCTTTCTCTTCCATTAGGTACAAATCTAGAAATAGAAGTGTTGGACCATATTTCTATGTACTTCTATATTTAGCACTTTTTTAGCACTCTCCACGCAATTTTTGATTGCTTTATATTCCTTACAGAACTATTCCAAAGTTCTACTTCTTCTCACTACCTTCCCAGTAATAGACTTTGAAAGTTGTTTTATTGTATGCGTGTGTGTGTGTGTGTGTGTTTGTCTGTGTGTATGTGGATCTTTTTGTTTAAAACTATATTTATATTAACATATTTACAGTAATGATTTCATTGTAATTTTAATTTTTCTCATGACTGTTAATATTGAATTTCTTTCTACATTTTGAACTACTATTTCTATATATTCTTTTTAGAAAATCATCTCCAATCTCCAATTTTTTTCCCTTTTTTTGTGTGGTAGTGGGGAAAGTCATGGGGCTTGGATCTTGGGCTGTGAGCTCTTTAGTTTAAGGCTATTGTCCTACCCTGAGTATTGCCCCTCAGTTCTTCTGCTCACAGCTCCCTACCCCTCTTCCCATTATATACAGAACAAAGGTCATCCTCAGTCTTTTTGAAAAAGTAAAACATACAGTAAATTTGTAGTATAAAACAGCAAGAAATAAATTTCTTGCCAGGTGCAGTGACTTCTACCTGTAAACCTAGCTACTCAGATATCATGCTGATATCTAAAGATTTGGTTCAGCCAGCCTGCGCATTAGAAAGTCTATGAGACTCTCATCGACAGTTAACCACTAGAATATGGGAAATGGCACTGTGGCTTCATCGGTAGGGTGATAGCCTTAAGTTGAAGAGCTCAGGAACAGTGCCCAGGCCCAGAGTTCAAGCCTTACAAATCCCCCAGCCAAACAAAAGAAAAAAAAAGTTTCTTCCCCAAGTGATTATTATGCCAGACATAGAACATTAACATTCTGGGTGTACTTCATAGTATTATTACTTGATACCCTAAGATTTTGCAATATTCTCACAGTACCAGCATATGTCATCATATAATGTAGTTCCTTTTCAATGGAATAATTCCATTTATAACCTAAATCTATTCCCTCGACTTATTTTTGTCGATACCACAATTGCTCTCCCATGATATGCCACAAGCCATTAAACATTTTATGGTGGGTAATTGGAAAGGAGTGTCATGGAATTTTGTGCCAGGCTGGCTTTGAACCATGGTCCTCAGATCTCAGTCTCCTGAGTAGCTAGGATGACAGGCGTGAGCCACCAACACCTGGCTTGCCTTTTTATTTTTTTGTGGGTCTTGGGACTTGAACTCTGGGCCTAGGCACCATCCCTAAGCTTTTCAGGTCAATATTTCATGTAAGTCTAAACATTTAAGTAAAGGAATACAATTCCAACAAAAAAAGAATAAAATTCCAGACATTGTGTGTTTATAACTCAGTGCTCATTACTTGATGAAAATGTGCCATTCCAGAAGCTGGTGTCATTTGATGATGTAGCTGTGGATTTCAGCTGGGAGGAGTGGCAGCATCTGGAAAATGCTCAGAGGACCCGGTACAGAGATGTAATGCTGGAGACCTACAGCAACCTGGTGTCCTTAGGTGAGCAAAAGTCAAATTCACTTGCAAGGTCAAGTGCCTTGTTATTTTGCAGTTACGTGAATGTTTATCAAACTTTCAATACTATATAAATGAAAGATTCCAGGCCCTGAGAATTATCATTACTTTCTAAAGAAAACCTAAGGTAATTTTATACTCATTCTTCAGGATACATTCAGGATACTTTGACAACAGTTCTAAATTATGTTTCCTCTAATGGAGATGACATTCCAAACTTACACAGTAATTGTAAGTGGATAAACCATCCAGAATAGAATATATATCATTATTGGAAATAGGATCTACAAATCACTAAACAGTGAGTTTATAATGGAAACCTGGCACAAGGTGCAATGTTTCATGCCTGTAATCTTAAAATATTCAGGAGGAAGAAATCTAAAAATTCTAATTTGAAGCCAGCAATGGCATAAAAATTGCCATGAAACTCTATAACTCCAAGTAACCCCTCAAAAATGTTAGTGGAGTGTCAAGAGTTTGACTTTGTTGTTGAGTGCTTGCCTAGCATGCATGAAGACCTATGCATGTAAGTGGAGCTGGGACTCAAACTGGTATTTTTCTAGCCTTGAGCAAGACAGCTAAGTTTATGCCATAGAAAATGAATCCAGAGCTGGGGAAGAGTCAACCATGGAGCCAGTGAGAAATGAGAAAAAAGATTTAATACATAACATGTGAGTAGGATGTCTGCGAACTTAAACAATGATGACACAGCATAAGCAATAATTCTCTACTGTTTCTAATTTACAGGGCCCTGTGTTCCCAAACCTGTATTAATTGACAAGCTAGAGCACTGTGCAGAACTCTGGATAGGAAATTCCTCTGACAAGAATATCACAGGTGAGTGAATGCATCTTCATATTGATGTTGGAGCCTGAGCCATATTGGTAAGTTCATGTTGTGATGTACTGATCAATAATATTCTTAGTTACCCTAAATCCTGTGTGGAACCTATGGAATTCTTTGTGAATGAATCAAGAATCATTTTCTTTTCCCAAGCCTATGCTTGGTCTCAGGGCCTGAGCAAGGTCCTTGGGTATTCTCAAGGCTAGCTCTCTACTTCTTGAGTCATAGCACCACTTCTGGCTTTTTCTTTGTATGTAGTACCAAGGAACTGAACCAGGTCTTTGTGCATGCTAGCCCAAACCCCCGGCACCAAGAATCATAGGGTGATATGATGAATTCTATGTGGCAGTAGACTTAAAGTTAGATTTCTCTGTAGAAATCACTGTGAAACAAAATAAAATGAGAAAGCCATGAGCCCGTGGCTCATGCCTGTAATCCTAGCTACTTAGGAGGCTGAGATCTGAGGATCAAGGTTCAAAGACTGACCTATCACAAAAACACCTTAGACTCTTCTCTCCAATGAACCAATAGAAAATGAGAAGTGGGGTTGAGGCTAAAGACATAGGGCAGTAGCCTTGAGCTGAAGAGCTCCGGAAGAACAGCCAGGTCTAGAATTCAAGTCCCATGACCACAAAACAAGAAAGAAAGAAAGAAAGAAAGAAAGATATTTCATTTGTTTAAAACTAAGACTATAAATGATTGAGCAAACAAGGAATAAGTCAGGGCATTATTCTCTGATAAGGATAATATCTTTATGCTGGTAGGAAGAGACTGGTATTCAGAACCAGACCTTTCCACCAGAAATTGAGCCTAGTGGTAGAGTGCTTGCCTAGCATGCACAAAGACACAGGTTTGATTCCTTATTACCACATACATAGAAAAAGCCAGAAGTAATGACTTCATTGGTAGGGTACTAGTCTTGAGAAAACCCAAGGACAGTGGTTAGGTCCTAAGTTCAAACCCAGGAATGGAAGGAAAAAAAAACAACAAAGTTTAAATCAACATAAGAAAATTAACTAGACAATGAGCTGGGGATTTTCTGGTCTTCCATGGTTCTGAGGGACAGGAGTGTTAGAAAAGGAATTTTTATAAGACTTCAAATGGAAAGAAACAAATTTCAAAATTCCCACAAATACCTAAATTGAGACTTTAGTGAGAAGTTGTAACTGAAGGGATATAGGTGTAAGTCCTTACTCTCAAGAATCGTTCTTGCTTGGATAAAAGGCAAACAGACATATAAACCAAACTTGTGGCCTCTGAATCTAGAAAAAATTCGTGTTCCTCACTTAATGGTTAATAAGCAAACAGCATTGAATCTGGGTAAGGTAATCCTATCTGCTACTCAGGACCTGAGACTCTTATCTGTAGTTAACTCTAGAAAAGAGTATGTGGGGCTGTAGCTCAAGGATAGGGGTTATAGTCTTCTGCTGAAGTGTTCAGGGACAGGACCGAGGCCTATGAACTACAAAAAAAAGAAAAGAAAAGAGAAGAAAGTTTTAAAAAGATGCAAAACAGCACAGTATTTAGATTATTTCTCAAAAATAAAAGAAAGGCAGCTATTCCTCAATGTATAAACAAAACAGTATTTGAAAAAAACACAGCTGCAGGTATATTATAGGTAGTACTCAGCTTAAAACTGTAGCAATACATAGATGGGTAATTTCAATAAATATTTCCTGTGATATAAAAAGAGAACTAAAACACAGAAAAACATTATTGGTCATTGTAAAATATCATTTTCTTAATATGTTAGGGAGAAAAGCATATATTTCTCACAAATCAAGTTCCACTTTTATATTTTAAAATATCTAACACTTAGGATGGGAAAGTAAAGTCATTACCTTTCCAGTAAGGAATATTTGTATCTCATGTATGTTTGTGTCTTTTTCTCTATGACTCATTTTAGATGTCCAGGTAATGGAAAATGTGTTCAAGACCTGCCAGGAAAGTCCACATGAATGTCTTTGTGAAGTAGCAGTTGCAAGTAGTATCGAAGTGGAGGAAAACGTGAGATTAGCAACAACTTTAAATTTGAGCTCTACACATAATCCAGTGCTGATTAGTAATAACGGTAACAACTTAGGGGTGAGGACTGAGGAGTTCATTAAGTGTCAGAACATGCTTCTGTCTCCTAAGCCTGATGAGATGCATGCTGCATATAGATCTCGTATGTCTCCTGTTCTTAAAAAATCCATCGGCTATTCAGAGCATTTTATTCATGATTGTGACAGTCCAAAAGATCTGCAGTATCATAATTCTGTTCTCCCTGCCCAAGAAATTCTTCAGGGAGGGAGGAAAACTGCTAAATGTACTGTGTGATGAAAAATATTGTACTTAACACCGACCATCACTACACATCTGAAAATGTACACAGGAGAGACTCCTCATACATGTAGTGAATGTGAGAAATCTTTCAGTAATGAAATACGCCTTACAATACCTCAGAGCAAATATCCTGAGATATGTGAGGCGTACATCAAGTGTGAAAATTAATTTCTGAGAAGTCAGACCTGACGCTCCAACCTCCATCTCCAAGAGAAGACAAACCTTATGAATATGAGGAACGTAATAAAATTTCTGCCCAGAATTCAGCTCTCAGCACACATCAGAGATCTCACACAGAAGAGAAATCTTATGAATGGGATAAATGTGGGAAGACTTTTAGACTGAAATTATACCTCACTTTGCACCAGAGAAGACACACGGAAGAGAAACCTTATGAATGTAACAAATGTGAAAAGTCTTTCACCCAGAAGATACACCTTCGAGTTCATCAAATAACACACACAGGAGAGAAATCTTATAAGTGTAATGAATGTGGAAAGTCTTTCCAAGGGAAGGGAAAACTTCGTGTTCATCAGAGAATACACACAGGAGTGAAACCTTATGAATGTAACCAATGTGTAAAGTCTTTCCGACAGAAATCTTCCCTCAAATTGCATCAAAGAACACACACAGGAGAGAAACCTTATGTGTGCAACAAATGTGGAAAGACCTTCAAGTGGAAGTCATATCTTGATGGGCATAATAGAACACACACAGGAGAGAAAACTTATGCATGTAGTGAATGCGGAAAGTCTTTCAAATGGAAGGTAAAACTCCATGTTCATCAGAGAATATACTCAGGAGAAACACCTTATGAGTGTAACATATGTGGAAAGTCCTTCACACAGAAGCCAAACCTCAACATGCATAAGAAAATTCAAACAGGAGAAAAACCTTATGAATGTAACCGATGTGGAATGCTTTTCAAATGGAAGTCTTCCCTCAAATTGCATCAGAGAACACACACAGGAGAGAAACTGTACGAGTGCATCAAATGTGGTAAGACCTTCAGATGGAAGTCACATTAAAGGAGGCATAACAGAATTCACACATATTAGAAACCCTAGGAATATAACCAAAGTTGAAAGTCTTTTGTGCAGTATTCACCCTTCAGGAAGCGTAAGAGAGTTCACACATATGAGAAGCCTTAGCAATGTAATAAATAGGAAAGACTTTTTAGTCTGTGGAAGAAAACTCAGCTTGTGTCACAGAACCAACACAAGATAAAACCCTTAATGAATGTAGCAAATGTTCAGTCTTTTCCCCAGAAGGCACAAGTCAAGATTTATCACTAAACACCCACAGGATAGAATCCTATGAATAAAATGAAAGGGAAATTTTTTTGAAGAACTCATAGTTGAGTTTGCATGATACCACACAGACACAGGATAAAAATCGTATGAATATAAGAATATGAAAAATCCATCATGAACGCATGACTAAGTATAAAATGCACATAGGAGAGAAAAACCTTATGAATATTACAAATGTGGAAAGTGTTTGACCTGGAAGGCATACTTCTGTGTTCATCACAAACCTGATTCCCATAGAAGAAAAGAAAACTAATGAATAGAACAAATGTGCAATGACTTTTAATCAGAAGTCAGTCTTCAGTACATTTCAGAACATACACAATAGAGAAATTCTGAGTAATGAAAAACATTTAGCTATATATAGAATCTCTGTATATGGGAGCATTAGGGTAAGTCTTCTAAACAAAGTCAACCTTCAGCAAGCATTAAGAGCACTCACAGAAGAAATAATAGCATGTAGGAAAACCTTTGTCAGAAACCTCTAAAAGCTGACTGTGTGGCTTAGTGGTAGAGTGCTAACCTATCAAGGATGAAGGCCTGGGTTAGATTCCTCAATACTACGTGAAAAGAGCAAGCCAGAAGCAGCACTGTTGTTCAAATGGTAGAGTGCTAACCTTGAGCAAAAGTAGCTCAGGCCCTGAGTTCAAGCCTAAGGATGGGAGAAAGAGGAAAGAGAGAGAGAGAGAGAGAGAGAGAGAGAGAGAGAGAGAGAGAGAGAGAGAGAGAGAGAGAGAGAGAGACAGAAAGAGAGAGAGAAAGAGAGAAAAGAGAGAGAAACAGGAACTTCTAAATTTTACAGAGATAGAGAAGGAGAGAGAGAAGGAGACAGAAACTAATTTCTAAACTTTACAGTCTTTCTATTTCCTTACAAATTCGTCTATGTCATTCTTTCTGACAGAAGCACAGAATTCCATTGTGTAAAAATACCATATTTGATCTACTCATCAACTGACGGGCATCTGGGTTGGTTCCATACCTTTGTTATAGTAAATAGTGCTGTGATAAATGTTATTGTTCTAGTGAATTTAGTGTGTCCTATCTGGACGATTGGCAAGTAGTGAAATTGCTGGATCACAGGGGAGCTCTATGTTTAGTCTTTTTGGGATACTGCCATAGTGCTTTCCATAGTGGTTGAACGAGTTTGCAATCCCACCAGCAGTGTAGTAGTGATCCCTCCTAGCCACATCCCCTCCAGCATACGTTCTTAGATTTCTGGATCTTGGCCATTCTAACTGGAGTGAGGAGGAAAAGGGAAAGAGGAACTGAAACTTTCTCTCCTTACAGATGACATGATTCTGTATTTAAAGAACCCTATAGACTCTACTCCGAAGGTGCTTGAGCTGATATAAACCTTTGGTAAGGTAGCAGGGTATAAAATTAACCCTCAATGTCAACTGCCTTTCTATATGCCAACACATGAGAGGAATGAGGCAAGAATCAGGATAGCAACTCATTTTGCTATCAAAGAAAATAAAATACCTAGGAATTAACTTAGAATGTAAAGCACCTTTTTGATGGAACTATAAACCCTGGAGAAGGAAATTAACGCAGAACTGAGGAAATGCAAAAACCTATGCTCCTGGTTTGGAAGAAGTAATATTGTAAAAATGGCAATCTTGATAAGGACTATCTACAAATTCAGTGCAATATTCATCAATATCCCAATGACATTCTTTAAAGAAACAGAAGAGGAAATCCAAAATTTCACTTGGAATAATAACAGACCCCTTATAGTCTGTCTTCTGGCATGATACATAATGTTTAATCTCACCTTCTCCACCAAAATCTCACCTTCTCCACCAAAATCTCACCTTTCTCATTGAGACATAGGTGGCCCTGTTTACTAGCAGCAAAGGCTCAAACGCGCAGTTTCAGGTGTCACCCCTGCCTCTGTTACTGGGTAGATCCAACTCTGTCATCGATTCTGAGGTCTGCTCTGGGAGTCTTGGTCACAAGTTGTTCTGTGGCATCTGCTGCCAGCCTGTGCCTATTTGCTTCCTTTTCCTCCAGCAGCCTACAACAGGGAATGAAGTTCACTCGCGGATGCTCTCCTTCATATGCAGGGCAGGATGAGCCCAACCCTCCCTCATCTTCCTCTTCCAATTTTTTGAAAAAATATGCTGGCAGAAGACCTCAGGTGTGGCGCATGGCTGATCCACACTTTTAATCCAGGCTGGTCACGAGCTGAGATCTGAGTATGGAAGTTCCAAGTCACCTAGAACAGGAAAGTCTGATAGATTCTTACTACCAAAAATAAAAACAGCTGGGAATGGAGTTTGGGCTCAAGTGGTAAAGGGCTAGTCTTGAGTACAAATGCTTAGTGCCCAGGCCCTGAGTTCAGGCTCCAGCACTGCCAACAACCTCACTTTAGTGAGATTTTAGCTTTATCCATGTAGGCACATCTCACTGGAATCTTTGCTGGTAGAGATAGTCTTCATAATTTTGACTCAAGGTAAAGGTCCTCCTGGGGTAGTACACAAAAGATGTCACGGAGAGAGGAGCCCCACTTGCTCCAGGTTTGAAGATGGCATAGGTCAAGCCAGCATGGAGTTGGCACATCAGTCTTTTTCCTAGCACCACCTACCAGTGAATGTCAAATGACAGTGATTGTTGTGGGATTGTGTGGTTGAAGTGCCTCATTAAGGGCAGTGTTAGCACATCCAAACTTGGATACCAGGAATGCTGAAATCTCAAAGCTAAGAATTCTGTTGGCTACAGAAATGCTGGTGTGTCTGTTACTCACTAAAAGTTCAGGTGCAAAGATTCTGAAGCTTGATGCCATGTGTTTATTCCATTTAGTAAAATTATTTTAATGCACTGTATAAGTTAAAACATTTGATAAGAGTCAGGGGTAGTGAAAACATTGTTCTTGAATTCAGGTGTCTGGCAAGGTAATGGGGGGGTGTTGGTGGCTGGGACTATGAAGCTGGAGCTGCTATCAAACCATGGATCATGTTCCTCTTTGTCCGGGAGAAATGACTCCAAAGATGAAATTTGAATGGTGAGGAAAAGATGATGATGTACTCAGGAAATTTCTCCTAATCAAATGCTCATGTGGAAGTGGGATGGGGGTTGGGCATGTCTGAGGCAGAGCTTAAGGGGGCTTCTCATGGCGTTGAGAACGTTCCTTGCGACTTCAAGCATGCAGCAGGGTGTTTTAGATGACCATTGTGAGATGGATGGAATAAGACTGGAGACAAGATGAATGCTGGGATCCTGCAATGCTCTTGCATGAGTGGCTGGTGGCTCACCTGAAAGAACTTATTATGTCTAAAAAAGAAATCAGGAATTTGTTTTGATTAGATAATACCTGTAATCCGAGGCATATTCAGGATCCTGATCTTAGTATTGTGGTTTAAAACCAACCCAGCAAAGGGAAAAATGCATGAGACTCATACTCCCAGTTTAGAGCAAGAACAAAGATTGAAGTAGAGCTGTGGCTCAAGAGCTAGAGTGCTACCTTGAGCAAAGAAAAGCTAAGAAAAAGCTCCAGGTTTTGAGTTCAAGGCCAGGAATGAAAGAAGGAAGGTAAAAAAGAGAAGGATGTGAGGAAGGGAAATATATAAATGAAAGAGAGAAGGAACTAGAAATTTAAAACTAGAGAATATTTAAAAGTCATCAGTCCTTCTAAGAAAAGTGTTGGAGTATGGGTTCTATATGTGGTGAACTGGAAGCCCAGCAGTGACTTGTTAACCAAAGAGTCACCATGATGAGCAAAGGATAGAAATCTGCATGAGCCTCTTAGCGGATGGAGTGACAGAAGAGAACCTCAGCTCCCATCCCATAGTTAGAAGTATATAGAGATGGGGAAGTTGGCATCACCTTGATGTCATTGTGTCCATGGAGACTGGAAGCCATGGCTCTGTGAAAGCACAATGTTCTGGTTACTGAGCTGAGAGGCTGAGGAGAGCCAAGTCCTGGCCATGAAGAAATCAGAGTGGCAGCAGAGCAACTCTGCTGCAGTGTGTGCCTGCTTGGCTGTTCTTATTCTGTGGTGGATCAGGCCGGAGCGGGTGATAGTAACTGTTTTGTGGTCACAAGCCCTTCACCAAGAGCTTCCTCTGAGATCCTCATAAGCTAGAGGGTGGCTGGTGGTGGGATGTGTGTGGGGTGGAAGTGACAGAGGGATGGACGCATGGCAAGGTGGGTGAAGAGATGAGAGGAATGATGAGAGCCCAGTTCATTGGTTTCCAAGGTTAATGGGTGGGAGGTAGAGAGGCATGATGGAGGAATGATGGAGGCAGGGGAAGGTGCTGACAGATTGAGGCCATCTGTAGTGCCAGCCTGGCCATCATCTGAAGCCCATAGGCAGCTTCCTGATCCTTCACTTAGTCCTGCTCCTTGTGGAGGGAATGTCACGTGTACCCAGAGCTAGGGGTGGGGCAATGTTAGTAGCACCTGGAGAACCATTGGCCTCTACCTGGGTGGGGAGTGGTTATGGCTCCCATGCTGGGTGGCCTGATAGCTATAGAACAGATCTCTCCTTAGCTACCACAGTCAGTGGCTGCTCTCCATCTAGGGTTAGGGCACCTGCTCAGCCATCAGGACACCCCATGCCAGGACAGAGGCCTACAATTCAGATGGCAGCACAGGGGTGAAGATGATCTCACCGTAGCCCTAGTTACATGGCTGTCCCTGCATGCAGGACAGGATGAGCTGGGGGAAGATGTTCTCTGTGTTTTTCCACAGCCTATCCCGGCCTCTTCTTGTGTCTGATTAGACCAAGAGAGAACCAGGTTCCATCTCATAGTCCTGGTTCTTTTTCTTTTACAGTCATGAGGCTTGAACTCAGGTCCTGGGTACTGTCCCTGAGCTCTTTTGCTCAAGGTTGATGCTCTAACATTTGAACCATAGTGCCATATCCAGCTTTTCCTTTTCATGTGGATCTCTGATATGTCCAGTTCTGTGCCTGCAGGGAGGCACTCACCCCACAGACAGAGCCACCTCTGCCGTGACTGTGACTGCCCACAACCCTCACACCCACTCCTTGCACACCCCTCGACTCCAGTTTTAGCTCCTCTTGGACTGGGTGTCCAGCCTAACCCTTCCTACACTCACAAAGGGTCTACAATTGTCTTCCCAGGGTCCTTTCTTCTGCCAGCCAGAGTACAGACTGTGCACATCTTGACGATCACAGAGCTCAAAGCCAAAGGCTGAGATGCAGAAGGGGGTGACCCAGTAGCTGCACAGGGCTCATGGATCATCCTGTGCATCCCCCAGCCTGTGACTTCCCCCACCCCCTTGGCAGGGAAGCTCCATGCCCACATCCTGATCGCTGGTCCCCTCCAATTCCATTCTCCCTTGGATTTTGCAGACTGTCTACCATCAGGATCTAAAATTCTATTCATCACTTTATGTCCTTATCACTGATTTGCTACTTTGGCAGGATCTCCCCGTGCCTGGAGAGTGGGCATGTCATGTACTCTCTGTGGAGAAGTTGCCCCAGGAGAAGAAATATGCACTTCATGTGAGTGTTGGACAGGGCAGGAGGGCTCCATAGGATCAGAAACCACAGGAGCGGTGCAGATGGGGGAATGCTAGGGGCCCCAGGGGACAGTGGGAGTTAGGGCACAGTTGGTTCCTTCTGCAGGGTTGACACCGCTTCACAAACCCAACAGAATGAGGTTCACATTACAGATGTCAGAGACAGTGCAGATTGCCAATGGGCGCAGGGGTCACTGTCAATCCCAGATGCTGGCTGCATGCTGGGATGCACGCAGAGATGTTTTCAAGATCAGATAATGAGGATGTTGCAGGGTGTAACCATTCTTTTCAGATGGCTCTCTACCTCTCTTGAGTTTCATCTCTATCTTTGGCTTTTTCTTGGCAGTTAACTGGAAATGAGAGTTTCATGGACTTTCCTTTCTGGACTGGCTTCAAACAGAAGCTATGCACAGTTTTCAAACCATACCCTACTGTAGAAGGGAAGCTTGATCTGGTGCTTAACTGGGTTGCACTTTGGCTCCGTTTGCCTCACGGGAGGGGGCTCATCATTTATAGACTAAGATCTCATGACCTTCAAAGCCAAATGCTACCTGAAAGTTCAGGGTCCCAGCCTATGTGTTGGGCCGGGGTGAATACATTCTCTGTTATGCTGGGTCATCAACCCATGTTTTAAGCTGGAAGTAGGCAGTGCCACATTTGATAAGAACATCTGCCAGAGATTGTCACCTCATGAAAGCAGATTCTAAATTTGTATTCCATTTCCTGTGGTGGAGAAATCCCCTCCAACTTAGACAGGCTCACATCCACCTGCAGGTCACACTCCTAATGCACCCTTGAGTGTCCTCATGGTATTGGGATCTAAGTTTGTAGGGAATGCTGCTTTAGTCCATGAATTAGCTGGACAAGTGATGACAAACGTGTTGTGGATTAATATGAGAACAATTTAAGAAGCCCTGGAGGAGCATCAACCTGACCCTCTGTGGTGCTATAATCCTGATAGGATGTTCCAGACTGAGAAACAATCACATGGCTTTGTGTTTTGCATCCCGACAAGTGAGTGCATGTCTTAGCTGTCAGCCAATACAGAGGAGAACATGAATAAGTGGGTGGAAAGCATCTGTCAGACCTCTGTCTGGGGGCAGGTGGAGAGAACATAGGAAGGTAGATACCATGGCTGTGGTGGGGCCAAAAAAAAGGGTAAAAGAGGCAAAGGAACCAGGTACTGGTAGCTCAAGACTGTCATCCTAGCTACTCAGGAGTTTGAGATCTGAGGATCACAATTCAAAGCCAGCCCAGGACAGAAACTCCATGAGACTCTTATCTGCAATAGACTACTGAATGCAAGAAGCTCAAGCTCAGTGACAGCATCCAGGCCTAGCGTTCAAAACCCAGGACTGCCAGAAAAAAGTATCAAAGGACAAGAAGCTGGCCAAAAGTTAGAGGGACTCTATCTTGACAAACAATACAATGGTAAGTTGCACTCAGAAGACTTGCACAAAATCTGGAAATGCCTGAGACCTATCTATGTATGTTTCCTGTTTGTCTAAATACATATGTTTATGCATTAATATATTAGTATAGAGAGACAGATCAATACATATGACTATACATATATACATAGCCAGACACTTATGGGTGGGTGGTATACTGTGTGAGAGTTTGTGTTTGTGTTTTGTGGATGGCTATCTCTGTTTAAGAAAGATAGAAAATATGTAAATATCTTTAAAAAACTTGAAAAAAATATAGAGAGACATAAGCTCTTGAGGGAATCTGAAATGACAAGATTATTCACAGGCACGTTTATCCTTATGGATTCCTCAGCAAGTTTTAATTTTTTTCATTATTTTCTTTCTTTTTTAGAACCAGTGCTAAGGATTTCTCTCAGGGACCAGGTGCTGCCAATTACTAATTTTCTCATGGCTGCTACAAGAGGAACTGAGCCACAGTTCCACTTTTGCCTTATTTATTCGTGCTTAACTGAAGATAAAGATTTCTATCAGTGACTTTCTTTCAGGGGCTGGATTCTAACGAGGATCCCCAGACCTCAGGCTTCTCTATAGCTACAATTAACAATATGAGAACCCAGCACTGGGTTCCAATGCACAGGGCAAGAAATTGAGTGAATCTCTCAACTCCAATTAGCTATAATAAGCTACAAGTGAAAGACCAATACCTTTGAGGAAAAGATGCTGAGGGTTATCACACAGGCCCTATGAGTAAGCCCTAAACCCTGTAGACATGTGTGCATGCACACATTGGCAGATACACACACATGCACACACACAATATTTCAGGCAATATTGTATTTTGAATTAATATCCAAAGATTGGACAACAGGATAGCAAGTAATAAAATCTGTTTTTCTTGTCTACATTGAGGGAAAGGGATAAGTCACAAGATGCAGAAGCGAAGAATTCAGAGGCAAATGCTGTGAGTGAATAACTTGTAAAAAGCACATTTCTTTTCTTTTCTTTTGTTTTGTTTTTTCTGCCATTCCTGGGGCTTGAACTCAGGGCCTGAGCACTGCTCTTGGCTTTTCCCAAGTCTAGCCCTCTGCCACTTGAGCCACATTGCCATATGGATTTTTATATCTGTGTGATAATAAGGACTCAAACCTAGATCTTCATGGATGCTAGGCAGGCACTCTACCACTGGGCCAAAGTCTAAACCCCGATTAAGTATTTATAAATAGTCATCATCTTCATATCAAAATATCCTTTCTCCTACAAAGAATGAACACTTATCTATGTCTGTAAGACTTTTTTTATGTCACCAATGCTTCTGTGATTTTCCCACTTGCATTTTTACAGATGACAGCACAGATATTCATCAGGAAGAAAAATAGATTAGGATACAGAAACCTAACAACGTCCTAGTAGATTGAAGTGAAAAATATGTGCAAGATGGCCTGGGTCTTTCATCTATTTGTAGAGTGCTTGGCTACCACACAAAAAGAGTCCGGTTTGATTCTGCAGTACCATATACATAGAAAACTCTGGAAGTGGTGCTGTGGCTTGGTGGGACAGCTATAGCCTAAAGAAAGCCTAAGAACAATGGTCAGGCTGTGAGGTCAAGTCCCAGGACTAGCAAAAAAAATGTGCAAGAGGCAAAATGCAAGCTGAGAAGGCACTGTGAATCAAAATGTCTTGTGAAGTCTAAGGGGAATAGTGACAGTTAAGTTTGGATCTTACCTAAGAAAGGCCCCTTGAGCCTGAGACCAGGCTAGCACTTACGCCTAGTTAATGACTTGGGATTTGAACAAAAAGGTGTGCTGTTTACTACATCCATATGTGAGGTGGGAAGGGAGATTCAGCCTCCAGTATGTCTTTGGGGAGGTCTTCTGTGAGCAAGGAGCTTTGGTCATTGGGCCTTGAAAGGTGACCCTACCTCCCTCACAATGGAACAGAATATGGAACCCTGGTAACCAAGCCACTGTATGTGACAACCAGCTCAAGTCAGCTCCCTTGGCCTGTGGCTCAGGAGGAAGAAAGATGTTGCTGTGCTGTTGCCAAAGGTCAGGAGGCTCGGATCTCAGGCATGAGAGATATGGATGTCTCACTTGAAGAAGTAGATGCTGGATCAGGGCCAAGACAAAATTCCAGTATATCAGGCATTTCTCTAGGAAGAAAGCCAGGAAACTCCAGGGCAACTCAGATGAGGTATATTGAGAGGAAACCTATTTGAACCCATCATCCTGCCCACAAACTACAACCTTCTTGTGTGCTTTCAAGTGACTATACTGAGATTAGAGTGTGTCATTTCCAATCTACTCTATACCAATTCCTCAGTGTGAAGTGTGGTCCCATTCCTACGTTTGAAATATCCACTGTTTTGCCAATACAGTGTGATGGTAAGTCAGCTCAGACTCTGAATGAGCCTTGTAACCTATGGATCCTGGAGGAAGGCCTGTTGGAGATGCTGCTGAAAAAGCTGATCCCTGCCTACCAGAAAGGTGATATCTTTTATGTGGGAAACTTCCTGCACAATTTCAAATAGTGGAGGACAATGTAGTAGTTGCTGGAAATTCTCTTGAAGAAAGTGAGTGTTCCCCCTCCAAACCCATGTTTGCTCACCACTCCTGGCCAAGTCTTGGAATACTTGGCTCATCTCTGAGCCTGTTTGTTTCACTGGGGTGTTCACAGGGGAGCTAAGCATGATACAAGTGCACAAACTACTTTATTATGACTGGGACACCATGCCATTTCATTTCCCTCACAAGCTACTGGAGTCTCAACAGTGTGCTTACTGAGAAATTGGATTTCAGGCATGAGTAAGTGGCTCCCAACTGCAGCCCTCACCTAGGTGACATCCTAGGAAATCCCATTTCCCAGTAAGAAATGAGGTGTCAGTACTAATGGCGGAGGCCTGTGAAATACTGGAGTCAGAGGAAAAGCTGGGGGTGAATCACTTTTGAGCCATCAGGGAGGTATTGTGATAGCTTTGCCTGTTATAACCTGAAAGCATTTACATTTTGGTGTGTAGTCCAGTGCTGCCACTTGAACCTGAACCCAGGTCTAAATGCCATTTCTTTGCTGTTCAAAAATTAGCACTGTACCATTTGAGTCATAGGTCAAGTTCTGGCTTTTTGCTGCCTAATTGAAGACAAGTGCCTTTAGACTTTTACTGACTAGACTGGCTTTCCACTGTGATCTTCAGAGCTCAGCCTGCTGGGTGGCTAAGATTAGAGCAATGAGCATTTAGTTCTTTATGTAGAGCATTCACTTATTGATTTATTTAGAGCATTTACTTAGTTAATTTAAGGTGCGTTTACTTTGGACAGATGCATAGAGGCCTCTCTCAGAAGCTTCTGGAAGTGGGGTGTAAAAGTCATCCTGTTCTCGAGTGTCTCTTACCCCCCTCCCAGCACATGAGTGCACATCTCTGCAGGACAACCACAGCATTAGAATCCTGCAAGAAAGGGGCTTTGGTAAAAGGCTCAGGATGGAGAGAGAAGGCTCTCACTTTCCTTGTACCGAATGTGCCCACAGCATCATGTGTTCCATCTATACGATGTGAATGGACTTCTACCCGAGTGATTTCTACGAGTTCAAGAACTGCCACACCCTGACACAACTAAAGCTCTATATGAGGCTCCACATGTCGGCTTTGGACCTGCTCTTCTAAACACAAACTTTTTGACCAGCTGGAGGAATATGTGACCAGTAAGACCAAGAAAAAGTAGAAGTCCTGGTGTGGGTGCCTCAGAACCTGTGAGTAGGAAGCCCATGTGGTCTAGATATTGGTTGGCCCTTACTTCTACAGAGCTTGGCAAAATGCCAGGTAATGTCTGTCCTCTGAAAGGACTCTGGAATAAGCACTCATTAGAAAGACCCTACACCTCCTCAGTGTTCAGTCCAAACTCCAGTTCTACAGGTTCCTCCATTAGATCCTCATGGAAGTTGAGTGACACTTCAACTTGCAGAGTCCACTCTGTCCACTCTGTACCTATTTCCATTCTTAGGTTTGGGTCATCGTGTAAGGGCTTATCCTGAACTCCGGATGAAAAACCCACCAATGGAGCTGGTGACTGATGGAGACTGAGAATCATCACTGCACTCCAGAAAGCATGGGCCTTCTGTAGAAATTACCAAACAGGTTTAGAGTCCTATGGATATACCTTTTGCTCTGAACCCCATGTGTGACACAGTTGAACCTGCAGATACTATGGAGGAAGAAAAAGAGCAGCCAGATTTCCTTCTGTTTCCTTTCACACTCCACCCAGAGTCAGTCCATCTGAGTCAGAGAACACTCCACTTATTGTGCAAGCTGAAGGGGCACACGCTGGGCTCATGGAAAATGTCCCCATGGGAAGCAGCAAGTGTACTCTCAATACTGGATTCATTGGAGGAAAATGAATCCATCCTCACAGAATATCCAGACCCATCCATCTCACTAAAAGAGACTCAATCTCCATTCGACAAACCAGAATCCATCCCCCTCTTAACTCAGGAAGAGTTAACATTCTGTTTCTCATGAGGAAGGAGACCCTTATGAGGACTCGGAAGTAGAATTACTGTCTGAAGGCAACTTGGAGGCCAGTCTGGATTTAGAGCTTCCCTGTCCCCTTCCTAAAAAGACGTCTCTTTATCTTGCTCTCATGATTCTTGTCAAGTATTCATTGTATTTACTTTGCTAACTATTAAACTCTCATTGTTAATATTATGGTGTGCAGTTCTTCAGTGCTTATTATACTGTGTTTTATTTTCCACTTATAATGTGAGACCTCAGACACATAGGTCCTGGGTGGGCCAAAAACCAGACAGGTCTGGTCCCATAGAAGACAACCTTACTGGATATACAGGGAACTATGAAATGCATGGAATCACCAGGAATCCAGGCCAGGCCTCCATGGAAAGACAAGTCAGCTACCAAAGCTTAAGGACAGAGCAGATGCCTGGAAATGTGTTTTGTCAATCGGGAGAAGTGCCAGAGTAACTGTAATATTATGTGGGACTCTGTTCTGTGAGTTCAAGTCTGTTTATATATCCATTGTGCTTTGTACAAATATTTAAGAAAATTAAAACTCCACAATAGCATCAAAAATCTACTTTGGCTTTTAATGTTGCCTAGTTGTGGAGTGCTCGCCTAGTATACAAGAAGACCTTGATTCAATTCCTCGACACTGCATAAACAGAAAAAGCAGATGGGGCACTGTTGCTCAGGTGTAAGAGTGCCACCCTTGAACAAATGTGGCCAAGGACAGTTCCTGGTCCCTCAGTTCAAGCCGCAGGACTAGCCAAACAAGAAATCATACCATTTTCCACACATTTGGAAATAAATCTGATTTATCTAACCCTACTTCTTTTTTGCCAGTCCAGGGTGTGTGCCACCAAGCCAAACTACTGGCCCCCAACCTTACTATTTTTAATCATTTAATTTTTTTACATAATCATATTTCATGCTGTCTGTATTAATACCATAAACAGTATGCTTAGTGTAATAATGTTAAAGGTAAAACATAAGAAATTAATAACTAAAATTCCTTTTATATTAGTTTTATGGCATTACTACAATTTTATGAGAAAAATTACTTAGAATGTTTATTTTAGAGTTCAAGTAATCCATTTTGATAAATATATCAACCTACATCATTTATTTGAACACATTTTAAACTATTTTTTTCAGGAATGAAAATACATATATATTTGTTGTAAATGAAATTTATGACTTGGGGGGAAGGGAAAGAGAAAACGGGGGAGGGGGTAACAGTGTTTCCAAGAAATGTACTCATTACATACGTAACAGCAATCTCTTTGTATATCACCTTGAACAACAAATTTTTTGAAAAGTACAATAAGTTTAAATGTCTACTTTGGGCAGAATTTTTTTTTGCCAGTACTGGGCTTAGACTCAGGACCTGAGCACGATCCTTGTTTTTGTTTTTGTTTATTCTTAAGGCGCAAGTTTTATCACATGTGCCACAGCACCACTTTTATCTTTTTTTATCAATGTTGTGCTGAGGAATTGAACTTGGGTCTTCATTCATGCTCGGCAAGAACGCGTCCACTAGGCTTAACTTATGGCCCCAGTGGGAAGGAAGTTTTCCATAAAATATGTAGGAAATATGTACACTAAGGAAAAGCCATCAAAAATAGAAGAAAAATTATATACTTAGATAACAACATGCCAGTATTATGGCCGATCTCTGTAATTCTAGCTTCAAGAGTGGCCTATTTGGACCGGGAGTTGGCTGGCTGAAGTAACGTGCTATCCTTGAGCAAGCCCTAGGATAGTGCTCTGGCCATGAGTTGAAGCCATAGGACATGCAAAAAATAATAATTTAATGCCCGTGACTGGTGGCTCACTCTGGTAATCCTAGCTACCCTGGAGGATCGAGGTTCAAAGACGGCCCAGGCATAAAAATCTGTGAGAATCTTATTTCCAAATAAGCCAGAAAATTCAAAATGACAATGTGCCTCAAGTGGTAGAGCTCTTGCCTTGAGCTGAAGAGCTTAAGGTAAACATCCAGGCCCAGAGTTCAAGCCCCATGAGTGAAAAAAAGAAAAAGAAAAAGAAAGCCCTTATCTAAGGCTGGAGTGCACACTAGTGGTAGTTTGCTTGCCTAGTATGCACAAAGCCTTGTGTTCAATTACTCTGTACCACTTACACTAAAAAAAAGCTGGAAATGATCTCAGAAGGTTGGGTTCTGAGGATCACAGTTCAAAGCCAGGCCAGACACTAAAGTCCATGAAACTGTTACTTCCACTTAAGCACCAGAAAACCAGAAGTGACAATGTGGCTCAAGGTGTTTTAAGGTTGTAGCCTTGAGCTGAAGAGCCCAGGGACACTGCCCAGGTGCACAATTAAAGTCTTACAACCAAAAGAGAGAGAGAGAGAGAGAGAGAGAGAGAGAGAGAGAGAGAGAGAGAGAGAGAGACAGAGAGAGACAGAGAGAGAGAGACAGAGAGAGACAGAGAGAGAGAGACAGAGACAGAGAGAGACAGAGAGACAGAGAGACAGAGAGACAGACAGGCAGACAGACAGAGACAGACAGCTAGAGAGACAGAGACAGAGACATCAAACAGTCAGGCACTGCTGGCTGAAGCGTGTAATTCTACCTACTATGGAGGCTGAGATTGGAGGATCTTGGTTCAAAGCCCAAAGCCAGCCTGGACACATATGTTTGTGAGACTTACATCACCAATTAACTACCAGAAACCAAAAATGGAGCTGTAGAGGAAGAGCGCTAGCCTTGAGCTGAAGAGGTCAGGGACAGTCTAGGCCAAAAGTCCAAGCAACATGACGAATCAATAATAAAAAAAAGAAGATAGCTAATAGTAATGATGAATAATTTTGGGCTGGGAGTTTGGCCTAGTGGTAGAGTGCTTGCCTAGCATGCACGAAGTCCTGGGTTCAATTCCTCAATATCACATACATAGAAAAATGCTGGAATCGGTGCTGAGGCTGAAGTGGTAGAGCCCTAGCCTTGAGAAAATATAAGGACAGTGCTCAGTCCCTGAGTTCAAGCCCAGGACTGGCCAAATCAAAAGTAGTAGAGCACTGGCATTGAACTGAAGATCTGAGGAACAGCCCAGGCACAGAGTTCAAGCACCGCAAACAACAACAACAAAATCTATGAAATGGCAGTGGTGGTTTTAAGCTAAGCAAAAATAGAGTAGAAATTGGTAAAATACATATTTGTGTGTAAGCAAAATAGCCAGACTTATGCATTAGAACAGGATAGCAACTTGAAAAAAAAATTTGTTTTCCATCTCACTAGGTCCTGTCTCTTAATTTATTCAAGTAAGTAAAATGCTGGGTTTTATAATCATTCCTCTGAATATTACAAAATCATAATATCTCTCATTAACCAACAAAGACCAGGAACTGGGGCTTCGTTGAAATGGCAGAGTTTCAGGCAAGAGAAGAAAAAATTGAAGTAAGAACTTGAAGTTCTTGATCCAGAACCTGCATAGTAACAGAGCAGCAGCCTGGTGATGGTACCTCACACCTATAATCTTAGCTACTCAGGAGGCTAAGATCTGAGAATCAAAGTTTAAAGACAGCCAAAGTACCCAGTTAACTGCCAGAAAAACCAGAAGTGGCACTGTGGCTCACAGATTAAAGCACTAGCCTTGAGCTGAAGAGCTCAGGGACAGTGCCCAGGCCCAGAGTTCAAGCCCCACAATTGACAAAAATCAAACAAGCAAACAAAACTCACAAAGAAGCCTGCAGACCACAGTGGTTCTGCTGAGTCTCTTCTCTATGGCGATCAGGAAACATTTCACTTTTTCTGTCTCTTCCCATCTCAACATTCATACTAAAATAAGGCTGTGTTGAAAGTTTCAATTTATAAAAATGTTTTTCATGAAGCACCCTGAAATATTCATCGCTTATATCTCAACTGAAGATAGTTGATTTGGGGCTGCATTGGTAGAGTGCTAGCCTTGAGAAGAAAAGGTCAGGGATAGAGCTGAAGCACTCAGTTGAAGACCCAGTGCCAACACACCAAAGAAATTATGCACTTTATACATATTTTCTAATTTCTTAATGAATTTTTCAGTCTGTATAAATATAGGGAACATTCCTTGTTACTTAAGTAAGATTGCTCTTTTTTTCTTTTTGCCAGTCCTACGGCTTGGACTCAGGGCCTAGACATTTTCATTGGACTCGCTTGCCCAAGGTGAGTGCTCTGCCTCTTGAAACACAGCGCCACTTCTAGCTTTTATTCTGAGTATGCGGTACTGGTGAATAGAACCTAGGTCTTCATGCATTCTAGGTGAGCACTCTACCATTAGGCTACATTCCCAGGCAGTGAGATTCCTCTTACAGTCATTGTATGTTCACAGAGTTTGATCTCACACACTGTAGGGCCCTGGTTGGCTTTGACCTGTGATCCTAAGCCCTGAGCCTCCTAAGTAGCTGAAATTAAGTTGTGAGCCAGCATGATGGCTTCCATTCTTTTTTCTACAAAAATATATGTAGTTATCTAAAATATATCTATAGCTGAAAAAATGAATCTCTCCCAAACAAATCTTCAAAGAAACAACCATCCTATTAAAAGGTGGGCTAAAGACTTAAAAGAGTATTCTCTGAAGAAAAAATTAAAATGGGCTTTAGACACATGAAGAAATGCTCCATATCTCTAGCAATAAGGGAAATGAAAATCAAAACAACTTTGAGATTCCACCTGACTCCAGTCAGAATGGCCATTATCAAAAAATCTAATAAGAGATACTGGTGGGGAAGTGACCAGGTGGGATCACACCTACACTGTTGGTGTGAGTGTAAACTCGTTCAACCACTAGGGAAAGCAGTGTGGTGGTTCCTCAAAAGACTGAACATAGAGCTCCCCTATGATCCAGCAAATCCACTACTTGGCATCTACCCAATTGTCCAGAAAAAAGGACATACTAAAGCCACTACCACAATGATGCTCATTGCAGCATTATTTACCTTAGCAAAGATATGAAACCAACCCAGATGCCACTCAGTAGATGACTGAATCAAGAAGATGTGGTACTTATACACAATGGAATGCTATGCTGCCATCAGAAGGAATGACATCGCCCCATTTGTAAGGAAATGGAAAGACTTGGAAAAATTCATATTAAGTGAAGCAGCCAGACCCAAAGAAACATAAGCTCAATGGTTTCCCTCATTTGTAATAATTAGTTCACATCTAGGACTCTCCTAGCAGAGGATTACAATAACTCAAAAACCTAGGTATATAAGGTCATATAGGATGAGACTAAATGAAAGGATCTCTAGGATATGGGAACAAGAGCTATATCTTGTGTCATCGTTGCTCTTAATCTTGTGTGATTTTTGTCCTTAATCTACTATGTTATTTCTCATCTCTTATTTTGCCCTTTGGTTAATGTCAGATTGTTACTGTATCTGATTTTTCCCTGGCATATTGTATATATGTTTATTTGTTTATGTCAAATAGGAAAGGGAAGGGGGGAAACAAGATGATTGGGAAGGGGAGGGGAGAGGGAACTGGGGACAAAAACATGTGGAGTGGAATAAATGTGTGAGAAGTAATGCAGTCCACTACCTGTAAATGTAATCGTAACCCCTCTATACATTACCCTGAAAATAAAAAAGAGACTATAAAAATATCTGTAGAAAATGAGGTTGGATGATGGAAACAACCAGATGCCCTACAACAAAAAATGTGATACACGCACACACACACACACACACACACACACACACACACACACACACACACACACAAACGCACACACACACAATGGAATGATACATAGCCAACCGACAAGATAAAATAATGGCATTCTCGGGGAAGTGGATGAAAAGGAAAAAAATCATATTAAGTGAAGTAAGCCAAACTCAAATTAACATAGGCCCAAGAGTCTCCCTCATTTGTCAAATTCAGTAGAAACCTTGGGCTCTGCTACCAGAGATTTACAATAGAACAAAATCTAGAGACATCGTGACAAATAGTATGACACTAAATGTAAGGACCTCCAAGATAAAGAAACAAAACTCATATAATGAGTGATTGTTGTCCTTAATGAACTATGTGATCTCTTATCTCTTTTGCTATCCCTTGCTTATATCATATTGTTACAATATTTCACCTTGTTTTCTGATATATTTCATATGTGCCTAATTGGTTATTTGAAATTGGATAGGGAAGGGGGGAAATGAACATGAATGGGGGTAGAGGAAGGGAAATGGGGACCATATCATTACATGGGGTATCAAAGTTTGAGAAGTAATGCACCTTCTATCTGGTGAATATAATGTAACCCTTCTATAAATTACAATAAATATAAATACATAAAAAGAAGATCTGCACAGAAAAAAATAATCATGGCATTTTTGGGGTAGTGGATGAAATTAGAGTGAATCCTGTTGAGTGAGATAAGTCAAGACCAAGGAACAAAAGGTACATGATATCCTTAATATATGGATATTAGTTTCAAACAGTAGTAGAGCGATGATTGAATAGAAGATACCCAAAGTTCTGGACATAATTTTGGAGATATAAACATAACTACATAGACATAAAAATCTAGGATAGACTATACACTCTATAGACATGTGTTTTATTATAAATTAATCTGTATCTATGACATACAAAGACTCAGCTTAATTTTTACTATATTCTAAAATCTATGTGCCAGTGATTGTATAGCGATTCCCTTCTTGAATACTTGTTGGTTAAACGTGACATTTAAAATATGATGTAAAATTCAATGTTAATAAATTTTTTTAAAAAGAGGCTAGAGTTAAATACCACTAATGTACTTGCTCTAAGTGGTACAGAAATTTTCTTAATGAATCAAGGGTTTTTATTACATCTTTATGCAATTATTTTAGTTCTGAGTGTTCTACACTCAATGATACTTCTGGAAAGATGATATAGCTGACTGTGTAGATGGTATGAAGACATACTGGCCTAAACGTAGAATAAAGCATTGGTAAGTGGCTGTTAGCTGTCCATATTCTACTGGAATATGTGGAATGAATTTATTAGGCACCATGCAGGCTCTTAGTCAGATCAGGATCAAGATTATGTGGTTCCATCAGATGAATGAGGAAAGATCAGAAAAATCTACTAATATATCCAGATATACTTTTTAAACTAAGGTATCTGGACTCCTTTTTTTTCTTTCTTGGTGGGGAGGTTGAACTTTGGACCTGGGCAAGGTCTCTTAGTTCTTTTTCCTCAAGGCTAATGCTGTACCAGTTTTAGCCACAACTCCACTTAGTTTTTGGGTGGATAAGTGGAGAGTAGAATCTTACAGTTTTTTTGTTTTCATTTTATTTGCTTGCAAAGGCTTTGAATCACCTTCTCCCTGGCTGGTAGAATGACAATTATGACCCTCCAGCGCCTGGCTAGTGATTTTTTGAAAACTGGACTTTATTCCAAATCACATAACTGGTTCCTAGCAAAGTTTTGAAGCCTGACTTAAATGTGACAGATTTTTGTCACTTGGAGACACTGTGTGCTGAACGTTAGAAATCTACCAGCTGAGTCACAGTGGCACTTCCAGTTTTTTGTTTATGTGGTGCTGAGGAATGGAATCCAGGGTTTCATACATGCTAGGCAAGCTTCATTTTCAGCCGAAGGTTTTATGTTTTGTTTTTTCAGTGTTGTTGCTTCTAAGGTACTGTATGATGTTCTTTCATTTTCTTTGCTTTTTACCTTTTTTCTTCTTTTTCCCTTTAGTTTTATTCTCTGTAGTCACTGTGTTGAATTCGGGTACCCTGTGTCTTGTACATAGGTTTATGTGATTTGGGGAATGGAGATGGTATAATAAAATGGTAAAAAAAAAAAACAAAGGAAAAAGGGTGAACCAATTGAACAGTGATATTTGGAAGACACTAAACGGAAATGAACTGAACAATCTGGGTGGAGAGGGGGCTGAGGGTAGGAAAACAGAGAAAAATGAGGGAGGGGATAACAATTTTCTTAAGAAATATGTTCATTACTTATGTAACCGTATGCCAACTATATATTGACTTAATAAAATAAATTAACTTAAAAAATAATTTAGCTGGGTATGGTGGCTCACACTTGTAAATGTAGCTACTCAAGAGGCTGGGATCCATGGATAGCAGTTCAAAGTCAGCCTGGGCACTGAAGTCCATGTGACTCTTATCTCCAATTAACCACCAGAAACCCAGAAGTGGCCCTATGGCTCAAGGGATAGGGCAGTAGTCTTGAGCTGAAAAGCTCAGTGACAAGACCCAGGTGCAGAATTGCAGTCCCATGACTTGAATGATGAATGATACTAGCCAGGCTCTGTGCGCTCACACTTGGAATCCTATCTACACAGAATCAGGTTTGAATCCAGCCCAAACAAATTGCATGATATTCTGATTTACAGTTCATTACCAAAAATCTGGAAGTGGAGCTGTGGATAAAGTGGTAGAACACTAGCCTGAAGCAAAAAAAAACTTTTAAGGACAGTTCCCAGGCCCTGGGTTCAAGTCCCAGGACTTGCATAAAACAACAAAATGTGACGCTGAGTCCTCCATCATTTGGTGTTATAGTTCAATATTCTTGATATGCGTCTTAGAAATTAAGTCCCTAGCAAATACTCTCCCCTGAAATTCTGCTTCATAGCTGATTCATAGAATTTCAGCATCATTACTATCACCTACCAGTTAGCATAGCAGTCTACTACTGAAAATTTGAAGAAAACTTTTGAGTAATCCTAATAAATCTGTGTATCATCTGCACACACATCAAATCAGCAGGAGCTATGTTCTACTATTATCTAAATGTATTTAATCCCTTCTTGACTTAATGAGCCTTAAAGAGTAAAACATATGAAGTAGTTATGAAACTAACAGTCACCATTCTTCTACCTAATATTGTAATATAAGTTTATAAATGCAAGGACTATTCTGAAGTGTGCAGAAGATAGCTTCTAATTATAATATTCTCATGAAGTATAGTTTTTAAGAATCATGTTGCTTGCTTTGGGAAAGCAAAGGCAAGGAAAAATGATTTAAGTAAGTTCCCTATTTAACAGAAGGATAATACTATTGGGTATAGATCAACTTCATTCATTCCGTGCTGATGAAACAAATATTTGCAATTCCTGAGGCCAATCACTTCACTGTGATGCACAATCAGCCAGCTTAGATCAATCTTCCAAAAAAGGAAAGGAACAAATGAGAAGCAATTAAGGTTTCCAAAATGAACCAGGTGTTGGTGGCAGCTCACACTTGTAATTCTATCTACTCAAGGCCTGAAATCCAAGGATCTGGATTAAGTCTGTCTGGGATGAAAATATTACTGTCTGTAACATCATCTCTGTTATCACAGCCCAGCTGATACACTCTGCCCAACAGGTTCCAAACACCAAAGTCCATCTCCTATCTGAAATACTATCAAACGTACTCACATATTATTTCCTCTTTGGGAGATAGTTGAAACATTTACCAGAAACATTTCCCTGGCTTCAGAGTGGAAGTGGAAATATATACTCACTAGAATCCCATCTAGTAAATTACAGTCAATCATCGTTCCTCACATCTTGTTAGTTGAATTGAACAATGAGTGTTTGGATCAGAAGCAATGTGTATGAGCATACATGTTGTAAAAGTACTGTAATCCTAGATACTCAAGATAAGCTGAGAACTGAGGATTCCAGTTCAAAATCAGCCACGCAATAAATTCCATAAGATTTTTACCTCTAATTAACCAGCAAAAAACAGAGCGTTGAATTGTGCTTAAAATGCCACAGCCCTAAGCTTTGCATTAAAGAGCTAGGGGGTAGCATTCAGGATGCCCACTCCCTCCACTCCTTTTTAACATAGTACTAGAATTCCTAGGCAGTGCAATAAGGCAAGAAGAAAGCATAAAGGGGATCCAAGTAGGGAAAGAGGAAATAAAACTATCCCTCTTTGCCGATGACATGATTCTGTATTTAAAGAATCCTATAGATACTACTCAAAAGCTCCTGGAGCTGATTCAAAGATTTGGAAGGGTAACAGGCCATAAAATGAACCCTCACAAATCAACTACCTTACTTTACGCCAACACTGAGAGGAATGAGGCAATAATCAGGAAAGAAATTCCTTTCACAGTAGCCTCAAAGAAAATAAGTACCTAGCAATTAGCTTAACTAAGAATGTAAAGGACCGTTTAGATGAAAACTTTAAAACCACAAAAAAGGAAATAAAAGCAGAACTAAGTAAATGGAAAAATATCCCATGCTCCTGGATTGGAAGAATCAACATTGTGAAAATGACAATCTTGCCAAGGGCTATCTACAAATTCAATGTAATACCAATCAACATCCCAATGTCATTCTTTAAAGACATAGAAGAGGCAATTCAAAATTTCATATGGAATAATAAAAGACCCCGTAGAGCAAAAATACTTCTTAGCAGAAAGAACAGCGCTGGAGGAATTTCAATTCCAAACTTAAGACTCTCTTACAGAGCTATAATTCTCAAAACAGCTTGGTACTGGCACAAGAACAGGCCTGAAGTCCATTGGAGTAGAACTGCGGACCCAGATATTAAACCACAGACCTATGGCCACCTAATCTTTGACCAGGGAGCCAAAAAAATAGAATGGAAGAAAGATAGCCTCTTCAACAAGTTGTGCTGGCAGAACTGGTTAAACACCTGCAGAAAACTAAAGTTGGATCCTTCTTTGTCACCTTGCACTAGAATTAACTCCAAATGGATCAAAGACGTGGAGGTAAAAGCTGACACACTGAAAAGTTTACAGGAAGGAATAGGAGATACACTAGGCCTCCTTGGCACAGGTCGAAACTTTCTTAATAAGGACAAAGAATCACAACAAATCAGAGAAAGGCTGGATACGTGGGACTGCATTAAACTGCAGAGCTTTTGTATGGCAACGGATATAGCTAGTACACTAATCAGGAAGCCTACAGAGTGGGAGAAGATCTTCACCAACCAAACAACGGACAAAGGCCTCATATCTAACATATATCAACAACTCAAAAAATTGAATCACTCCAAAACTAACCTCCAAAGTAACACCCATCCCATTAAAAATGGGCCAAAGACTTAAGAGAGTCTTCTCTGAAGAAGAAACAAAAATGGCGTATAGACACATGAAGAAATGCTCCACATCACTGGTCATAAAAGAAATGCAAATCAAAACAACTCTAAGATTCCACCTCACTCCAGTTAGAATGGCCAGGATCAGGAAAATGAATGACAACAGATGCTGGAGGGGATGTGGCCAGGAGGGATCAGTACTACACTGTTGGTGGGAGTGCAAACTCGTTCCACCACTATGGAAAGCAGTGCGGCAGTGCCTCAAAAGGCAAAAAATAGAACTCCCCTATGACCCAGCAATTCCAGTACTTGGCATTTACCCAACAATCCAGAAACAAGGGCATACTAAACCCACTAGCACAACAATGTTCATTGCAGCACTATTCACCATAGCAAAGATATGGAACCAACCCAGATGTCCCTCAGTTGATGAGTGGATCAACAAGTTGTGGTATTTGTACACAATGGAATTCTATGCTGCTGTCAGAAAGAATGACATCGCCCCATTTGTTAGGAAATGGAAAGACTTAGAACAAATCATATTAAGTGAAGTAAGCCAGACTCAAAGGAACTTAGGCTCAGTGGTTTCCCTCATTCGTCATAATCAGTAGAAACTTTGGGCTCTACTAGCAGAGATTGTCAATAGAGCAAAAGGCCATATATAAGGCCATATAATGTAAAGCTAATTGAAAGGACCTCCAGGATATTGACACAAAAGCCATATAATGAATGATTGTTGTCCTTAATGTACTATGTTGTCTCTCATCTCGTTTGCTGTCCCTTGGTTATCCCATATTGTTATAGTATCTCACTTTGTTATCTGATATATTGAATTTATTTGTATTTGGATATTTGAAATTTGATAGGGAAGGGGGGAAAACCAAGACGGGTGGGGGGTGTGGGGTTGGAGGGAAATGGGTACCAAGACATGTGAAAGGGTATCAATGCATGTGAATTAATGCACCTTCTATCTGGGAAATATCATCTAACCCTTTTACTAATTACAATAAAAAAATGAAAAAAAAATAAAGTTGTAGTGTGTGGGGAGGATGATGGAGTCAAATACATTTCTTCTTAGAAATTTACCTCATCTGGTTGCCCTGGATTTTCCTGGCCTTCTTCTTAGAGAAAGTTCTGTTATACTGGATTTGTGGCTTGGCAATGATCTAGCATGTACATCTTCGAGTAAGACATCCACAACTTCCATGCCTGAGACTCGAGTTTCCTGACCTTTGGCAACAGCACAGCAACATCTTTCTTCCTCCTGAGCCACAGGCCAAGTGAGCTGGCTTGAGCTGGTTGTTAGTTACAGTGGCTTGGTTACCAGGGTTCCATATTCTGTTCCATTGTGAGGGATGCAGGGTCACCTTTCAGGGCCCAATGACCAAAGATCCTTGCTCACAAAAGACCTCACCAAAGACATACTGGAGGCTGAATCTCTCCTCCAGTCTCACAATATACATGTGGATGTAGTATACAGCACACCTTATTTGTCCAATCCCAATGTCTTCCACTAGGCCCAACTACCAGTCTGGTCTCAGGCTCAAGGAGCCTTTCTTAGGTAAGAACCAAACTTAAGGGTCAATATTGCCCTCATCCTTTACAAAACATTTGCTTCACAGTGCCTTCTCTGCCTGCATTTTGCCCCTTGTCGAATTTTTTTTGTTTTTGCTAGTCTTGGGACTTGACCTCAGAGTGTGAACATTGTTCTTGGGCTTTCTTTAGGCTTTAGCTGTCCCACCGAGCCACAGCACCACTTGCAGCGTTTTCTATGTATGTGGTAATGAGGAATCAAACCTGAGGCTTACTGCTTGGTAGCCAAGGACTCTCCCACTAGGTCAAACACACAGGGCATCTTGCACATATTTTTGACGTCAATCTACGAGGATATTATTAGGTTTCTGTATCCTAATCAATTTTTTTCTGATGATTAGCTTTGCTGTCATGTGTAAAAAATGCAACAGGGAAAAACACAGAAGAATTAGTGAAATTAAAAAAAAAAGCATTAGACACAGTTAAGTGTTCATTCTTTGTAGGAGAAAGGATATTTGGATATGATGATGATGATGATGACTTTATAATTACTATGTCAGGGTTGAGAGTTTGGCATAGTGGTAGAGTGCTTGCCTAGCATCCATGAAGATCTGGGTTTGATTGCTCAGTACCACATAGATAGAAAATCTAGATGTGGCACTGTGGCTCAAGTGGCAGAGGGCTAGACTTGAGAAAACCCGAGGACAGTGCTCAGGCCCTGAATTCAAGCCCCAAGACTGGCAGAAAGTTAAAAGAAAATAAAAATGCTTTTTACGAGCTAATTCACTCACAGCATTTGCTTCTGAAATCTTCGCTTCTGCATCTTGTGAAATAGCCCTTTCCCTCAACGTAGACAAGAAAAACAGATCCATCCCATGGTCCACTGTGAGGCCACTGGTTGGGCTAAGAGCTAGTCGTGCAGCAACACATAAGTTTTATTCTAATACTTTCCAAACTTTTTACTCAAATAGGCTACCTACTTAACAACTTAGGTCAGTTATCCTTATGCTATAACTTTTCTTCATTACTACAATATTCTTACACTCCTACGTTAATCCTCTTGCACCTCCCCTGACCTCTCTCATTCTTTTTTTCTATCTCTGGACCTCTGCTCGTCTTTCAACCCTTATACTGCACGGATCTACACTTGATGGCTGTTGAGCAATATTGTATATGTAGGTGGTTAATTATTCTCTAGGCTCAGAGGGACTTAAAGACAATAGAGATTGGATTGAGAGGCTTATTGTTTTGGGTATAAATCGCTTATCAGTGGTTGTATTAGGCTGGTCTGTAAGTGCACAAAAAGAAAGAGTGATAATACCAATCAAAACTTGTGAACATCTAGTGTCTGCCAGCGACAGAGGTCGAGGTTGGTTATATCTGAAAAACTATAATCGTATTTAGTAGTAATCTTGCTCCCATTTTCAAATGGGCAGAACAAGAAACTCAAGAAAAATGTCAAATCAAGAAACAACATCCCCCACCCAATGTAAACAGACAATGGAACAGTCACTGGCAAACCTAGAGGAGAGTCTTCCAATTGCTACACAAATGCAATTGATAAACATCATTAATGAAAAATGTGAAAATATAAAGGAAGAGATAATGGAGGAAGCCATACCTGAACAAGAGGAAAGCAAAAACAAGGTGATAAGTGAAAAAGAAGAAGCCATAAAGGAGGCCATAATAAAGGTTTTTCAAAGAAAGATGGATGAATTCAAAGAATCCACAAATAAAAACGTGACCAAACTCCAGCAAATGTCCAAAGAAAATAAAGCTACTGAGCTAAACACTCAAAAGGAAATCAAGGAGATAAAGAAATCCATACATGATCTAAAACAAGGGATGCAAGGCATCAAAAGTGTGCAATTAGAAGTAAGGGAGATGAAAAATAAAGTAGATAGCTTTGATAGCAGGTTAGACATTGCAGAGGAGAGAATTTCCGTGGCTGAAGATAATTTAGGTATTATAAAGAACAGAAAATGAGTCAATCCAAATCTAGGAAATATGAGAGAGCGCTTCAGGAGGTCCAAGATACAATTAGGAAGCCTAATTTAAGGCTAGTTGGTATTGAGGAGGGCGTGGAGAAAGAGGTCAATGGTATTGGAAATATACTTCAGGGAATCATCTCAGAGAATTTCCCAAATATCCAGAAGGGCAGGCCCATCCAGATACGAGAAGCTTTTAGAACCCCAAACAGACCTGACCAGAAAAGAACATCCCACCGCCACATTGTGATCCGAACTGGATCAATACAAACGAAAGAAAAGATCCTAAAGGCAGCCAGGGAAAAGGGATCAGTAACCTATAAAGGCAAACCAATCAGAATAACCCCAGATTTCAAAGCAGAGACCATGCAAGCACGCAGTGACTGGAAGCATATATGTCATGTCCTTAAATCAAATAACTACCAACCAAGAATACTTTAGCCAGCTAAGCTCTCATTCATAACTGAGGGAAAAATAAAAACATTCCATTCCAGGGAAAAGCTGCAACAATATGTCGAAACAAAACCAACACTACAGAGAATTCTCAAAGATGCTCTATACATAGAAAACCAAAATAAATGCAATATAGGGAAAGAAATGGCACCTAAACAGCATACCATCTAAGGACCACAAGAACTGTCAAGACACAGGCCCTACTAAAAGCTTTTAAAAATGGTAGGAACTAAAAAATATCTCTCAATCCTAACTCTCAATATCAATGGACTTTACTCTCCAATTAAACGGCATAGGTTGTCTAGTTGGATCAAAAAGCAAGAGCCATCGTTCTGCTGACTTCGAGAGACACATCTTACCCAAAAACAATCATCTTTTGAAAGTGAGAGGTTGGAATAAACTCTATCAAGCTAACTGCCCCCATAAACAGGCTAGAGTTGCCATCCTCATATCAGATACAATAGACTTCAAACTAAAATTAGTAAGAAAAGACAAAGAAGGTTACTACATACTACTAAAGGGATCTTTCCTCCCGGAAGACATAACAATCCTAAATATTTACACACCCAATCCCGGAGCTCCAAACTTCATCAAGCAAACTTTACTTATACTGAAACCATACATAGATCGAAACACAGTGATTGTTGGTGAGTTTAACACACCACTCTCACCTATGGAGAGATCAACAAGGCAAAAACTCAACAGAGAAACCTTAGAACTGAACAACTATATAGACCAACTAGATCTAACAGACATCTGCAGAATATTCCAGCCAGTAACACCACAATATACGTTTTTCTCAGCAGCACATGGAACATTTTCCAAAATAGACCACATCTTAGGCCATAAAGCAAACCTGGACAGATTCAGAAACACTGAAATTATTCCATGCACACTCTCAGACCATAAAGGCATCAAATTGGAGCTGAACACACATCTCCACCAAAGAAAACCCTTTAACACATGGAGACTGAACAACACATTGTTGAATCAAAAACAATGGGTAATCGAAGAGATCAGAACAGATATCCAACTGTTTATGAAATTTAACAATAAGGAGCACAAAAATATCAACTCCTTAGGGACACAACAAAGGCAGTACTCAGAGGAAAATTTATAGCGCTGAGTGCCTACAACAGCAAGTTGGAAAAATGGCAAACCAACTAGTTAATGTCTCACCTTAACCTCCTAGAAAAAGAGCAACAAACCAACCCTAAACCCATTAGGAGAAAGCAAATCATTAAAATCAAAGCAGAATTAAATGATTTGGAATAAAAAAACTATAGAAAGAATCAACAAAACAAGGAGTTGGTTCTTGAAAGAATTAACAAAATTGACAAGCCCTTAGGAAATCTTACTGAAAAAAGAAGAGAGCATATCGAAATAAACAAAATCGCAGATGAAAATGGTAATATCACGACAGAAATTACCAAGATCCAGAATATCATGAGGGAATACTTCTCAAACCTTTACGCCAACAAATTTGAGAATCTAGAAGAAATGGATGAATTCCTAGACAATATTAACATACACACACTGAACCAAGAAGAGCTAACCCAACTCAACAGGCCTATGTCAAGCTCTGAAATAGAAAATGAAATTAGACAACTTCCACTTAAAAACAGCCCAGGCCCAGATGGATTCACAGCTGAATTCTATAAGGTCTTCAAAGCAGAGCTCACACCAATACTCCTCAAGCTCTTCAACGAAATTGAAAATGAAGGTTCTTTACTAAACTGATTCTGTGAAGCCAGCATATCCCTCATCCCCAAACCAGACAGAGATTCATCAAAGAAAGAGATCTATAGACCCATTTCTTTGATGAACATCGATGCAAAACTTCTCAACAAAATACTGGCCAACCGTCTACAACAACTCATCAAAAAAAATATACACTATGATCAAACTGGATTCATCACAGGGAGGCAAAGCTGGTTCAACATACACAAATCAATTAATACAATTCAACACATCAACAGGAGCAGGGATAAAATCACATGATTGTCTCAATAGATGCGGAAAAGGCATTTGACAAGATCCAAAACGGCTTTATGTAAAAAGATGTGGAGAAACTAGGAATCCATGGAACATTTCTCAATGTAATAAAGGCTGTGTATGAGAAACCCACTGCTAGTATTATACTTAATGGTGAAAATCTAAAGCCATTCCCTCTAAAATCAGGAACGAGACAAGGATGCCCACTCTCTCCACTCCTTTTTAACATAGTACTAGAATTCCTAGGCAGTGCAATATGGCAAGAAGCAAGCATAAAGGGGATCCAAGTAGGGAAAGAGGAAATAAAACTATCCCTCTTTGCAGATGACATGATTCTGTATTTAAAGAATCCTATAGACTCTACTCCCAAGCTCCTTGAGCTGATTCAAAGCTTTGGAAGGGTAGCAGGCCATAAAATCAACCCTCACAAATCAACTGCCTTACTTTACGCCAACACTGAGAGGAACGAGGCAATAATCAGGAAAGAAAATCCTTTCACAATAGCCTCAAAGAAAATAAAGTACCTAGCAATTAGCTTAACTAAGAATGTAAAGGACCGTTTAGATGAAAACTTTAAAACCCTAAAAAAGGAAATTAAAGCAGAACTAAGGAAATGGAAAAACCTCCCATGCTCCTGGATTGGAAGAATCAACATTGTGAAAATGACAACCTTGCCAAGGGCTATCTACAAATTCAATGTAATACCCATCAACATCCCAATGTCATTCTTTAAAGACATAGAAGAGGCAATTCAAAATTTCATATGGAATAATAAAAGACCCCGTATAGCAAAAACACTTCTTAGCAGAAAGAACAGCGCTGGAGGAATTTCAATTCCAAACTTAAGGCTCTATTACAGAGCTATAATTCTCAAAACAGCTTGGTACTGGCACAAGAACAGGCCTGAAGTCCAATGGAGTAGAACTGCGGACCCAGATATTAAACCACAGACCTATGGCCACCTAATCTTTGACCAGGGAGCCAAAAAAATAGAATGGAAGAAAGATAGCCTCTTCAACAAGTTGTGCTGGTAGAACTGGTTAAACAACTGCAGAAAACTAAAGTTGGATCCTTCTTTGTCCCCTTGCACTAGAATTAACTCCAAATGGATCAAAGACGTGGAGGTAAAAGCTGACACACTGAAAAGTTTACAGGAAGGAATAGGAGATACACTAGGCCTCCTTGGTACAGGTCGAAACTTTCTTAATAAGGACCAAGAATCACAACAAATCAGAGAAAGGCTGGATAAGTGGGACTGCATTAAACTGCAGAGCTTTTGTATGGCAACGGATATAGCTAGTAAACTAATCAGGAAGCCTACAGAGTGGGAGAAGATCTTCACCACCCAAACAACGGAACAAGGCCTCATATCTAAAATATATCAACAACTCAAAAAATTGAATCACTCCAAAACTAACCTCCAAAGTAACACCCATCCCATTACAAAATGGGCCAAAGAATTAAAGAGAGTCTTCTCTGAAGAAGAAACAAAAATGGCCTATAGACACATGAAGAAATGCTCAACATCTCTGGTCATAAAAGAAATGCAAATCAAAACAAGTCTAAGATTCCACCTAACTCCAGTTAGAATGGCCAGGATCAGGAAAACGAATGATAGCAGATGCTGGAGGGGATGTGGCCAGGAGGGATCACTACTACACTGTTGGTGGGAGTGCAAACTCGTTCCACCACTATGGAAAGCAGTGTGGCAGTGCCTCAAAAGGCTAAACATAGAACTCCCCTATGACCCAGCAATTCCAGTACTTGGCATTTACCCAACAATCCAGAAACAAGGGCATATTAACCCACTAGCACAACAATGTTCATTGCAGCACTATTCACCATAGCATAGATATGGAACCAACCCAGATATCCCTCAGTTGATGAGTGGATCAACAAATTGTGGTATTTGTATACTATGGAATTCTAACCTGCTGTCAGAAAGAATGACATCGCCCCATTTGTTAGGAAATGGAAAGACTTAGAACAAATCATATTAAGTGAAGTAAGCCAGACTCAAAGGAACTTAGGCTCAGTGGTTTCCCTCATTCGTCATAATCAGTAGAAACATTGGGCTCTACTAGCAGAGATTGTCAATAGAGCAAAAGGATATATATAAGGCCATATAATGTGAAGCTAATTGAAAGGACCTCCAGGATATTGACACAAAAGCCATATAATGAATGATTGTTGTCCTTAATGTACTATGTTGTCTCTCATCTCGCTTGCTGTCCCTTGGTTATCCCATATTGGTATAGTATCTCACTTTGTTATCTGATATATTGAATTTATTTGTATTTGGATATTTGAAATTTGATAGGGAAGGGGGGAAAACCAAGACAGGTGGGGGGTGTGGGGTTGGAGGGAAATGGGTACCAAGACATGTGAAAGGGTATCAATGTATGTGAATTAATGCACCTTCTATCTGGCAAATATCATCTAACCCTTTTACTAATTACAATAAAAAAATGAAAAAAAAAAGAAAGTTGTAGTGTGTGGGGAGGATGATGGGGTCAAATACATTTCTTCTTAGAAATTTAACTCATCTGGTTGCCCTGGATTTTCCTGGCCTTCTTCTTAGAGAAAGTTCTGTTATACTGGATTTGTGGCTTGGCAATGATCTAGCATGTACATCTTCGAGTAAGACATCCACAACTTCCATGCCTGAGACTCGAGTTTCCTGACCTTTGGCAACAGCACAACAACATCATTCTTCCTCCTGAGCCACAGGCCAAGTGAGCTGGCTTGAGCTGGTTGTTAGTTACAGTGGCTTGGTTACCAGGGTTCCATATTCTGTTCCATTGTGAGGGAGGCAGGGTCACCTTTCAGGGCCCAATGACCAAAGATCCTTGCTCACAAAAGACCTCACCAAAGACATACTGGAGGCTGAATCTCTCCTCCAGTCTCACAATATACATGTGGATGTAGTATACAGCACACCTTATTTGTCCAATCCCAATGTCTTCCACTAGGCCCAACTACCAGTCTGGTCTCAGGCTCAAGGAGCCTTTCTTAGGTAAGATCCAAACTTAAGAGTCAATATTGCCCTCATCCTTTACAAAACATTTGCTTCACAGTGCCTTCTCTGCCTGCATTTTGCCCCTTGTCGAATTTTTTTTGTTTTTGCTAGTCTTGGGACTTGACCTCAGAGTGTGAACATTGTTCTTGGGCTTTCTTTAGGCTTTAGCTGTCCCACCGAGCCACAGCACCACTTGCAGCGTTTTCTATGTATGTGGTAATGAGGAATCAAACCTGAGGCTTACTGCTTGGTAGCCAAGGACTCTCCCACTAGGTCAAACACACAGGGCATCTTGCACATATTTTTGACGTCAATCTACGAGGATATTATTAGGTTTCTGTATCCTAATCAATTTTTTTCTGATGATTAGCTTTGCTGTCATGTGTAAAAAATGCAACAGGGAAAAACACAGAAGAATTAGTGAAATTAAAAAAAAAGCATTAGACACAGTTAAGTGTTCATTCTTTGTAGGAGAAAGGATATTTGGATATGATGATGATGATGATGACTTTATAATTACTATGTCAGGGTTGAGAGTTTGGCATAGTGGTAGAGTGCTTGCCTAGCATCCATGAAGATCTGGGTTTGATTGCTCAGTACCACATAGATAGAAAATCTAGATGTGGCACTGTGGCTCAAGTGGCAGAGGGCTAGACTTGAGAAAACCCGAGGACAGTGCTCAGGCCCTGAATTCAAGCCCCAAGACTGGCAGAAAGTTAAAAGAAAATAAAAATGCTTTTTACGAGCTAATTCACTCACAGCATTTGTTTCTGAAATCTTCGCTTCTGCATCTTGTGAAATAGCCCTTTCCCTCAACGTAGACAAGAAAAACAGATCCATCCCATGGTCCACTGTGAGGCCACTGGTTGGGCTAAGAGCTAGTCGTGCAGCAACACATAAGTTTTATTCTAATACTTTCCAAACTTTGTACTCAAATAGGCTACCTACTTACCTACTTATGTCAGTTATCCTTATGCTATAAATTTTCTTCATTACTACAATATTCTTACACTCCTACGTTAATCCTCTTGCACCTCCCCTGACCTCTCTCATTCTTTTTTTCTATCTCTGGACCTCTGCTCGTCTTTCAACCCTTATACTGCACGGATCTACACTTGATGGCTGTTGAGCAATATTGTATATGTAGGTGGTTAATTATTCTCTAGGCTCAGAGGGACTTAAAGACAATAGAGATTGGATTGAGAGGCTTATTGTTTTGGGTATAAATCGCTTATCAGTGGTTGTATTAGGCTGGTCTGTAAGTGCACAAAAAGAAAGAGTGATAATACCAATCAAAACTTGTGAACATCTAGTGTCTGCCAGCGACAGAGGTCTAGGTTGGGTATATCTGAAAAACTATAATCGTATTTAGTAGTAATCTTGCTCCCATTTTCAAATGGGCAGAACAAGAAACTCAAGAAAAATGTCAAATCAAGAAACAACATCCCCCACCCAATGTAAACAGACAATGGAACAGTCACTGGCAAACCTAGAGGAGAGTCTTCCAATTGCTACACAAATGCAATTGATAAACATCATTAATGACAAATGTGAAAATATAAAGGAAGAGATAATGGAGGAAGCCATACCCGAACAAGAGGAAAGCAAAAACAAGGTGATAAGTGAAAAAGAAGAAGCCATAAAGGAGGCCATAATAAAGGTTTTTCAAAGAAAGATGGATGAATTCAAAGAATCCACAAATAAAAACGTGACCAAACACCAGCAAATGTCCAAAGAAAATAAAGCTACTGAGCTAAACACTCAAAAGGAAATCAAGGAGATAAAGAAATCCATACATGATCTAAAACAAGGGATGCAAGGCATCAAAAGTGAGCAATTAGAAGTAAGGGAGATGAAAAATAAAGTAGATAGCTTTGATAGCAGGTTAGACATTGCAGAGGAGAGAATTTCCGTGGCTGAAGATAATTTAGGTATTATAAAGAACAGAAAATGAGTCAATCCAAATCTAGGAAATATGAGAGAGCGCTTCAGGAGGTCCAAGATACAATTAGGAAGCCTAATTTAAGGCTAGTTGGTATTGAGGAGGGCGTGGAGAAAGAGGTCAATGGTATTGGAAATATACTTCAGGGAATCATCTCAGAGAATTTCCCAAATATCCAGAAGGGCAGGCCCATCCAGATACGAGAAGCTTTTAGAACCCCAAACAGACTTGACCAGAAAAGAACATCCCACCGCCACACTGTGATCCGAACTGGATCAATAGAAACGAAAGGAAAGATCCTAAAGGCAGCCAGGGAAAAGGGATCAGTAACCTACAAAGGCAAACCAATCAGAATAACCCCAGATTTCTCAGCAGAGACCATGCAAGCACGCAGTGACTGGAAGCATATATGTCATGCCCTTATATCAAATAACTACCAACCAAGAATACTGTAGCCAGCTAAGCTCTCATTCATAACTGAGGGAAAAATAAAAACATTCCATTCCAGGGAAAAGCTGCAACAATATGTCGAAACAAAACCAACACTACAGAGAATTCTCAAAGATGCTCTATACATAGAAAACCAAAATAAATGCAATATAGGGAAAGAAATGGCACCTAAACAGCATACCATCTAAGGACCACAGGAACTGTCAAGACACAGGCCCTACTAAAAGCTTTTAAAAATGGTAGGAACTAATAAATATCTCTCAATCCTAACTCTCAATATCAATGGACTTAACTCTCCAATTAAACGGCATAGGTTGTCTAGTTGGATCAAAAAGCAAGAGCCATCGTTCTGCTGACTTCGAGAGACACATTTTACCCAAAAACAATCATCTTTTGAAAGTGAGAGGTTGGAATAAACTCTATCAAGCTAACTGCCCCCATAAACAGGCTAGAGTTGCCATCCTCATATCAGATACAATAGACTTCAAACTAAAATTAGTAAGAAAAGACAAAGAAGGTTACTACATACTACTAAAGGGATCTTTCCTCCCGGAAGACATAACAATCCTAAATATTTACACACCCAATCCCGGAGCTCCAAACTTCATCAAGCAAACTTTACTTACACTGAAACCATACATAGATCGAAACACAGTGATTGTTGGTGAGTTTAACACACCACTCTCACCTATGGAGAGATCAACAAGGCAAAAACTCAACAGAGAAACCTTAGAACTGAACAACTATATAGACCAACTAGATCTAACAGACATCTGCAGAATATTCCACCCAGTAACACCACAATATACGTTTTTCTCAGCAGCACATGGAACATTTTCCAAAATAGACCACATCTTAGGCCATAAAGCAAACCTGGACAGATTCAGAAACACTGAAATTATTCCATGCACACTCTCAGACCATAAAGGCATCAAACTGGAGCTGAACACACATCTCCACCAAAGAAAACCCTTTAACACATGGAGACTGAACAACACATTGTTGAATCAAAAACAATGGGTAATCGAAGAGATCAGAACAGATATCCAACTGTTTATGAAATTTAACAATAAGGAGCACAAAAATATCAACTCCTTAGGGACACAACAAAGGCAGTACTCAGAGGAAAATTTATAGCGCTGAGTGCCTACAACAGCAAGTTGGAAAAATGGCAAACCAACTAGTTAATGTCTCACCTTAACCTCCTAGAAAAAGAGCAACAAACCAACCCTAAACCCATTAGGAGAAAGCAAATCATTAAAATCAAAGCAGAATTAAATGATTTGGAATAAAAAAACTATAGAAAGAATCAACAAAACAAGGAGTTGGTTCTTGAAAGAATTAACAAAATTGACAAGCCCTTAGGAAATCTTACCGAAAAAAGAAGAGAGCATATCGAAATAAACAAAATCGCAGATGAAAATGGTAATATCACGACAGAAATTACCAAGATCCAGAATATCATAGGGAATACTTCTCAAACCTTTACGCCAACAAATTTGAGAATCTAGAAGAAATGGATGAATTCCTAGACAATATTAACATACACACACTGAACCAAGAAGAGCTAACCCAACTCAACAGGCCTATGTCAAGCTCTGAAATAGAAAATGAAATTAGACAACTTCCACTTAAAAACAGCCCAGGCCCAGATGGATTCACAGCTGAATTCTATAAGGTCTTCAAAGCAGAGCTCACACCAATACTCCTCAAGCTCTTCAACGAAATTGAAAATGAAGGTTCTTTACTAAACTGATTCTGTGAAGCCAGCATATCCCTCATCCCCAAACCAGACAGAGATTCATCAAAGAAAGAGATCTATAGACCCATTTCTTTGATGAACATCGATGCAAAACTTCTCAACAAAATACTGGCCAACCGTCTACAACAACTCATCAAAAAAAATATACACTATGATCAAACTGGATTCATCACAGGGAGGCAAAGCTGGTTCAACATACACAAATCAATTAATATAATTCAACACATCAACAGGAGCAGGGATAAAATCACATGATTGTCTCAATAGATGCGGAAAAGGCATTTGACAAGATCCAAAACGCCTTTATGTAAAAAGATGTGGAGAAACTAGGAATCCATGGAACATTTCTCAATGTAATAAAGGCTGTGTATGAGAAACCCACTGCTAGTATTATACTTAATGGTGAAAATCTAAAGCCATTCCCTCTAAAATCAGGAACGAGACAAGGATGCCCACTCTCTCCACTCCTTTTTAACATAGTACTAGAATTCCTAGGCAGTGCAATATGGCAAGGAGCAAGCATAAAGGGGATCCAAGTAGGGAAAGAGGAAATAAAACTATCCCTCTTTGCAGATGACATGATTCTGTATTTAAAGAATCCTATAGACTCTACTCCCAAGCTCCTTGAGCTGATTCAAAGCTTTGGAAGGGTAGCAGGCCATAAAATCAACCCTCACAAATCAACTGCCTTACTTTACGCCAACACTGAGAGGAACGAGGCAATAATCAGGAAAGAAAATCCTTTCACAATAGCCTCAAAGAAAATAAAGTACCTAGCAATTAGCTTAACTAAGAATGTAAAGGACCGTTTAGATGAAAACTTTAAAACCCTAAAAAAGGAAATTAAAGCAGAACTAAGGAAATGGAAAAACCTCCCATGCTCCTGGATTGGAAGAATCAACATTGTGAAAATGACAACCTTGCCAAGGGCTATCTACAAATTCAATGTAATACCCATCAACATCCCAATGTCATTCTTTAAAGACATAGAAGAGGCAATTCAAAATTTCATATGGAATAATAAAAGACCCCGTATAGCAAAAACACTTCTTAGCAGAAAGAACAGCGCTGGAGGAATTTCAATTCCAAACTTAAGGCTCTATTACAGAGCTATAATTCTCAAAACAGCTTGGTACTGGCACAAGAACAGGCCTGAAGTCCAATGGAGTAGAACTGCGGACCCAGATATTAAACCACAGACCTATGGCCACCTAATCTTTGACCAGGGAGCCAAAAAAATAGAATGGAAGAAAGATAGTCTCTTCAACAAGTTGTGCTGGTAAAACTGGTTAAACACCTGCAGAAAACTAAAGTTGGATCCTTCTTTGTCCCCTTGCACTAGAATTAACTCCAAATGGATCAAAGACGTGGAGGTAAAAGCTGACACACTGAAAAGTTTACAGGAAGGAATAGGAGATACACTAGGCCTCCTTGGTACAGGTCGAAACTTTCTTAATAAGGACCAAGAATCACAACAAATCAGAGAAAGGCTGGATAAGTGGGACTGCATTAAACTGCAGAGCTTTTGTATGGCAACGGATATAGCTAGTAAACTAATCAGGAAGCCTACAGAGTGGGAGAAGATCTTCACCACCCAAACAACGGAACAAGGCCTCATATCTAAAATATATCAACAACTCAAAAAATTGAATCACTCCAAAACTAACCTCCAAAGTAACACCCATCCCATTACAAAATGGGCCAAAGAATTAAAGAGAGTCTTCTCTGAAGAAGAAACAAAAATGGCCTATAGACACATGAAGAAATGCTCAACATCTCTGGTCATAAAAGAAATGCAAATCAAAACAAGTCTAAGATTCCACCTAACTCCAGTTAGAATGGCCAGGATCAGGAAAACGAATGATAGCAGATGCTGGAGGGGATGTGGCCAGGAGGGATCACTACTACACTGTTGGTGGGAGTGCAAACTCGTTCCACCACTATGGAAAGCAGTGTGGCAGTGCCTCAAAAGGCTAAACATAGAACTCCCCTATGACCCAGCAATTCCAGTACTTGGCATTTACCCAACAATCCAGAAACAAGGGCATATTAACCCACTAGCACAACAATGTTCATTGCAGCACTATTCACCATAGCATAGATATGGAACCAACCCAGATATCCCTCAGTTGATGAGTGGATCAACAAATTGTGGTATTTGTACACTATGGAATTCTAACCTGCTGTCAGAAAGAATGACATCGCCCCATTTGTTAGGAAATGGAAAGACTTAGAACAAATCATATTAAGTGAAGTAAGCCAGACTCAAAGGAACTTAGGCTCAGTGGTTTCCCTCATTCGTCATAATCAGTAGAAACCTTGGGCTCTACTAGCAGAGATTGTCAATAGAGCAAAAGGATATATATAAGGCCATATAATGTGAAGCTAATTGAAAGGACCTCCAGGATATTGACACAAAAGCCATATAATGAATGATTGTTGTCCTTAATGTACTATGTTGTCTCTCATCTCGCTTGCTGTCCCTTGGTTATCCCATATTGGTATAGTATCTCACTTTGTTATCTGATATATTGAATTTATTTGTATTTGGATATTTGAAATTTGATAGGGAAGGGGGGAAAACCAAGACAGGTGGGGGGTGTGGGGTTGGAGGGAAATGGGTACCAAGACATGTGAAAGGGTATCAATGTATGTGAATTAATGCACCTTCTATCTGGCAAATATCATCTAACCCTTTTACTAATTACAATAAAAAAATGAAAAAAAAAGAAAGTTGTAGTGTGTGGGGAGGATGATGGGGTCAAATACATTTCTTCTTAGAAATTTAACTCATCTGGTTGCCCTGGATTTTCCTGGCCTTCTTCTTAGAGAAAGTTCTGTTATACTGGATTTGTGGCTTGGCAATGATCTAGCATGTACATCTTCGAGTAAGACATCCACAACTTCCATGCCTGAGACTCGAGTTTCCTGACCTTTGGCAACAGCACAGCAACATCTTTCTTCCTCCTGAGCCACAGGCCAAGTGAGCTGGCTTGAGCTGGTTGTTAGTTACAGTGGCTTGGTTACCAGTGTTCCATATTCTGTTCCATTGTGAGGGAGGCAGGGTCACCTTTCAGGGCCCAATGACCAAAGATCCTTGCTCACAAAAGACCTCACCAAAGACATACTGGAGGCTGAATCTCTCCTCCAGTCTCACAATATACATGTGGATGTAGTATACAGCACACCTTATTTGTCCAATCCCAATGTCTTCCACTAGGCCCAACTACCAGTCTGGTCTCAGGCTCAAGGAGCCTTTCTTAGGTAAGATCCAAACTTAAGGGTCAATATTGCCCTCATCCTTTACAAAACATTTGCTTCACAGTGCCTTCTCTGCCTGCATTTTGCCCCTTGTCGAATTTTTTTTGTTTTTGCTAGTCTTGGGACTTGACCTCAGAGTGTGAACATTGTTCTTGGGCTTTCTTTAGGCTTTAGCTGTCCCACCGAGCCACAGCACCACTTGCAGCGTTTTCTATGTATGTGTAATGAGGAATCAAACCTGAGGCTTACTGCTTGGTAGCCAAGGACTCTCCCACTAGGTCAAACACACAGGGCATCTTGCACATATTTTTGACGTCAATCTACGAGGATATTATTAGGTTTCTGTATCCTAATCAATTTTTTTCTGATGATTAGCTTTGCTGTCATGTGTAAAAAATGCAACAGGGAAAAACACAGAAGAATTAGTGAAATTAAAAAAAAGCATTAGACACAGTTAAGTGTTCATTCTTTGTAGGAGAAAGGATATTTGGATATGATGATGATGATGATGACTTTATAATTACTATGTCAGGGTTGAGAGTTTGGCATAGTGGTAGAGTGCTTGCCTAGCATCCATGAAGATCTGGGTTTGATTGCTCAGTACCACATAGATAGAAAATCTAGATGTGGCACTGTGGCTCAAGTGGCAGAGGGCTAGACTTGAGAAAACCCGAGGACAGTGCTCAGGCCCTGAATTCAAGCCCCAAGACTGGCAGAAAGATAAAAGAAAATAAAAATGCTTTTTACGAGCTAATTCACTCACAGCATTTGCTTCTGAAATCTTCGCTTCTGCATCTTGTGAAATAGCCCTTTCCCTCAACGTAGACAAGAAAAACAGATCCATCCCATGGTCCACTGTGAGGCCACTGGTTGGGCTAAGAGCTAGTCGTGCAGCAACACATAAGTTTTATTCTAATACTTTCCAAACTTTGTACTCAAATAGGCTACCTACTTACCTACTTATGTCAGTTATCCTTATGCTATAAATTTTCTTCATTACTACAATATTCTTACACTCCTACGTTAATCCTCTTGCACCTCCCCTGACCTCTCTCATTCTTTTTTTCTATCTCTGGACCTCTGCTCATCTTTCAACCCTTATACTGCACGGATCTACACTTGATGGCTGTTGAGCAATATTGTATATGTAGGTGGTTAATTATTCTCTAGGCTCAGAGGGACTTAAAGACAATAGAGATTGGATTGAGAGTCTTATTGTTTTGGGTATAAATCGCTTATCAGTGGTTGTATTAGGCTGGTCTGTAAGTGCACAAAAAGAAAGAGTGATAATACCAATCAAAACTTGTGAACATCTAGTGTCTGCCAGCGACAGAGGTCTAGGTTGGGTATATCTGAAAAACTATAATCGTATTTAGTAGTAATCTTGCTCCCATTTTCAAATGGGCAGAACAAGAAACTCAAGAAAAATGTCAAATCAAGAAACAACATCCCCCACCCAATGTAAACAGACAATGGAACAGTCACTGGCAAACCTAGAGGAGAGTCTTCCAATTGCTACAAAAATGCAATTGATAAACATCATTAATGAAAAATGTGAAAATATAAAGAAAGAGATAATGGAGGAAGCCATACCTGAACAAGAGGAAAGCAAAAACAAGGTGATAAGTGAAAAAGAAGAAGCCATAAAGGAGGCCCTAATAAAGGTTTTTCAAAGAAAGATGGATGAATTCAAAGAATCCACAAATAAAAACGTGACCAAACTCCAGCAAATGTCCAAAGAAAATAAAGCTACTGAGCTAACCACTCAAAAGGAAATCAAGGAGATAAAGAAATCCATACATGATCTAAAACAAGGGATGCAAGGCATCAAAAGTGAGCAATTAGAAGTAAGGGAGATGAAAAATAAAGTAGATAGCTTTGATAGCAGGTTAGACATTGCAGAGGAGAGAATTTCCGTGGCTGAAGATAATTTAGGTATTATAAAGAACAGAAAATGAGTCAATCCAAATCTAGGAAATATGAGAGAGCGCTTCATGAGGTCCAAGATACAATTAGGAAGGCTAATTTAAGGCTAGTTGGTACTGAGGAGGGCGTGGAGAAAGAGGTCAATGGTATTGGAAATATACTTCAGGGAATCATCTCAGAGAATTTCCCAAATATCCAGAAGGGCAGGCCCATCCAGATACGAGAAGCTTTTAGAACCCCAAACAGACCTGACCAGAAAAGAACATCCCACCGCCACATTGTGATCCGAACTGGATCAATAGAAACGAAAGGAAAGATCCTAAAGGCAGCCAGGGAAAAGGGATCAGTAACCTACAAAGGCAAACCAATCAGAATAACCCCAGATTTCTCAGCAGAGACCATGCAAGCACGAAGTGACTGGAAGCATATATGTCATGCCCTTATATCAAATAACTACCAACCAAGAATACTGTAGCCAGCTAAGCTCTCATTCATAACTGAGGGAAAAATAAAAACATTCCATTCCAGGGAAAAGCTGCAACAATATCTCGAAACAAAACCAACACTACAGAGAATTCTCAAAGATGCTCTATACATAGAAAACCAAAATAAATGCAATATAGGGAAAGAAAAGGCACCTAAACAGCATACCATCTAAGGACCACAAGAACTGTCAATACACAGGCCCTACTAAAAGCTTTTAAAAATGGTAGGAACTAAAAAATATCTCTCAATCCTAACTCTCAATATCAATGGACTTTACTCTCTAATTAAACGGCATAGGTTGTCTAGTTGGATCAAAAAGCAAGAGCCATCGTTCTGCTGACTTCGAGAGACACATCTTACCCAAAAACAATCATCTTTTGAAAGTGAGAGGTTGGAATAAACTCTATCAAGCTAACTGCCCCCATAAACAGGCTAGAGTTGCCATCCTCATATCAGATACAATAGACTTCAAACTAAAATTAGTAAGAAAAGACAAAGAAGGTTACTACATACTACTAAAGGGATCTTTCCTCCCGGAAGACATAACAATCCTAAATATTTACACACCCAATCCCGGAGCTCCAAACTTCATCAAGCAAACTTTACTTACACTGAAACCATACATAGATCGAAATACAGTGATTGTTGGTGAGTTTAACACACCACTCTCACCTATGGACAGATCAACAAGGCAAAAACTCAACAGAGAAACCTTAGAACTGAACAACTATATAGACCAACTAGATCTAACAGACATCTGCAGAATATTCCAGCCAGTAACACCACAATATACGTTTTTCTCAGCAGCACATGGAACATTTTCCAAAATAGACCACATCTTAGGCCATAAAGCAAACCTGGACAGATTCAGAAACACTGAAATTATTCCATGCACACTCTCAGACCATAAAGGCATCAAATTGGAGCTGAACACACATCTCCACCAAAGAAAACCCTGTAACTCATGGAGACTGAACCACACATTGTTGAATCAAAAACAATGGGTAATTGAAGAGATCAGAACAGATATCCAACTGTTTATGAAATTTAACAATAAGGAGCACACAAATATCAACTCCTTAGGGACACAACAAAGGCAGTACTCAGAGGAAAATTTATAGCGCGGAGTGCCTACAACAGCAAGTTGGAAAAATGGCAAACCAACTAGTTAATGTCTCACCTTAACCTCCTGGAAAAAGAGCAACAAACCAACCCTAAACCCATTAGGAGAAAGCAAATTATTAAAATCAAAGCAGAATTAAATGATTTGGAATAAGAAAACTATAGAAAGAATCAACAAAACAAGGAGTTGGTTCTTGAAAGAATTAACAAAATTGACAAGCCCTTAGCAAATCTTACCAAAAAAAGAAGAGAGCATATCGAAATAAACAAAATCGCAGATGAAAATGGTAATATCACGACAGAAATTACCAAGATCCAGAATATCATGAGGGAATACTTCTCAAACCTTTACGCCAACAAATTTGAGAATCTAGAAGAAATGGATGAATTCCTAGACAATATTAACATACACACATTGAACCAAGAAGAGCTATCCCAACTCAACAGGCCTATTTCAAGCTCTGAAATAGAAATGGAAATTAGACAACTTCCACTTAAAAAGAGCCCAGGGCCAGATGGATTCACAGCTGAATTCTATAAGGTCTTCAAAGCAGAGCTCACACCAATACTCCTCAAGCTCTTCAACGAAATTGAAAATGAAGGTTCTTTACTAAACTGATTCTGTGAAGCCAGCATATCCCTCATCCCCAAACCAGACAGAGATTCATCAAAGAAAGAGATCTATAGACCCATTTCTTTGATGAACCTCGATGCAAAACTTCTCAACAAAATACTGGCCAACCGTCTACAACAACTCATCAAAAAAAATATACACTATGATCAAACTGGATTCATCACAGGGAGGCAAAGCTGGTTCAACATACACAAATCAATTAATATAATTCAACACATCAACAGGAGCAGGGATAAAATCACATGATTGTCTCAATAGATGCGGAAAAGGCATTTGACAAGATCCAAAACCCCTTTATGTTAAAAGATGTGGAGAAACTAGGAATCCATGGAACATTTCTCAATGTAATAAAGGCTGTGTATGAGAAACCCACTGCTAGTATTATACTTAATGGTGAAAATCTAAAGCCATTCCCTCTAAAATCAGGAACGAGACAAGGATGCCCACTCTCTCCACTCCTTTTTAACATAGTACTAGAATTCCTAGGCAGTGCAATATGGCAAGGAGCAAGCATAAAGGGGATCCAAGTAGGGAAAGAGGAAATAACACTATCCCTCTTTGCAGATGACATGATTCTGTATTTAAAGAATCCTATAGACTCTACTCCCAAGCTCCTTGAGCTGATTCAAAGCTTTGGAAGGGTAGCAGGCCATAAAATCAACCCTCACAAATCAACTGCCTTACTTTACGCCAACACTGAGAGGAACGAGGCAATAATCAGGAAAGAAAATCCTTTCACAATAGCCTCAAAGAAAATAAAGTACCTAGCAATTAGCTTAACTAAGCATGTAAAGGACCGTTTAGATGAAAACTTTAAAACCCTAAAAAAGGAAATTAAAGCAGAACTAAGGAAATGGAAAAACCTCCCATGCTCCTGGATTGGAAGAATCAACATTGTGAAAATGACAACCTTGCCAAGGGCTATCTACAAATTCAATGTAATACCCATCAACATCCCAATGTCATTCTTTAAAGACATAGAAGAGGCAATTCAAAATTTCATATGGAATAATAAAAGACCCCGTATAGCAAAAACACTTCTTAGCAGAAAAAACAGCGCTGGAGGAATTTCAATTCCAAACTTAAGGCTCTATTACAGAGCTATAATTCTCAAAACAGCTTGGTACTGGCACAAGAACAGGCCTGAAGTCCAATGGAGTAGAACTGCGGACCCAGATATTAAACCACAGACCTATGGCCACCTAATCTTTGACCAGGGAGCCAAAAAAATAGAATGGAAGAAAGATAGCCGCTTCAACAAATTGTGCTGGCAGAACTGGTTAAACACCTGCAGAAAAATAAAGTTGGATCCTTCTTTATCACCTTGCACTAGAATTAACTCCAAATGGATCAAAGACGTGGAGGTAAAAGCTGACACACTGAAAAGTTTACAGGAAGGAATAGGAGATACACTAGGCCTCCTTGGTACAGGTCGAAACTTTCTTAATAAGGACCAAGAATCACAACAAATCAGAGAAAGGCTGGATAAGTGGGACTGCATTAAACTGCAGAGCTTTTGTATGGCAACGGATATAGCTAGTAAACTAATCAGGAAGCCTACAGAGTGGGAGAAGATCTTCACCACCCAAACAACGGAACAAGGCCTCATATCTAAAATATATCAACAACTCAAAAAATTGAATCACTCCAAAACTAACCTCCAAAGTAACACCCATCCCATTACAAAATGGGCCAAAGACTTAAAGAGAGTCTTCTCTGAAGAAGAAACAAAAATGGCCTATAGACACATGAAGAAATGCTCAACATCTCTGGTCATAAAAGAAATGCAAATCAAAACAAGTCTAAGATTCCACCTAACTCCAGTTAGAATGGCCAGGATCAGGAAAACGAATGACAACAGATGCTGGAGGGGATGTGGTCAGGAGGGATCACTACTACACTGTTGGTGGGAGTGCAAACTCGTTCAACCACTATGGAAAGCAGTGCGGCAGTGCCACAAAACGCTAAACATACAACTCCCCTATGACCCAGCAATTCCAGTACTTGGCATTTACCCAACAATCCAGAAACAAGGGCATACTAAACCCACTAGCACAACAATGTTCATTGCAGCACTATTCACCATAGCAAAGATATGGAACCAAGCCAGATGTCCCTCAGTTGATGAGTGGATCAACAAGTTGTGGTATTTGTACACAATGGAATTCTATGCTGCTGTTAGAAAGAATGACATCGCCCCATTTGTTAGGAAATGGAAAGACTTAGAACAAATCATATTAAGTGAAGTAAGCCAGACTCAAAGGAACTTAGGCTCAGTGGTTTCCCTCATTCATCATAATCAGTAGAAACCTTGGGCTCTACTAGCAGAGATTGGCAATAGAGCAAAAAGCCATATATAAGGCCATATAATGTGAAGCTAATTGAAAGTACCTCCAGGATATTGACACAAAAGCCATATAATGAATGATTGTTGTCCTTAATATACTATGTTGTCTCTCATCTCGCTTGCTGTCCCTTGGTTATCCCATATTGGTATAGTATCTCACTTTGTTATCTGTTATATTGAATTTATTTGTATTTGGATATTTGAAATTTGATAGGGAAGGGGGGAAAACCAAGACGTGTGGGGGTTGTGGGGTTGGAAGGAAATGGGTACCAAGATATGTGAAAGGGTATCAATGTATGTGAATTAATGCACCTTCTATCTGGCAAATATCATCTAACCCTTTTACTAATTACAATAAAAAAATGAAAAAAAAAGAAAGTTGTAGTGTGTGGGGAGGATGATGGGGTCAAATACATTTCTTCTTAGAAATGTATTTGGCCTTCTTCTTAGAGAAAGTTCTGTTATACTGGATTTGTGGCTTGGCAATGATCTAGCATGTACATCTTCGAGTAAGACATCCACAACTTCCATGCCTGAGACTCGAGTTTCCTGACCTTTGGCAACAGCACAGCAACATCTTTCTTCCTCCTGAGCCACAGGCCAAGTGAGCTGGCTTGAGCTGGTTGTTAGTTACAGTGGCTTGGTTACCAGGGTTCCATAATCTGTTCCATTGTGAGGGAGGCAGGGTCACCTTTCAGGGCCCAATGACCAAAGATCCTTGCTCACAAAAGACCTCACCAAAGACATACTGGAGGCTGAATCTCTCCTCCAGTCTCACAATATACATGTTGATGTAGTATACAGCACACCTTATTTGTCCAATCCCAATGTCTTCCACTAGGCCCAACTACCAGTCTGGTCTCAGGCTCAAGGAGCCTTTCTTAGGTAGGATCCAAACTTAAGGGTCAATATTGCCCTCATCCTTTACAAAACATTTGCTTCACAGTGCCTTCTCTGCCTGCATTTTGCCCCTTGTCGAATTTTTTTTGTTTTTGCTAGTCTTGGGACTTGACCTCAGATTGTGAACATTGTTCTTGGGCTTTCTTTAGGCTTTAGCTGTCCCACCGAGCCACAGCGCCACTTGCAGCGTTTTCTATGTATGTGGTAATGAGGAATCAAACCTGAGGCTTACTGCTTGGTAGCCAAGGACTCTCCCACTAGGTCAAACACACAGTGCATCTTGCACATATTTTTGACGTCAATCTACTAGGATATTATTAGGTTTCTGTATCCTAATCAATTTTTTCCTGATGATTAGCTTTGCTGTCATGTGTAAAAAATGCAAGAGGGAAAAACACAGAAGAATTAGTGAAATTAAAAAAAAAGCATTAGACACAGTTAAGTGTTCATTCTTTGTAGGAGAAAGGATATTTGGATATGATGATGATGATGATGATGACTTTATAATTACTATGTCAGGGTTGAGAGTTTGGCATAGTGGTAGAGTGCTTGCCTAGCATCCATGAAGATCTGGGTTTGATTGCTCAGTACCACATAGATAGAAAATCTAGATGTGGCACTGTGGCTCAAGTGGCAGAGGGCTAGACTTGAGAAAACCCGAGGACAGTGCTCAGGCCCTGAATTCAAGCCCCAAGACTGGCAGAAAGATAAAAGAAAATAAAAATGCTTTTTACGAGCTAATTCACTCACAGCATTTGCTTCTGAAATCTTCGCTTCTGCATCTTGTGAAATACCCCTTTCCCTCAACATAGACAAGAAAAACAGATCCATCCCATGGTCCACTGTGAGGCCACTGGTTGGGCTAAGAGCTAGTCGTGCAGCAACACATAAGTTTTATTCTAATACTTTCCAAACTTTGTACTCAAATATGCTACCTACTTACCAACTTAGGTCAGTTATCCTTATGCTATAACTTTTCTTCATTACTACAATATTCTTACACTCCTACGTTAATCCTCTTGCACCTCCCCTGACCTCTCTCATTCTTTTTTTCTATCTCTGGACCTCTGCTCGTCTTTCAACCCTTATACTGCACGGATCTACACTTGATGGCTGTTGAGCAATATTGTATATGTAGGTCGTTAATAATTCTCTAGGCTCAGAGGGACTTAAAGACAATAGAGATTGGATTGAGAGGCTTATTGTTTTGGGTATAAATCGCTTATCAGTGGTTGTATTAGGCTGGTCTGTAAGTGCACAAAAAGAAAGAGTGATAAAACCAATCAAAACTTGTGAACATCTAGTGTCTGCCAGCTACAGAGGTCTAGGTTGGTTATATCTGAAAAACTATAATCGTATTTAGTAGTAATCTTGCTCCCATTTTCAAATGGGCAGAACAAGAAACTCAAGAAAAATGTCAAATCAAGAAACAACATCCCCCACCCAATGTAAACAGACAATGGAACAGTCACTGGCAAACCTAGAGGAGAGTCTTCCAATTGCTACACAAATGCAATTGATAAACATCATTAATGAAAAATGTGAAAATATAAAGGAAGAGATAATGGAGGAAGCCATACCTGAACAAGAGGAAAGCAAAAACAAGGTGATAAGTGAAAAAGAAGAAGCCATAAAGGAGGCCATAATAAAGGTTTTTCAAAGAAAGATGGATGAATTCAAAGAATCCACAAATAAAAACGTGACCAAACTCCAGCAAATGTCCAAAGAAAATAATGCTACTGAGCTAACCACTCAAAAGGAAATCAAGGAGATAAAGAAATCCATACATGATCTAAAACAAGGGATGCAAGGCATCAAAAGTGAGCAATTAGAAGCAAGGGAGATGAAAAATAAAGTAGATAGCTTTGATAGCAGGTTAGACATTGCAGAGGAGAGAATTTCCGTGGCTGAAGATAATTTAGGTATTATAAAGAACAGAAAATGAGTCAATCCAAATCTAGGAAATATGAGAGAGCGCTTCAGGAGGTCCAAGATACAATTAGGAAGCCTAATTTAAGGCTAGTTGGTACTGAGGAGGGCGTGGAGAAAGAGGTCAATGGTATTGGAAATATACTTCAGGGAATCATCTCAGAGAATTTCCCAAATATCCAGAAGGGCAGGCCCATCCAGATACGAGAAGCTTTTAGAACCCCAAACAGACCTGACCAGAAAAGAACATCCCACCGCCACATTGTGATCCAAACTGGATCAATAGAAACGAAAGGAAAGATCCTAAAGGCAGCCAGGGAAAAGGGATCAGTAACCTACAAAGGCAAACCAATCAGAATAACCCCAGATTTCTCAGCAGAGACCATGCAAGCACGAAGTGACTGGAAGCATATATGTCATGCCGTTAAATCAAATAACTACCAACCAAGAATACTGTAGCCAGCTAAGCTCTCATTCATAACTGAGGGAAAAATAAAAACATTCCATTCCAGGGAAAAGCTGCAACAATATGTCAAAACAAAACCAACACTACAGAGAATTCTCAAAGATGCTCTATACATAGAAAACCAAAATAAATGCAATATAGGGAAAGAAATGGCACCTAAACAGCATACCATCTAAGGACCACAAGAACTGTCAAGACACAGGCCCTACTAAAAGCTTTTAAAAATGGTAGGAACTAATAAATATCTCTCAATTCTAACTCTCAATATCAATGGACTTAACTCTCCAATTAAACGGCATAGGTTGTCTAGTTGGATCAAAAAGCAAGAGCCATCGTTCTGCTGACTTCAAGAGACACATCTTACCCAAAAACAATCATCTTTTGAAAGTGAGAGGTTGGAATAAACTCTATCAAGCTAACTGCCCCCATAAACAGGCTAGAGTTGCCATCCTCATATCAGATACAATAGACTTCAAACTAAAATTAGTAAGAAAAGACAAAGAAGGTTACTACATACTACCAATGGGATCTTTCCTCCCGGAAGACATAACAATCCTAAATATTTACACACCCAATCCCGGAGCTCCAAACTTCATCAAGCAAACTTTACTTACACTGAAACCATACATAGATCGAAATACAGTGATTGTTGGTGAGTTTAACACACCACTCTCACCTATGGACAGATCAACAAGGCAAAAACTCAACAGAGAAACCTTAGAACTGAACAACTATATAGACCAACTAGATCTAACAGACATCTGCAGAATATTCCAGCCAGTAACACCACAATATACGTTTTTCTCAGCAGCACATGGAACATTTTCCAAAATAGACCACATCTTAGGCCATAAAGCAAACCTGGACAGATTCAGAAACACTGAAATTATTCCATGCACACTCTCAGACCATAAAGGCATCAAATTGGAGCTGAACACACATCTCCACCAAAGAAAACCCTGTAACTCATGGAGACTGAACCACACATTGTTGAATAAAAAACAATGGGTAATCGAAGAGATCAGAACAGATATCCAACTGTTTATGAAATTTAACAATAAGGAGCACACAAATATCAACTCCTTAGGGACACAACAAAGGCAGTACTCAGAGGAAAATTTATAGCGTGGAGTGCCTACAACAGCAAGTTGGAAAAATGGCAAACCAACTAGTTAATGTCTCACCTTAACCTCCTGGAAAAAGAGCAACAAACCAACCCTAAACCCATTAGGGTTTATTAAAATCAAAGCAGAATTAAATGATTTGGAATAAGAAAACTATAGAAAGAATCAACAAAACAAGGAGTTGGTTCTTGAAAGAATTAACAAAATTGACAAGCCCTTAGCAAATCTTACCAAAAAAAGAAGAGAGCATATCGAAATAAACAAAATCGCAGATGAAAATGGTAATATCACGACAGAAATTACCAAGATCCAGAATATCATGAGGGAATACTTCTCAAACCTTTACGCCAACAAATTTGAGAATCTAGAAGAAATGGATGAATTCCTAGACAATATTAACATACACACACTGAACCAAGAAGAGCTAACCCAACTCAACAGGCCTATTCAAGCTCTGAAATAGAAATGGAAATTAGACAACTTCCACTTAAAAAGAGCTGAGGGCCAGATGGATTCACAGCTGAATTCTATAAGGTCTTCAAAGCAGAGCTCACACCAATACTCCTCAAGCTCTTCAACGAAATTGAAAATGAAGGTTCTTTACTAAACTGATTCTGTGAAGCCAGCATATCCCTCATCCCCAAACCAGACAGAGATTCATCAAAGAAAGAGATCTATAGACCCATTTCTTTGATGAACCTCGATGCAAAACTTCTCAACAAAATACTGGCCAACCGTCTACAACAACTCATCAAAAAAAAATATACACTATGATCAAACTGGATTCATCACAGGGAGGCAAAGCTGGTTTAACATACACAAATCAATTAATATAATTCAACACATCAACAGGAGCAGGGATAAAATCACATGATTGTCTCAATAGATGCGGAAAAGGCATTTGACAAGATCCAAAACCCCTTTATGTTAAAAGATGTGGAGAAACTAGGAATCCATGGAACATTTCTCAATGTAATAAAGGCTGTGTATGAGAAACCCACTGCTAGTATTATACTTAATGGTGAAAATCTAAAGCCATTCCCTCTAAAATCAGGAACGAGACAAGGATGCCCACTCTCTCCACTCCTTTTTAACATAGTACTAGAATTCCTAGGCAGTGCAATATGGCAAGAAGCAAGCATAAAGGGGATCCAAGTAGGGAAAGAGGAAATAAAACTATCCCTCTTTGCAGATGACATGATTCTGTATTTAAAGAATCCTATAGACTCTACTCCCAAGCTCCTTGAGCTGATTCAAACTTTGGAAGGGTAGCAGGCCATAAAATCAACCCTCACAAATCAACTGCCTTACTTTACGCCAACACTGAGAGGAACGAGGTAATAATCAGGAAAGAAAATCCTTTCACAATAGCCTCAAAGAAAATAAAGTACCTAGCAATTAGCTTAACTAAGCATGTAAGGGACCGTTTAGATGAAAACTTTAAAACCCTAAAAAAGGAAATTAAAGCAGAACTAAGGAAATGAAAAAACCTCCCGTGCTCCTGGATTGGAAGAATCAACATTGTGAAAATGACATTCTTGCCAAGGGCTATCTACAAATTCAATGTAATACCCATCAACATCCCAATGTCATTCTTTAAAGACATAGAAGAGGCAATTCAAAATTTCATATGGAATAATAAAAGACCCCGTATAGCAAAAACACTACTTAGCAGAAAGAACAGCGCTGGAGGAATTTCAATTCCAAACTTAAGGCTCTATTACAGAGCTATAATTCTCAAAACAGCTTGGTACTGGCACAAGAACAGGCCTGAAGTCCAATGGAGTAGAACTGCGGACCCAGATATTAAACCACAGACCTATGGCCACCTAATCTTTGACCAGGGAGCCAAAAAAATAGAATGGAAGAAAGATAGCCTCTTCAACAAGTTGTGCTGGCAGAACTGGTTAAACACCTGCAGAAAATTAAAGTTGGATCCTTCTTTATCACCTTGCACTAGAATTAACTACAAATGGATCAAAGACGTGGAGGTAAAAGCTGACACACTGAAAAGTTTACAGGAAGGAATAGGAGATACACTAGGCCTCCTTGGTACAGGTCGAAACTTTCTTAATAAGGACCAAGAATCACAACAAATCAGAGAAATGAGGTGTGTGAAGTCAAAGAATGGAGGTGTGTGAAGGCATCGAATGGAGGTGTGTGAAGTCACAATGCACGTGTGTGAACTCATAGAATGGAGGTGTCTGAAGTCAGAATGGAGTTGTGTGAAGTCATAGAATGGAGGTGTGTGAAGTCAGAATGGAGGTGTGTGAAGTCATAGAATGGATGTTTCTGAAGTAGAATGAATGTGTGTGAAGCCATAGATTGTAGGTGTGTGAAGTCAAAATGGAGGTGTGCGAACTCATAAAATGGAGATGCGTGAAGTCATGGAATGGAGGTGTGTGAAGTCCAAAAATGGAGGTGTGTGAAGTCACACAATGGTGGTGTCTGAAGTCACAGAATGGAGGTGTATGAATTCAAAGAATGGAAGTGTGTGAAGTCAAAATGGAGGTGTGTGAAGTAACAGAATGGAGGTGTGTGAAGTCACAGAATGTAGGTGTGTGAAGTCATAGAATGGAGGTGTGTGAAGTCACAGAATAGAGGTCTGAGACAGAATGGAGGTGTGTGAAGTCATGGAATAAAGGTGTGTGAAGTCAAAGAATGCATTGTGTGAAGTCAAACAATAAAGGTGTGTGAAGTCATAGAATGGAGGTGTGTGAAGTCACAAGGGAGGTGTGTGAAATCATAGAATGGAGGTGTGTGATGTCATCGAATGAAGGTGTGTGAAGTCATGGAATGGAGGTGTGGGTAGTCATAGAATGGAGTTCTGTGAAGTCACAGAATGGAGATGTGTGAATTCATGGAATGGAGGTGTGTGAAGTCACAGAATGGAGGTGTGTGAAGTCACAGAATGGAGGTGTGTGAAGTCAAAGAATGGAGTTGTGTGAAGTCACAGAATGGAGGTGTGTGAACTCACAATGGAGGTGTGTGAAGTCAAACAATGGAGGTGTGCGAAGTCACAGAATTGAGGTGTGTGAAGACACAGAATGGAAGTGTGTGAAGTGAGAATTAAGGTGTGTGAAGTCACAGAATGGAGGTGTGTGAAGGCACAGAATGGAGGTGTGTGAAGCCATAGAATGGAGCTGTTTGAAGTCAGAATGGAGGTGTGAGAAGTCACAGAATGGAGGTGTGTTAAGTCACAGAACGGAGGTGTTTAAACTCAGAATGGAGGTGTGTGAAATCACAGAATGGAGGTGTGTGAAGTCAGATTGGAGGTGTGCGAAGTCACAGAATGGAGGTGTGTGAAGTCATTGAATGGAGCTGGGTGAAGTCAGAATGGTGGTGTGTGAAGTCACAGAATTGAGGTGTGTGAACTCAGAACGGAGGTGTGTGAAGTCACAGAATGGAGGTGTGTGAAGTCACAGAATTGATGTTTGTGAATTCAGAACGGAGGTGTGTGAAGTCATAGAATGGAGGTGTGTGAAGTCATAGAATTGAGGTGTGTGAAGTCATAGAATGGAGGTGTGTGAAGTCACAGAATTGAGGTGTGTGAAGTCACAGAATGGAGGTGTGTGAAGTCATAGAATGGAGGTGAGTGAAGTCAGAAGGGAGGTGTGTGAAATCACAATGCAGGTGTGTGAACTCATAGAATGGAGGTGTGTGAAGTCACAGAATGGGGGTGTGTGAAGTCATAGAATGGAGGTGTGTGAAGTCATAGAATGGAGGTGTGTGAAGTCATAGAATGCAGGTGTGTGAAGTCATAGAATGGACGTTTGTGAACTCATAGAATGGAGGTGGGTGAATTCATACAATGGATGTTCCTGAAGTAAGAATGTAGGTGTGTGAAGTCATAGAATGGAGGAGTGTGAAGTAAAAATGATGGTGTGTGAACTCATAGAATGGATGTGTGTGAACTGATAGAGTAGAGGTGTGTGAAGTCATGGAATGGAGGTGTGTGAAGTCAAAGAAAGGAGGTGTGTGAAGTCAAACAATGGAGGTGTGCGAAGTCACAGAATGGAGGTGTGTGAAGACACAGAATGGAAGTGTGTGAAGTGAGAATTGAGGTGTGTGAAGTCACAGTATGGAGGTGTGTGAGGTCATAGAATGAAGCTGTGTGAAGTGAGAATTGAGGTGTGTGAAGTCACAGAATGGAGGTGTGTGAAGTCAGAATGGAGGTGTGTGAAGTCATAGAATGGAGGTGTGTGAAGTCACAATTCAGGTGTGTGAACTCATAGAGTGGAGGTGTGTGAAGTCACAGAATGGGGGTGTGTGAAGTCATAGAATGCAGGTGTGTGAAGTCATAGAATGGAGGTGTGTGAAGTCATAGAATGGAGGTGTGTGAAGTCATAGAATGCAGGTGTGTGAAGTCATAGAATGGACGTTTGTGAACTCATAGAATGGAGGTGGGTGAATTCATACATTCCTGAAGTAAGAATGTAGGTGTGAAGTCATAGAATGGAGGAGTGTGAAGGCACAGAATGGAGGTGTGTGAAGTCATAGAATGGAGCTATATGAAGTCATAATGGAGGTGTGTGAAGTCAAAGAATGGAGGTTTGTGAAGTCATAGAAAGGAATTGTGTGAAGTCATAGAATGGAGGTGTGTGAAGTCATCGAATGGAGGTGTGTGAAGTCATGGAATGGATTTGTGTGAAGTCATGGAATGGAGGTGTGTGAAGTCACAGAGTGGAGGTGTGTGAAGTCAGAATGGAGTTGTGTGAAGTCATAGAATGGAGGTGTGTGAAGTCATAAGGGAGGTGTGTGAAATCATACAATGGAGGTGTGTAAAGTCACAGTATGGAGGTGTGTGAAGTCATAGAATGGAGCTGTGTGAAGTCAGATTGGAGGTGTGTGAAGTCACAGAATGGAGGTGTGTGAACTCAGAATGGAGGTGTGTGAAGTCACAGAATTGAGGTGTGTGAAGTCACAGAATGGAGGTGTGTGAAGTCATTGAATGGAGCTGGGTGAAGTCAGAATGGAGGTGTGTGAAGTCACAGAATTGAGGTGTGTGAACTCAGAACGGAGGTGTGTGAAGTCACAGAATCTCGGTGTGTGAAGTCATAGAATGGAGGTGTGTGAAGTCATAGAATTGAGGTGTGTGAAGTCATAATGGAGATGTGTGAAGTCACAGAATTGAGGTGTGTGAAGTCACAGAATGGAGGTGTGTGAAGTCATAGAATGGAGGTGTGTGAAGTCAGAACGGAGGTGTGTGAAATCATAGAATGGAGGTGTGTGAAGTCATCGAATGGAGATGTGTGAAGTCATGGAATGGAGGTGTGTGAAGTCACAGAATGGAGGTGTGTGAAGTCAGAATGGAGTTGTGTGAAGTCATAGAATGGAGGGGTCTGAAGTCAGAAGGGAGGTGTGTGAAGTCATAGAATGGAGGTGTGTGAAGTCAGAATGGAGGTGTGTGAACTCATAGAATGGAGGTGTGTGAAGTCACAATGGAAGTGTGTGAAATCATAGAATGGAGGTGTGTGAAGTCACAGTATGGAGGTGTGTGAAGTCATAGAATGAAGCTGTGTGAAGTAAGAATTGAGATGTTTGAAGTCAAAGAATGGAGGTGTGTGAACTCAGAATGGAGGTGTGTGAAGTCATAGAGTGGAGGTGTGTGAAGTCATAGAATGGAGGGGTGTGAAGTCAGAAGGGAGGTGTGTGAAGTCATAGAATGGAGGTGTGTGAAGTCAGAATGGGGGTGTGTGTAGTCATAGAATGGAGGTGTGTGAAGTCATAATGTAGGTGTGTGAAGTCACAGAATTGAGGTGTGTGAAGTCACAGAATGGAGGTGTGTAAAGTCATAGAATGGAGGTGTGTGAAGTCATAGAACGGAGGTGTGTGAAGTCATAGAATGAATGTTTGTGAAGTAAGAATGAAGGTGTGTTAAGTCATAAAATGGAGATGTGTGAAGGCACAGAATGGAGGTGTGTGAAGTCATAGAATGGAGCTGTGTGAAGTCAAAATGGAGGTGTGTGAAGTCATAGAATGGATGTGTGTGAACTCACAATGGAGATGTGTGAAGTCAAAAAATGGAGGTGTGTGAAGTCAAAGAATGGAAGTGTATGAAGTCATAGAATGGAGGTGTGTGAAGTCTTAGAATGGAGGTGTGTGATTTCATAGAATGGAGGTGTGTGAAGTCACAGAATTGATGTTTGTGAAGACAGAATGGCGGTGTGTGAAGTCAGAATGGAGGTTTGTGAAGTCATAGAATGGAGGTGTGTGAAGTCATAGAATGGAGGTGTGTGATGTCATAGAATGGAGGTGTGTGAAGTCACAGAATTGATGTTTGTGAATTCAGAATGGAGGTGTGTGAACTCACAATGGAGGTGTGTGAAGTCAAAGAATGGAGGTGTGTGAAGTCACAGAATTGATGTTTGTGAAGTCAGAATGGAGTTGTGTGAAGTCAGAATGGAGGTGTGTGAAGTCATAGAATGGAGGTGTGTGAAGTCACAATGCACGTGTGTGAACTCATAGAATGGAGGTGTCTGAAGTCAGAATGGAGTTGTGTGAAGTCATAGAATGGAGGTGTGTGAAGTCAGAATGGTGGTGTGTGAAGTCATAGAATGGATGTTTCTGAAGTAGAATGAATGTGTGTGAAGTCATAGAATGTAGGTGTGTGAAGTCAAAATGGAGGTGTGCGAACTCATAAAATGGAGATGTGTGAAGTCATGGAATGGAGGTGTGTGAAGTCCAAAAATGGAGGTGTGTGAAGTCACACAATGGTGGTGTGTGAAGTCACAGAATGGAGGTGTGTGAAGTCAAAGAATGGAAGTGTGTGAAGTCAAAATTGAGGTGTGCGAAGTCACAGAATGGAGGTGTGTGAAGTCACAGAATGGAGGTGTGTGAAGTCATAGAATGGAGGTGTGTGAAGTCAGAGAATGGAGATGTGTGTAGTCACAGAATGGAGGTGTGTGAAGTCACAGAATGGAAGTGTGAACTCACAATGGAGGTGTGTGAAGTCCCAGAATGGAGGTGTGTGAAGTCAAACAATAAAGGTGTGTGAAGTCACAGAATGGAGGTGTGTGAAGTCATAGAAAGGAGGTGTGTTAAGTCACAGAATGGAGGTGTGTGAACTCAGAAAATGGAGGTGTGTGAACTCAGAATGGAGGTGTGTGAAATCACAGAACGGAGATTTGCGAAGTCATAGAATGGAAGTGCGTAAAGTCATATAATGGATGTTTCTGAAGTAAGAATGAAGGTGTGTGAAGTCATAGAATGGAGGTGTGTGAAGTCAAAATGGAGGTGTGTGCACTCATAGAATGGAGGTGTGTGAACTCATAGAATGGAGGTGTGTGAAGTCATGGAAAGGAGGTGTGTGAAGTCAAAGAATGGAGGTGTGTGAAGTCAAACAATAAAGGTGTGTGAAGTCACAGAATGGAGGTGTGTGAAATCACAGAATGGAGGTGTGTGAAGTCAAAAATGTGGTGTGTAGAGTCACAAATGGAGGTGTGTGAACTCATACAATAGAGGTGTGTGAAGTCAAAGAATGGAGGTGTATGAAGGCATCGAATGGAGGTGTGTGAAGTCATGGAATGGAGGTGTGTGAAGTCACAGAATGGAGGTGTGTGAAGTCAGAATGGAGGTGTGTGATGTCATAGAATGGAGGTGTGTGAAGTCAGAATGGTGGTGTGTGAACTCATAGAATGGAGGTGTGTGAAGTCACAATGGAGGTATGTGAAGTCATAGAATGGTGGTGTGTGAAGTCACAGAATGGAGGTGTGGAAGTCATAGAATGGAGGTGTGTAAAGGCAGAATGGAGGTGTGTGAAGTCATAGAATGGAGGTGTGAAGTCATAATGTAGGTGGGTGAAGTCGCAGAATTGGGGTGTGTGAAGTCACAGAATGGAGGTGTGTAAAGTCATAGAATGGAGGTGTGTGAAGTCATAGAATGGAGGTGTGTGAAGTCATAGAATGAATGTTTGTGAAGTAAGAATGAAGGTGTGTTAAGTCATAAAATGGAGATGTGTGAAAGCACAGAATGCAGGTGTGTGAAGTCATAGAATGGAGCTGTGTGAAGTCAGAATGAAGGTGTGTGAAGTCATAGAATGGAGGTGTGTGAACTCACAATGGAGATGTGTGAAGTCAAAAAATGGAGGTGTGTGAAGTCAAAGAATGGAAGTGTGTGAAGTCATAGAATGGAGGTGTGTGAAGTCATAGAATGGAGGTGTGTGAAGTCATAGAATGGAGGTGTGTGAAGTCACAGAATTGATGTTAGTGAAGACAGAATGGCGGTGTGTGAAGTCAGAATGGAGATTTGTGAAGTCATAGAATGGAGGTGTGTGAAGTCATAGAATGGAGGTGTGTGAAGTCATAGAATGGAGGTGTGTGAAGTCACAGAATGGAGGTGTGTGAAGTCATAGAATGGAGCTGTGTGAACTCACAGAGGAGGTGTGTGAAGTCATAGAATGGAGGTGTGTGAAGTCACAATGCACGTGTGTGAACTCATAGAATGGAGGTGTCTGAAGTCAGAATGGAGTTGTGTGAAGTCATAGAATGGAGGTGTGTGAAGTCAGAATGGAGGTGTGTGAAGTCATAGAATGGAAGTGTGTGAAGTCAGAATGGAGGTGTGTGAACTCATAGAATGGAGCTGTGTGAAGTCACAATGGAGGTGTGTGAAGTTATAGAATGGAGGTGTGTGAAGTCACAGAATGGATGTGTGTGAAGTCACAGAATGGAGGTGTGTGAACTCAGAATGGAGGTGTGTGAAGTCACAGAATGAAGGTGTGTGAAGTCATAGAATGGAGGTGTGTGAAGTCAAAGAATGGATGTGTGTGAAGTCATAGAATGGAGGTGTGTGAAATCACAATGGAGGTGTGTGAAGTCAAAAATTGGAGGTGTGTGAAGTCATAGAAAGGAATTGTGTGAAGTCATAGAATGGAGGTGTGTGAAGCTAGAATTGAGGTGTGTGAAGTCACAGAATTGAGGTGTGTGAACTCAGAATGGAGGTGTGTGAAGTCACAGAATGGAGGTTTGTAAAGTCATAGAATGGAGGTGTGTGAAGTCATAGAATGGATGTTTCTGAAGTAGAATGAATGTGTGTGAAGTCATAGAATGTAGGTGTGTGAAGTCAAAATGGAGGTGTGCGAACTCATATAATGGAGATGCGTGAAGTCATGGAATGGAGGTTTGTGAAGTCCAAAAATGGAGGTGTGTGAAGTCAAACAATGGTGGTGTGTGAAGTCACAGAATGGAGGTGTGAGAAGTCAAAGAATGGAAGTGTGTGAAGTCAAAATTGAGGTGTGTGAAGTCACAGAATGGAGGTGTGTGAAGTCACAGAATGTAGGTGTGTGAAGTCATAGAATGGAGGTGTGTGAAGTCAGAGAATGGAGATGTGTGTAGTCACAGAATGGAGGTGTGTGAAGTCACAGAATGGAGGTGTGTGAAGTCAAAAATGTGGTGTGTGGAGTCACAAATGGAGGTGTGTGAACTCATAGAATGGAGGTGTTTGAAGTCAAAGAATGGAGGTGTGTGAAGTCACAAGGGAGGTGTGTGAAATCATAGAATGGAGTTGTGTGATGTCATCGAATGGAGGTGTGTGAAATCATGGAATGGAGGTGTGTGAAGTCACAGAATGGATGTGTGTGAAGTCACAGAATGGAGGTGTGTGAACTCAGAATGGAGGTGTGTGAAGTCACAGAATGAAGGTGTGTGAAGTCATAGAATGGAGGTGTGTGAAGTCAAAGAATGGATGTGTGTGAAGTCATAGAATGGAGGTGTGTGAAATCACAATGGAGGTGTGTGAAGTCAAAAATTGGAGGTGTGTGAAGTCATAGAAAGGAATTGTGTGAAGTCATAGAATGGAGGTGTGTGAAGCTAGAATTGAGGTGTGTGAAGTCACAGAATTGAGGTGTGTGAACTCAGAATGGAGGTGTGTGAAGTCACAGAATGGAGGTTTGTAAAGTCATAGAATGGAGGTGTGTGAAGTCATAGAATGGATGTTTCTGAAGTAGAATGAATGTGTGTGAAGTCATAGAATGTAGGTGTGTGAAGTCAAAATGGAGGTGTGCGAACTCATAAAATGGAGATGCGTGAAGTCATGGAATGGAGGTTTGTGAAGTCCAAAAATGGAGGTGTGTGAAGTCAAACAATGGTGGTGTGTGAAGTCATAGAATGGAGGTGTGTAAAGTCAGAGAATGGAGATGTGTGTAGTCACAGAATGGAGGTGTGTGAAGTCACAGAATGGAGGTGTGTGAAGTCACAGAATGGAGGTGTGAACTCACAATGGAGGTGTGTGAAGTCCCAGAATGGAGGTGTGTGAAGTCAAACAATACAGGTGTGTGAAGTCACAGAATGGAGGTCTGTGAAGTCATAGAATGGAGGTGTGTTAAGTCACAGAATGGAGGTGTGTGAACTCAGAGAATGGAGGTGTGTGAACTCAGAATGGAGGTGTGTGAAATTACAGAACGGAGATTTGCGAAGTCATACAATGGAAGTGCGTAAAGTCATATAATGGATGTTTCTGAAGTAAAAATGAAGGTGTGTGAAGTCATAGAATGGAGGTTTGTGAAGTCAAAATGGAGGTGTGTGAACTCATAGAATGGAGGTGTGTGAACTCATAGAATGGAGGTGTGTGAAGTCATGGAAAGGAGGTGTGTGAAGTCAAAGAATGGAGGTGTGTGAAGTCAAACAATAAAGGTGTGTGAAGTCACAGAATGGAGGTGTGTGAAATCACAGAATGGAGGTGTGTGAAGTCAAAAAGGTGGTGTGTAGAGTCACAAATGGAGGTGTGTGAACTCATAGAATGGAGGTGTGTGAAGTCAAAGAATGGAGGTGTGTGAAGGCATCAAATGGAGGTGTGCGAAGTCATGGAATGGAGGTGTGTGAAGTCACAGAATGGAGGTGTGTGAAGTCAGAATGGAGTTGTGTGAAGTTATAGAATGGAGGTGTGTGAAGTCAGAATGGAGGTGTGTGATGTCATAGAATGGAGGTGCGTGAAGTCAGAATGGAGGTGTGTGAACTCATAGAATGGAAGTGTGTGAAGTCACAATGGAGGTATGTGAAGTCATAGAATGGTGGTGTGTGAAGTCACAGAATGGAGGTGTGTGAAGTCATAGAATGGAGGTGTGTGAAGTCAGAATGGAGGTGTGTGAAGTCATAGAATGGAGGTGTGTGACGTCATAATGTAGGTGTGTGAAGTCACAGAATTGAGGTGTGTGAAGTCACAGAATGGAGGTGTGTAAAGTCATAGAATGGAGGTGTTTGAAGTCATAGAATGGAGGTGTGTGAAGTCATAGAATGAATGTTTGTGAAGTAAGAATGAAGGTGTGTTAAGTCATAAAATAGAGATGTGTTAAGGCACAGAATGGAGGTGTGTGAAGTCATAGAATGGAGCTGTGTGAAGTCAGAATGGAGGTGTGTGAAGTCATAGAATGGAGGTGTGTGAAGTCAAAAATGTGGTGTGTAGAGTCACAAATGGAGGTGTGTGAAATCACAGAATGGAGGTGTGTGAAGTCAAAAATGTGGTGTGTGGAGTCACAAATGGAGGTGTGTGAACTCATAGAATGGAGGTGTTTGAAGTCAAAGAATGGAGGTGTGTGAAGTCACAAGGGAGGTGTATGAAATCATAGAATGGAGTTGTGTGATGTCATCGAATGGAGGTGTGTGAAGTCATGGAATGGAGGTGTGTGAAGTCACAGAATGGAGGTGTGTGAATTCATAGAATGGAGGTGTGTGAAGTCATAGAATGGATGTTTCTGAATAAGAATGAATGTGTGTGAAGTCATAGAATGGAGGTGTATGAAGTCAAAATGGAGGTATGTGAATTCATAGAATGGAGGTCTGAGAACTCATAGAATGGAGGTGTGTGAAGTCATGGAATAAAGGTGTGTGAAGTCAAAGAATGCATTGTGTGAAGTCAAACAATAAAGGTGTGTGAAGTCACAGATTGGAGGTGTGTGAAATCACAGAATGCAGGTGTGTGAAGTCATGGAATGGAGGTGTGTGAAGTCACAGAATGGAGGTGTGTGAAGTCAGAATGGAGTTGTGTGAAGTCATAGAATGGAGGTGTGTGAAGTCACAAGGGAGGTGCGTGAAATCATAGAATGGAGGTGTGTGAAGTCATCGAATGGAGGTGTGTGAAGTCATGGAATGGATTTGTGTGAAGTCATGGAATGGAGGTGTGTGAAGTCAAACAATAAAGGTGTGTGAAGTCAGAATGGAGTTGTGTGAAGTCAAAAATGTGGTGTGTAGAGTCACAAATGGAGGTGTGTGAACTCATAGAATGGAGGTGTTTGAAGTCAAAGAATGGAGGTGTGTGAAGTCACAAGGGAGGTGTGTGAAATCATAGAATGGAGTTGTGTGAAGTCATCGAATGGAGGTGTGTGAAGTCATGGAATGGAGGTGTGTGAAGTCACAGAATGGAGGTGTGTGAAGTCATAGAATGGAGGTGTGTGAAGTCATAGAATGGATGTTTCTGAATAAGAATGAATGTGTGTGAAGTCATAGAATGGAGGTGTATGAAGTCAAAATGGAGGTATGTGAACTCATAGAATGGAGGTCTGAGAACTCATAGAATGGAGGTATGTGAAGTCAAAGAATGCATTGTGTGAAGTCAAACAATAAAGGTGTGTGAAGTCACAGAATGGAGGTGTGTGAAATCACAGAATGCAGGTGTGTGAAGTCATGGAATGGAGGTGTGTGAAGTCACAGAATGGAGGTGTGTGAAGTCAGAATGGAGTTGTGTGAAGTCATAGAATGGAGGTGTGTGAAGTCACAAGGGAGGTGTGTGAAATCATAGAATGGAGGTGTGTGAAGTCATCGAATGGAGGTGTGTGAAGTCATGGAATGGATTTGTGTGAAGTCATGGAATGGAGGTGTGTGAAGTCACAGAATGGAGGTGTGTGAACTCAGAATGGAGGCGTGTGAAGTCACAAAATTGAGGTGTGTGAAGTCACAGAATGGTGGTGTGTGAAGTCATAGAATGGAGGTGTGTGAAGTCATAGAATGGACGTGTGTGATCATAGAATGGATGTTTGTGAAGTAAGAATGAAGGTGTGTTAAGTCATAGAATGGAGGTGTGTGAAGGCACAGAATGGAGGTGTGTGAAGTCATAGAATGGAGCTATATGAAGTCATAATGGAGGTGTGTGAAGTCATAGAATGGAGGTGTGTGAAATCACAATGGAGGTGTGTGAAGTCAAAGAATGGAGGTGTGTGAAGTCATAGAAAGGAATTGTGTGAAGTCATAGAATGGAGGTGTGTGAAGTCATCGAATGGAGGTGTGTGAAGTCATGGAATGGATTTGTGTGAAGTCATGGAATGGAGGTGTGTGAAGTCACAGAATGGAGGTGTGTGAAGTCAGAATGGAGTTGTGTGAAGTCATAGAATGGAGGTGTGTGAAGTCATAAGGGAGGTGTGTGAAATCATAGAATGGAGGTGTGTGAAGTCACAGTATGGAGGTGTGTGAAGTCATAGAATGGAGCTGTGTGAAGTCAGATTGGAGGTGTGTGAAGTCACAGAATGGAGGTGTGTGAACTCAGAATGGAGGTGTGTGAAGTCACAGAATTGAGGTGTGTGAAGTCACAGAATGGAGGTGTGTGAAGTCATTGAATGGAGCTGGGTGAAGTCAGAATGGAGGTGTGTGAAGTCAAAGAATTGAGGTGTGTGAACTCAGAACGGAGGTGTGTGAAGTCACAGAATCTCGGTGTGTGAAGTCATAGAATGGAGGTGTGTGAAGTCATAGAATTGAGGTGTGTGAAGTCATAATGGAGGTGTGTGAAGTCACAGAATTGAGGTGTGTGGAGTCACAGAATGGAGGTGTGTGATGTCATAGAATGGAGGTGTGTGAAGTCAGAACGGAGGTGTGTGAAATCATAGAATGGAGGTGTGTGAAGTCATCGAATGGAGATGTGTGAAGTCATGGAATGGAGGTGTGTGAAGTCACAGAATGGAGGTGTGTGAAGTCAGAATGGAGTTGTGTGAAGTCATAGAATAGAGGGGTATGAAGTCAGAAGGGAGGTGTGTGAAGTCATAGAATGGAGGTGTGTGAAGTCAGAATGGAGATGTGTGAACTCATAGAATGGAGGTGTGTGAAGTCACAATGGAAGTGTGTGAAATCATAGAATGGAGGTGTGTGAAGTCACAGTATGGAGGTGTGTGAAGTCATAGAATGAAGCTGTGTGAAGTAAGAATTGAGATGTGTGAAGTCAAAGAATGGAGGTGTGTGAACTCAGAATGGAGGTGTGTGAAGTCATAGAGTGGAGGTGTGTGAAGTCATAGAATGGAGGGGTGTGAAGTCAGAAGGGAGGTGTGTGAAGTCATAGAATGGAGGTGTGTGAAGTCAGAATGGGGGTGTGTGTAGTCATAGAATGGAGGTGTGTGAAGTCATAATGTAGGTGTGTGAAGTCACAGAATTGAGGTGTGTGAAGTCACAGAATGATGGTGTGTAAAGTCATAGAATGGAGGTGTGTGAAGTCATAGAACGGAGGTGTGTGAAGTCATAGAATGAATGTTTGTGAAGTAAGAATGAAGGTGTGTTAAGTCATAAAATGGAGATGTGTGAAGGCACAGAATGGAGGTGTGTGAAGTCATAGAATGGAGCTGTGTGAAGTCAAAATGGAGGTGTGTGAAGTCATAGAATGGATGTGTGTGAACTCACAATGGAGATGTGTGAAGTCAAAAAATGGAGGTGTGTGAAGTCAAAGAATGGAAGTGTATGAAGTCATAGAATGGAGGTGTGTGAAGTCATAGAATGGAGGTGTGTGATTTCATAGAATGGAGGTGTGTGAAGTCACAGAATTGATGTTTGTGAAGACAGAATGGCGGTGTGTGAAGTCAGAATGGAGGTTTGTGAAGTCATAGAATGGAGGTGTGTGAAGTCATAGAATGGAGGTGTGTGATGTCATAGAATGGAGGTGTGTGAAGTCACAGAATTGATGTTTGTGAATTCAGAATGGAGGTGTGTGAACTCACAATGGAGGTGTGTGAAGTCAAAGAATGGAGGTGTGTGAAGTCACAGAATTGATGTTTGTGAAGTCAGAATGGAGTTGTGTGAAGTCAGAATGGAGGTGTGTGAAGTCATAGCATGGAGGTGTGTGAAGTCACAATGCACGTGTGTGAACTCATAGAATGGAGGTGTCTGAAGTCAGAATGGAGTTGTGTGAAGTCATAGAATGGAGGTGTGTGAAGTCAGAATGGAGGTGTGTGAAGTCATAGAATGGATGTTTCTGAAGTAGAATGAATGTGTGTGAAGTCATAGAATGTAATTGTGTGAAGTCAAAATGGAGGTGTGCGAACTCATAAAATGGAGATGCGTGAAGTCATGGAATGGAGGTGTGTGAAGTCCAAAAATGGAGGTGTGTGAAGTCACACAATGGTGGTGTGTGAAGTCACAGAATGGAGGTGTGTGAAGTCAAAGAATGGAAGTGTGTGAAGTCAAAATTGAGGTCTGTGAAGTCACAGAATGGAGGTGTGTGAAGTCACAGAATGGAGGTGTGTGAAGTCATAGAATGGAGGTGTGTGAAGTCAGAGAATGGAGATGTGTGTAGTCACAGAATGGAGGTGTGTGAAGTCACAGAATGGAGGTGTGTGAAGTCACAGAATGGAGGTGTGAACTCACAATGGAGGTGTGTGAAGTCCCAGAATGGAGGTGTGTGAAGTCAAACAATAAAGGTGTGTGAAGTCACAGAATGGAGGTCTGTGAAGTCATAGAATGGAGGTGTGTTAAGTCACAGAATGGAGGTGTGTGAACTCAGAGAATAGAGGTGTGTGAAGTCAAAGAATGGAGGTGTGTGAAGGCATCGAATGGAGGTGTGTGAAGTCATAGAATGGAGGTGTGTGAAGTCACAGAATGGAGGTGTGTGAAGTCAGAATGGAGTTGTGTGAAGTTATAGAATGGAGGTGTGTGAAGTCAGAATGGAGGTGTGTGATGTCATAGAATGGAGGTGTGTGAAGTCAGAATGGAGGTGTGTGAACTCATAGAATGGAGGTGTGTGAAGTCACAATGGAGGTATGTGAAGTCCTAGAATGGTGGTGTGTGAAGTCACAGAATGGAGGTGTGGAAGTCAAGAATGGAGGTGTGTGAAGTCAGAATGGAGGTGTGTGAAGTCATAGAATGGAGGTGTGTGAAGTCATAATGTAGGTGGGTGAAGTCACAGAATTGAGGTGTGTGAAGTCACAGAATGGAGGTGTGTAAAGTCATAGAATGGAGGTGTGTGAAGTCATAGAGTGGAGGTGTGTGAAGTCATAGAATGGAGGGGTGTGAAGTCAGAAGGGAGGTGTGTGAAGTCATAGAATGGAGGTGTGTGAAGTCAGAATGGGGGTGTGTGTAGTCATAGAATGGAGGTGTGTGAAGTCATAATGTAGGTGTGTGAAGTCACAGAATTGAGGTGTGTGAAGTCACAGAATGATGGTGTGTAAAGTCATAGAATGGAGGTGTGTGAAGTCATAGAACGGAGGTGTGTGAAGTCATAGAATGAATGTTTGTGAAGTAAGAATGAAGGTGTGTTAAGTCATAAAATGGAGATGTGTGAAGGCACAGAATGGAGGTGTGTGAAGTCATAGAATGGAGCTGTGTGAAGTCAAAATGGAGGTGTGTGAAGTCATAGAATGGATGTGTGTGAACTCACAATGGAGATGTGTGAAGTCAAAAAATGGAGGTGTGTGAAGTCAAAGAATGGAAGTGTATGAAGTCATAGAATGGAGGTGTGTGAAGTCATAGAATGGAGGTGTGTGATTTCATAGAATGGAGGTGTGTGAAGTCACAGAATTGATGTTTGTGAAGACAGAATGGCGGTGTGTGAAGTCAGAATGGAGGTTTGTGAAGTCATAGAATGGAGGTGTGTGAAGTCATAGAATGGAGGTGTGTGATGTCATAGAATGGAGGTGTGTGAAGTCACAGAATTGATGTTTGTGAATTCAGAATGGAGGTGTGTGAACTCACAATGGAGGTGTGTGAAGTCAAAGAATGGAGGTGTGTGAAGTCACAGAATTGATGTTTGTGAAGTCAGAATGGAGTTGTGTGAAGTCAGAATGGAGGTGTGTGAAGTCATAGCATGGAGGTGTGTGAAGTCACAATGCACGTGTGTGAACTCATAGAATGGAGGTGTCTGAAGTCAGAATGGAGTTGTGTGAAGTCATAGAATGGAGGTGTGTGAAGTCAGAATGGAGGTGTGTGAAGTCATAGAATGGATGTTTCTGAAGTAGAATGAATGTGTGTGAAGTCATAGAATGTAATTGTGTGAAGTCAAAATGGAGGTGTGCGAACTCATAAAATGGAGATGCGTGAAGTCATGGAATGGAGGTGTGTGAAGTCCAAAAATGGAGGTGTGTGAAGTCACACAATGGTGGTGTGTGAAGTCACAGAATGGAGGTGTGTGAAGTCAAAGAATGGAAGTGTGTGAAGTCAAAATTGAGGTCTGTGAAGTCACAGAATGGAGGTGTGTGAAGTCACAGAATGGAGGTGTGTGAAGTCATAGAATGGAGGTGTGTGAAGTCAGAGAATGGAGATGTGTGTAGTCACAGAATGGAGGTGTGTGAAGTCACAGAATGGAGGTGTGTGAAGTCACAGAATGGAGGTGTGAACTCACAATGGAGGTGTGTGAAGTCCCAGAATGGAGGTGTGTGAAGTCAAACAATAAAGGTGTTTGAAGTCACAGAATGGAGGTCTGTGAAGTCATAGAATGGAGGTGTGTTAAGTCACAGAATGGAGGTGTGTGAACTCAGAGAATAGAGGTGTGTGAAGTCAAAGAATGGAGGTGTGTGAAGGCATCGAATGGAGGTGTGTGAAGTCATAGAATGGAGGTGTGTGAAGTCACAGAATGGAGGTGTGTGAAGTCAGAATGGAGTTGTGTGAAGTTATAGAATGGAGGTGTGTGAAGTCAGAATGGAGGTGTGTGATGTCATAGAATGGAGGTGTGTGAAGTCAGAATGGAGGTGTGTGAACTCATAGAATGGAGGTGTGTGAAGTCACAATGGAGGTATGTGAAGTCCTAGAATGGTGGTGTGTGAAGTCACAGAATGGAGGTGTGGAAGTCAAGAATGGAGGTGTGTGAAGTCAGAATGGAGGTGTGTGAAGTCATAGAATGGAGGTGTGTGAAGTCATAATGTAGGTGGGTGAAGTCACAGAATTGAGGTGTGTGAAGTCACAGAATGGAGGTGTGTAAAGTCATAGAATGGAGGTGTGTGAAGTCATAGAATGGAGGTGTGTGAAGTCATAGAATGAATGTTTGTGAAGTAAGAATGAAGGTGTGTTAAGTCATAAAATGGAGATGTGTGAAAGCACAGAATGCAGGTGTGTGAAGTCATAGAATGGAGCTGTGTGAAGTCAAATGAAGGTGTGTGCAGTCATAGAATGGAGGTGTGTGAACTCACAATGGAGATGTGTGAAATCAAAAAATGGAGGTGTGTGAAGTCAAAGAATGGAAGTGTGTGAAGTCATAGAATGGAGGTGTGTGAAGTCATAGAATGGAGGTGTGTGAAGTCATAGAATGGAGGTGTGTGAAGTCACAGAATTGATGTTAGTGAAGTCAGAATGGCGGTGTGTGAAGTCAGAATGGAGGTTTGTGAAGTCATAGAATGGAGGTGTGTGAAGTCATAGAATGGAGGTGTGTGAAGTCATAGAATGGAGGTGTGTGAAGTCACAGAATGGAGGTGTGTGAAGTCATAGAATGGAGCTGTGTGAACTCACAGAGGAGGTGTGTGAAGTCATAGAATGGAGGTGTGTGAAGTCACAATGCACGTGTGTGAACTCATAGAATGGAGGTGTCTGAAGTCAGAATGGAGTTGTGTGAAGTCATAGAATGGAGGTGTGTGAAGTCAGAATGGAGGTGTGTGAAGTCATAGAATGGAAGTGTGTGAAGTCAGAATGGAGGTGTGTGAACTCATAGAATGGAGCTGTGTGAAATCACAATGGAGGTGTGTGAAGTCATAGAATGGAGGTGTGTGAAGTCACAGAATGGATGTGTGTGAAGTCATAGAATGGAGCTGTGTGAAGTCAGATTGGAGTTGTGTGAAGTCACAGAATGGAAGTGTGTGAACTCAGAATGGAGGTGTGTGAAGTCACAGAATGAAGGTGTGTGAAGTCATAGAATGGAGGTGTGTGAAGTCATAGAATGGATGTGTGTGAAGTCATAGAATGGAGGTGTGTGAAATCACAATGGAGGTGTGTGAAGTCAAAAATTGGAGGTGTGTGACGTCATAGAAAGGAATTGTGTGAAGTCCTAGAATGGAGGTGTGTGAAGCTAGAATTTTGGTGTGTGAAGTCACAGAATTGAGGTGTGTGAACTCAGAATGGAGGTGTGTGAAGTCACAGAATGGAGGTTTGTAAAGTCATAGAATGGAGGTGTGTGAAGTCATAGAATGGATGTTTCTGAAGTAGAATGAATGTGTGTGAAGTCATAGAATGTAGGTGTGTGAAGTCAAAATGGAGGTGTGCGAACTCATAAAATGGAGATGCGTGAAGTCATGGAATGGAGGTTTGTGAAGTCCAAAAATGGAGGTGTGTGAAGTCAAACAATGGTGGTGTGTGAAGTCACAGAATGGAGGTGTGAGAAGTCAAAGAATGGAAGTGTGTGAAGTCAAAATTGAGGTGTGTGAAGTCACAGAATGGAGGTGTGTGAAGTCACAGAATGTAGGTGTGTGAAGTCATAGAATGGAGGTGTGTGAAGTCAGAGAATGGAGATGTGTGTAGTCACAGAATGGAGGTGTGTGAAGTCACAGAATGGAGGTGTGTGAAGTCAAAAATGTGGTGTGTGGAGTCACAAATGGAGGTGTGTGAACTCATAGAATGGACGTGTTTGAAGTCAAAGAATGGAGGTGTGTGAATTCACAAGGGAGGTGTGTGAAATCATAGAATGGAGTTGTGTGATGTCATCGAATGGAGGTGTGTGAAATCATGGAATGGAGGTGTGTGAAGTCACAGAATGGAGGTGTGTGAAGTCATAGAATGGAGGTGTGTGAAGCCATAGAATGGATGTTTCTGAATAAGAATGAATGTGTGTGAAGTCATAGAATGGAGGTGTATGAAGTCAAAATTGAGGTATGTGAATTCATAGAATGGAGGTCTGAGAACTCATAGAATGGAGGTGTGTGAAGTCATGGAATAAAGGTGTGTGAAGTCAAAGAATGCATTGTGTGAAGTCAAACAATAAAGGTGTGTGAAGTCACAGATTGGAGGTGTGTGAAATCACAGAATGCAGGTGTGTGAAGTCACGGAATGGAGGTGTGTGAAGTCACAGAATGGAGGTGTGTGAAGTCAGAATGGAGTTGTGTGAAGTCATAGAATGGAGGTGTGTGAAGTCACAAGGGAGGTGCGTGAAATCATAGAATGGAGGTGTGTGAAGTCATCGAATGGAGGTGTGTGAAGTCATGGAATGGATTTGTGTGAAGTCATGGAATGGAGGTGTGTGAAGTCAAACAATAAAGGTGTGTGAAGTCAGAATGGAGTTGTGTGAAGTCAAAAATGTGGTGTGTAGAGTCACAAATGGAGGTGTGTGAACTCATAGAATGGAGGTGTTTGAAGTCAAAGAATGGAGGTGTGTGAAGTCACAAGGGAGGTGTGTGAAATCATAGAATGGAGTTGTGTGAAGTCATCGAATGGAGGTGTGTGAAGTCATGGAATGGAGGTGTGTGAAGTCACAGAATGGAGGTGTGTGAAGTCATAGAATGGAAGTGTGTGAAGTCATAGAATGGATGTTTCTGAATAAGAATGAATGTGTGTGAAGTCATAGAATGGAGGTGTATGAAGTCAAAATGGAGGTATGTGAACTCATAGAATGGAGGTCTGAGAACTCATAGAATGGAGGTGTGTGAAGTCAAAGAATGCATTGTGTGAAGTCAAACAATAAAGGTGTGTGAAGTCACAGAATGGAGGTGTGTGAAATCACAGAATGCAGGTGTGTGAAGTCATGGAATGGAGGTGTGTGAAGTCACAGAATGGAGGTGTGTGAAGTCAGAATGGAGTTGTGTGAAGTCATAGAATGGAGGTGTGTGAAGTCACAAGGGAGGTGTGTGAAATCATAGAATGGAGGTGTGTGAAGTCATCGAATGGAGGTGTGTGAAGTCATGGAATGGATTTGTGTGAAGTCATGGAATGGAGGTGTGTGAAGTCACAGAATGGAGGTGTGTGAACTCAGAATGGAGGTGTGTGAAGTCACAAAATTGAGGTGTGTGAAGTCACAGAATGGTGGTGTGTGAAGTCATAGAATGGAGGTGTGTGAAGTCATAGAATGGAGGTGTGTGATCATAGAATGGATGTTTGTGAAGTAAGAATGAAGGTGTGTTAAGTCATAGAATGGAGGTGTGTGAAGGCACAGAATGGAGGTGTGTGAAGTCATAGAATGGAGCTATATGAAGTCATAATGGAGGTGTGTGAAGTCATAGAATGGAGGTGTGTGAAATCACAATGGAGGTGTGTGAAGTCAAAGAATGGAGGTGTGTGAAGTCATAGAAAGGAATTGTGTGAAGTCATAGAATGGAGGTGTGTGAAGTCATCGAATGGAGGTGTGTGAAGTCATGGAATGGATTTGTGTGAAGTCATGGAATGGAGGTGTGTGAAGTCACAGAATGGAGGTGTGTGAAGTCAGAATGGAGTTGTGTGAAGTCAAAGAATGGAGGTGTGTGAAGTCATAAGGGAGGTGTGTGAAATCATAGAATGGAGGTGTGTGAAGTCACAGTATGGAGGTGTGTGAAGTCATAGAATGGAGCTGTGTGAAGTCAGATTGGTGGTGTGTGAAGTCACAGAATGGAGGTGTGTGAACTCAGAATGGAGGTGTGTGAAGTCACAGAATTGAGGTGTGTGAAGTCACAGAATGGAGGTGTGTGAAGTCATTGAATGGAGCTGGGTGAAGTCAGAATGGAGGTGTGTGAAGTCACAGAATTGAGGTGTGTGAACTCAGAACGGAGGTGTGTGAAGTCACAGAATCTCGGTGTGTGAAGTCATAGAATGGAGGTGTGTGAAGTCATAGAATTGAGGTGTGTGAAGTCATAATGGAGGTGTGTGAAGTCACAGAATTGAGGTGTGTGAAGTCACAGAATGGAGGTGTGTGAAGTCATAGAATGGAGGTGTGTGAACTCAGAACGGAGGTGTGTGAAATCATAGAATGGAGGTGTGTGAAGTCATCGAATGGAGATGTGTGAAGTCATGGAATGGAGGTGTGTGAAGTCACAGAATGGAGGTGTGTGAAGTCAGAATGGAGTTGTGTGAAGTCATAGAATAGAGGGGTCTGAAGTCAGAAGGGAGGTGTGTGAAGTCATAGAATGGAGGTGTGTGAAGTCAGAATGGAGATGTGTGAACTCATAGAATGGAGGTGTGTGAAGTCACAATGGAAGTGTGTGAAATCATAGAATGGAGGTGTGTGAAGTCACAGTATGGAGGTGTGTGAAGTCATAGAATGAAGCTGTGTGAAGTAAGAATTGAGATGTGTGAAGTCAAAGAATGGAGGTGTGTGAACTCAGAATGGAGGTGTGTGAAGTCATAGAGTGGAGGTGTGTGAAGTCATAGAATGGAGGGGTGTGAAGTCAGAAGGGAGGTGTGTGAAGTCATAGAATGGAGGTGTGTGAAGTCAGAATGGGGGTGTGTGTAGTCATAGAATGGAGGTGTGTGAAGTCATAATGTAGGTGTGTGAAGTCACAGAATTGAGGTGTGTGAAGTCACAGAATGGAGGTGTGTAAAGTCATAGAATGGAGGTGTGTGAAGTCATAGAACGGAGGTGTGTGAAGTCATAGAATGAATGTTTGTGAAGTAAGAATGAAGGTGTTTTAAGTCATAAAATGGAGATGTGTGAAGGCACAGAATGGAGGTGTGTGAAGTCATAGAATGGAGCTGTGTGAAGTCAAAATGGAGGTGTGTGAAGTCATAGAATGGATGTGTGTGAACTCACAATGGAGATGTGTGAAGTCAAAAAATGGAGGTGTGTGAAGTCAAAGAATGGAAGTGTATGAAGTCATAGAATGGAGGTGTGTGAAGTCATAGAATGGAGGTGTGTGATTTCATAGAATGGAGGTGTGTGAAGTCACAGAATTGATGTTTGTGAAGACAGAATGGCGGTGTGTGAAGTCAGAATGGAGGTTTGTGAGTCATAGAATGGAGGTGTGTGAAGTCATAGAATGGAGGTGTGTGATGTCATAGAATGGAGGTGTGTGAAGTCACAGAATTGATGTTTGTGAATTCAGAATGGAGGTGTGTGAACTCACAATGGAGGTGTGTGAAGTCAAAGAATGGAGATGTGTGAAGTCACAGAATTGATGTTTGTGAAGTCAGAATGGAGTTGTGTGAAGTCAGAATGGAGGTGTGTGAAGTCATAGAATGGAGGTGTGTGAAGTCACAATGCACGTGTGTGAACTCATAGAATGGAGGTGTCTGAAGTCAGAATGGAGTTGTGTGAAGTCATAGAATGGAGGTGTGTGAAGTCAGAATGGAGGTGTGTGAAGTCATAGAATGGATGTTTCTGAAGTAGAATGAATGTGTGTGAAGTCATAGAATGTAATTGTGTGAAGTCAAAATGGAGGTGTGCGAACTCATAAAATGGAGATGCGTGAAGTCATGGAATGGAGGTGTGTGAAGTCCAAAAATGGAGGTGTGTGAAGTCACACAATGGTGGTGTGTGAAGTCACAGAATGGAGGTGTGTGAAGTCAAAGAATGGAAGTGTGTGAAGTCAAAATTGAGGTCTGTGAAGTCACAGAATGGAGGTGTGTGAAGTCACAGAATGGAGGTGTGTGAAGTCATAGAATGGAGGTGTGTGAAGTCAGAGAATGGAGATGTGTGTAGTCACAGAATGGAGGTGTGTGAAGTCACAGAATGGAGGTGTGAACTCACAATGGAGGTGTGTGAAGTCCCAGAATGGAGGTGTGTGAAGTCAAACAATAAAGGTGTGTGAAGTCACAGAATGGAGGTCTGTGAAGTCATAGAATGGAGGTGTGTTAAGTCACAGAATGGAGGTGTGTGAACTCAGAGAATGGAGGTGTGTGAACTCAGAATGGAGGTGTGTGAAATCACAGAACGGAGATTTGCGAAGTCATAGAATGGAAGTGCGTAAAGTCATATAATGGATGTTTCTGAAGTAAGAATGAAGGTGTGTGAAGTCATAGAATGGAGGTGTGTGAAGTCAAAATGGAGGTGTGTGCACTCATAGAATGGAGGTGTGTGAACTCATAGAATGGAGGTGTGTGAAGTCATGGAAAGGAGGTGTGTGAAGTCAAAGAATGGAGGTGTGTGAAGTCAAACAATAAAGGTGTGTGAAGTCACAGAATGGAGGTGTGTGAAATCACAGGATGGAGGTGTGTGAAGTCAAAAAGGTGGTGTGTAGAGTCACAAATGGAGGTGTGTGAACTCATAGAATAGAGGTGTGTGAAGTCAAAGAATGGAGGTGTGTGAAGGCATCGAATGGAGGTGTGTGAAGTCATAGAATGGAGGTGTGTGAAGTCACAGAATGGAGGTGTGTGAAGTCAGAATGGAGTTGTGTGAAGTTATAGAATGGAGGTGTGTGAAGTCAGAATGGAGGTGTGTGATGTCATAGAATGGAGGTGTGTGAAGTCAGAATGGAGGTGTGTGAACTCATAGAATGGAGGTGTGTGAAGTCACAATGGAGGTATGTGAAGTCCTAGAATGGTGGTGTGTGAAGTCACAGAATGGAGGTGTGGAAGTCATAGAATGGAGGTGTGTGAAGTCAGAATGGGGGTGTGTGTAGTCATAGAATGGAGGTGTGTGAAGTCATAATGTAGGTGTGTGAAGTCACAGAATTGAGGTGTGTGAAGTCACAGAATGGAGGTGTGTAAAGTCATAGAATGGAGGTGTGTGAAGTCATAGAACGGAGGTGTGTGAAGTCATAGAATGAATGTTTGTGAAGTAAGAATGAAGGTGTGTTAAGTCATAAAATGGAGATGTGTGAAGGCACAGAATGGAGGTGTGTGAAGTCATAGAATGGAGCTGTGTGAAGTCAAAATGGAGGTGTGTGAAGTCATAGAATGGATGTGTGTGAACTCACAATGGAGATGTGTGAAGTCAAAAAATGGAGGTGTGTGAAGTCAAAGAATGGAAGTGTATGAAGTCATAGAATGGAGGTGTGTGAAGTCTTAGAATGGAGGTGTGTGATTTCATAGAATGGAGGTGTGTGAAGTCACAGAATTGATGTTTGTGAAGACAGAATGGCGGTGTGTGAAGTCAGAATGGAGGTTTGTGAGTCATAGAATGGAGGTGTGTGAAGTCATAGAATGGAGGTGTGTGATGTCATAGAATGGAGGTGTGTGAAGTCACAGAATTGATGTTTGTGAATTCAGAATGGAGGTGTGTGAACTCACAATGGAGGTGTGTGAAGTCAAAGAATGGAGGTGTGTGAAGTCACAGAATTGATGTTTGTGAAGTCAGAATGGAGTTGTGTGAAGTCAGAATGGAGGTGTGTGAAGTCATAGAATGGAGGTGTGTGAAGTCACAATGCACGTGTGTGAACTCATAGAATGGAGGTGTCTGAAGTCAGAATGGAGTTGTGTGAAGTCATAGAATGGAGGTGTGTGAAGTCAGAATGGAGGTGTGTGAAGTCATAGAATGGATGTTTCTGAAGTAGAATGAATGTGTGTGAAGTCATAGAATGTAATTGTGTGAAGTCAAAATGGAGGTGTGCGAACTCATAAAATGGAGATGCGTGAAGTCATGGAATGGAGGTGTGTGAAGTCCAAAAATGGAGGTGTGTGAAGTCACACAATGGTGGTGTGTGAAGTCACAGAATGGAGGTGTGTGAAGTCAAAGAATGGAAGTGTGTGAAGTCAAAATTGAGGTCTGTGAAGTCACAGAATGGAGGTGTGTGAAGTCACAGAATGGAGGTGTGTGAAGTCATAGAATGGAGGTGTGTGAAGTCAGAGAATGGAGATGTGTGTAGTCACAGAATGGAGGTGTGTGAAGTCACAGAATGGAGGTGTGAACTCACAATGGAGGTGTGTGAAGTCCCAGAATGGAGGTGTGTGAAGTCAAACAATAAAGGTGTGTGAAGTCACAGAATGGAGGTCTGTGAAGTCATAGAATGGAGGTGTGTTAAGTCACAGAATGGAGGTGTGTGAACTCAGAGAATGGAGGTGTGTGAACTCAGAATGGAGGTGTGTGAAATCACAGAACGGAGATTTGCGAAGTCATAGAATGGAAGTGCGTAAAGTCATATAATGGATGTTTCTGAAGTAAGAATGAAGGTGTGTGAAGTCATAGAATGGAGGTGTGTGAAGTCAAAATGGAGGTGTGTGCACTCATAGAATGGAGGTGTGTGAACTCATAGAATGGAGGTGTGTGAAGTCATGGAAAGGAGGTGTGTGAAGTCAAAGAATGGAGGTGTGTGAAGTCAAACAATAAAGGTGTGTGAAGTCACAGAATGGAGGTGTGTGAAATCACAGAATGGAGGTGTGTGAAGTCAAAAAGGTGGTGTGTAGAGTCACAAATGGAGGTGTGTGAACTCATAGAATAGAGGTGTGTGAAGTCAAAGAATGGAGGTGTGTGAAGGCATCGAATGGAGGTGTGTGAAGTCATAGAATGGAGGTGTGTGAAGTCACAGAATGGAGGTGTGTGAAGTCAGAATGGAGTTGTGTGAAGTTATAGAATGGAGGTGTGTGAAGTCAGAATGGAGGTGTGTGATGTCATAGAATGGAGGTGTGTGAAGTCAGAATGGAGGTGTGTGAACTCATAGAATGGAGGTGTGTGAAGTCACAATGGAGGTATGTGAAGTCCTAGAATGGTGGTGTGTGAAGTCACAGAATGGAGGTGTGGAAGTCATAGAATGGAGGTGTGTGAAGTCAGAATGGAGGTGTGTGAAGTCATAGAATGGAGGTGTGTGAAGTCATAATGTAGGTGGGTGAAGTCACAGAATTGAGGTGTGTGAAGTCACAGAATGGAGGTGTGTAAAGTCATAGAATGGAGGTGTGTGAAGTCATAGAATGGAGGTGTGTGAAGTCATAGAATGAATGTTTGTGAAGTAAGAATGAAGGTGTGTTAAGTCATAAAATGGAGATGTGTGAAAGCACAGAATGCAGGTGTGTGAAGTCATAGAATGGAGCTGTGTGAATTCAGAATGAAGGTGTGTGAAGTCATAGAATGGAGGTGTGTGAACTCACAATGGAGATGTGTGAAGTCAAAAAATGGAGGTGTGTGAAGTCAAAGAATGGAAGTGTATGAAGTCATAGAATGGAGGTGTGTGAAGTCATAGAATGGAGGTGTGTGAAGTCATAGAATGGAGGTGTGTGAAGTCACAGAATTGATGTTAGTGAAGTCAGAATGGCGGTGTGTGAAGTCAGAATGGAGGTTTGTGAAGTCATAGAATGGAGGTGTGTGAAGTCATAGAATGGAGGTGTGTGAAGTCATAGAATGGAGGTGTGTGAAGTCACAGAATGGAGGTGTGTGAAGTCATAGAATGGAGCTGTGTGAACTCACAGAGGAGGTGTGTGAAGTCATAGAATGGAGGTGTGTGTAGTCACAATGCACGTGTGTGAACTCATAGAATGGAGGTGTCTGAAGTCAGAATGGAGTTGTGTGAAGTCATAGAATGGAGTTGTGTGAAGTCAGAATGGAGGTGTGTGAAGTCATAGAATGGAAGTGTGTGAAGTCAGAATGGAGGTGTGTGAACTCATAGAATGGAGCTGTGTGAAGTCACAATGGAGGTGTGTGAAGTCATAGAATGGAGGTGTGTGAAGTCACAGAATGGATGTGTGTGAAGTCATAGAATGGAGCTGTGTGAAGTCAGATTGGAGTTGTGTGAAGTCACAGAATGGAAGTGTGTGAACTCAGAATGGAGGTGTGTGAAGTCACAGAATGGAGGTGTGTGAAGTCATAGAATGGATGTGTGTGAAGTCATAGAATGGATGTGTGTGAAGTCATAGAATGGAGGTGTGTGAAATCACAATGGAGGTGTGTGAAGTCAAAAATTGGAGGTGTGTGACGTCATAGAAAGGAATTGTGTGAAGTCATAGAATGGAGGTGTGTGAAGCTAGAATTGAGGTGTGTGAAGTCACAGAATTGAGGTGTGTGAACTCAGAATGGAGGTGTGTGAAGTCACAGAATGGAGGTTTGTAAAGTCATAGAATGGAGGTGTGTGAAGTCATAGAATGGATGTTTCTGAAGTAGAATGAATGTGTGTGAAGTCATAGAATGCAGGTGTGTGAAGTCAAAATGGAGGTGTGCGAACTCATAAAATGGAGATGCGTGAAGTCATGGAATGGAGGTTTGTGAAGTCCAAAAATGGAGGTGTGTGAAGTCAAACAATGGTGGTGTGTGAAGTCACAGAATGGAGGTGTGAGAAGTCAAAGAATGGAAGTGTGTGAAGTCAAAATTGAGGTGTGTGAAGTCACAGAATGGAGGTGTGTGAAGTCACAGAATGTAGGTGTGTGAAGTCATAGAATGGAGGTGTGTGAAGTCAGAGAATGGAGATGTGTGTAGTCACAGAATGGAGGTGTGTGAAGTCACAGAATGGAGGTGTGTGAAGTCACAGAATGGAGGTGTGAACTCACAATGGAGGTGTGTGAAGTCCCAGAATGGAGGTGTGTGAAGTCAAACAATAAAGGTGTGTGAAGTCACAGAATGGAGGTCTGTGAAGTCATAGAATGGAGGTGTGTTAAGTCACAGAATGGAGGTGTGTGAACTCAGAGAATGGAGGTGTGTGAACTCAGAATGGAGGTGTGTGAAATTACAGAACGGAGATTTGCGAAGTCATAGAATTGAAGTGCGTAAAGTCATATAATGGATGTTTCTGAAGTAAAAATGAAGGTGTGTGAAGTCATAGATTGGAGGTTTGTGAATTCAAAATAGAGGTGTGTGAACTCATAGAATGGAGGTGTGTGAACTCATAGAATGGAGGTGTGTGAAGTCATGGAAAGGAGGTGTGTGAAGTCAAAGAATGGAGGTGTGTGAAGTCAAACAATAAAGGTGTGTGAAGTCACAGAATGGAGGTGTGTGAAATCACAGAATGGAGGCGTGTGAAGTCAAAAAGGTGGTGTGTAGAGTCACAAATGGAGGTGTGTGAACTCATAGAATGGAGGTGTGTGAAGTCAAAGAATGGAGGTGTGTGAAGGCATCAAATGGAGGTGTGTGAAGTCATGGAATGGAGGTGTGTGAAGTCACAGAATGGAGGTGTGTGAAGTCAGAATGTAGTTGTGTGAAGTTATAGAATGGAGGTGTGTGAAGTCAGAATGGAGGTGTGTGATGTCATAGAATGGAGGTGTGTGAAGTCAGAATGGAGGTGTGTGAACTCATAGAATGGAAGTGTGTGAAGTCACAATGGAGGTATGTGAAGTCATAGAATGGTGGTGTGTGAAGTCACAGAATGGAGGTGTGTGAAGTCATAGAATGGAGGTGTGTGAAGTCAGAATGGAGGTGTGTGAAGTCATAGAATGGAGGTGTGTGACGTCATAATGTAGGTGTGTGAAGTCACAGAATTGAGGTGTGTGAAGTCACAGAATGGAGGTGTGTAAAGTCATAGAATGGAGGTGTGTGAAGTCATAGAATGGAGGTGTGTGAAGTCATAGAATGAATGTTTGTGAAGTAGGAATGAAGGTGTGTTAAGTCATAAAATAGAGATGTGTTAAGGCACAGAATGGAGGTGTGTGAAGTTATAGAATGGAGGTGTGTGAACTCACAATGGAGATGTGTGAACTCAAAAAATGGAGGTGTGTGAAGTCAAAGAATGGAAATGTGTGAAGTCATAGAATGGAGGTGTGTGAAGTCATAGAATGGAGGTGTGTGAAGTCATAGAATGGAGGTGTGTGAAGTCACAATGGAAGTGTGTGAAATCATAGAATGGAGGTGTGTGAAGTCACAGTATGGAGGTGTGTGAAGTCATAGAATGAAGCTGTGTGAAATGAGAATTGAGGTGTGTGAAGTCACAGAATGGAGGTGTGTGAAGTCAGAATGGAGGTGTGTGAAGTCATAGAATGGAGGTGTGTGAAGTCACAATGCAGGTGTGTGAACTCATAGAATGGAGGTGTGTGAAGTCACAATGGAAGTGTGTGAAATCATAGAATGGAGGTGTGTGAAGTCACAGCATGGAGGTGTGTGAAGTCATAGAATGAAGCTGTGTGAAGTGAGAATTGAGGTGTGTGAAGTCACAGAATGGAGGTGTGTGAAGTCAGAATGGAGGTGTGTGAAGTCATAGAATGGAGGTGTGTGAAGTCACAATGCAGGTGTGTGTACTCATAGAATGGAGGTGTGTGAAGTCACAGAATGGGGGTGTGTGAAGTCATACAATGGAGGTGTGTGAAGTCATAGAATGGAGGTGTGTGAAGTCATAGAATGGAGGTGTGTGAAGTCATAGAATGCAGGTGTGTGAAGTCATAGAATGGACGTTTGTGAACTCATAGAATGGAGGTGGGTGAATTCATACAATGGATGTTCCTGAAGTAAGAATGTAGGTGTGTGAAGTCATAGAATGGAGGAGTGTGAAGTAAAAATGGTGGTGTGTGAACTCATAGAATGGATGTGTTTGATCTGATAGAGTAGAGGTGTGTGAAGTCATGGAATGGAGGTGTGTGAAGTCAAAGAAAGGAGGTGTGTGAAGTCAAACAATGGAGGTGTGCGAAGTCACAGAATGGAGGTGTGTGAAGACACAGAATGGAAGGGTGTGAAGTGAGAATTGAGGTGTGTGAAGTCACAGAATGGAGGTGTGTGAAGTCACAGAATGGAGGTGTGTGAAGTCAAAATGGTGGTGTGTAACGTCACAAATGGAGGTGTTTGAAGTCACAGAATGTATGTGTGTGAACTCAAAATGGAGGTGTGTGAAGTCAAAGAATGGAGGTGTGCGAAGTCAAAGAATATAGGTGTGTGAAGTCATAGAATGGAGGTTTGTGAAGTCACAGAATGGAGGTGTGTGAAATCATAGAATGAAGGTGTGTGAAGTCACGGAATGAAGGTGTGTTAAGTCACAGAACGGAGGTGTGTGACCTCAGAATGGAGGTGTGTGAAGTCCCAGAATGGAGGTGTGGGTAGTCATAGAATGGAGTTGTGTGAAGTCACAGAATGGAGATGTGTGAATTCATAGAATGGAGGTGTGTGAACTCACAGAATGGAGGTGTGTGAAGTCAAAGAATGGAGTTGTGTGAAGTCACAGAATGGAGTATGTGAAGTCACAGACTGAAGGTTTGTGAAATCATAGAATGGAGGTGTGTGAAGTCATAGAATGGATGTTTCTGAAGTAGAATGAAGGTGTGTGAAGTCATAGAATGGAGGTGTGTGAATTCAAAGAATGGAAGTGTGTGAAGTCAAAATGGAGGTGTGTGAAGTCACAGAATGTAGGTGTTTGAAATCATAGAATGGAGGTGTGTGAAGTCACAGAATGGAGGTGTGTGAATTCAAAGAATGGAAGTGTGTGAAGTCAAAATGGAGGTGTGTGAAGTAACAGAATGGAGGTGTGTGAAGTCACAGAATGTAGGTGTGTGAAGTCATAGAATGGAGGTGTGTGAAGTCAGAGAATGGAGGTGTGTGAAGTCACAGAATGGAGGTGTGTGAAGTCAAAATGGAGGTGTGTGAACTCATAGAATGGAGGTTTGTGAAGTCATACAATGGAGGTGTGTGAAGTCATGCAATGGAGGTGTGTGAAGTCAAACAATAAAGGTGTGTGAAGTCACAGAATGGAGGTGTGTGAAATCACAGATTGGAGGTGTGTGAAGTCAAAAAGCTGGTGTGTAGAGTCACAAATGGAGGTGTGTGAACTCATAGAATGGAGGTGTGTGAAGTCAAAGAATGGAGGTGTGTGAAGGCATCGAATGGAAGTGTGTGAAGTCATGGAATGGAGGTGTGTGAAGTCACAGAATGGAGGAGTGTGAAGTCAGAATGGAGTTGTGTGAAGTTATAGAATGGAGGTGTGTGAAGTCAGAATGGAGGTGTGTGATGTCATAGAATGGAGGTGTGTGAAGTCAGAATGGAGGTGTGTGAACTCATAGAATGGAGGTGTGTGAAGTCACAATGGAGGTATGTGAAGTCATAGAATGGTGGTGTGTGAAGTCACAGAATGGAGGTGTGGAAGTCATAGAATGGAGGTGTGTGAAGTCAGAATGGAGGTGTGTAGTCATAGAATGGAGGTGTGTGAAGTCATAATGTAGGTGTGTGAAGTCACAGAATTGAGGTGTGTGAAGTCACAGAATGGAGGTGTGTAAAGTCATAGAATCGAGGTGTGTGAAGTCATAGAATGGAGGTGTGTGAAGTCATAGAATGAATGTTTGTGAAGTAAGAATGAAGGTGTGTTAAGTCATAAAATGGAGATGTGTGAAGGCACAGAATGGAGGTGTGTGAAGTCATAGAATGGAGCTGTGTGAAGTCAGAATGGAGGTGTGTGAAGTCATAGAATGGAGGTGTGTGAACTCACAATGGAGATGTGTGAAGTCAAAAAATGGAGGTGTGTGAAGTCAAAGAATGGAAGTATGTGAAGTCATAGAATGGAGGTGTGTGAAGTTATAGAATGGAGGTGTGTGAAGTCATAGAATGGAGGTGTGTGAAGTCACAGAATTGATGTTTGTGAAGTCAGAATGGCGATGTGTGAAGTCAGAATGGAGGTTTGTGAAGTCATAGAATGGAGGTGTGTGAAGTCATAGAATGGAGGTGTGTGAAGTCACAGAATTGATGTTTGTGAATTCAGAATTTAGGTGTGTGAACTCACAGAGGAGGTGTGTGAAGTCATAGAATAGAGGTGTGTGAAGTCACAATGCACGTGTGTGAACTCATAGAATGGAGGTGTCTGAAGTCAGAATGGAGTTGTGTGAAGTCAAAGAATGGAGGTGTGTGAAGTCAGAATGGAGGTGTGTAAAGTCATAGAATGGAGGTGTGTGAAGTCAGAATGGAGGTGTGTGAACTCAGAGAATGGAGCTGTGTGAAGTCACAATGGAGGTGTGTGAAGTCATAGAATGGAGGTGTGTGAAGTCACAGAATGGAGGTGTGTGAAGTCATAGAATGGAGCTGTGTGAAGTCAGATTGGAGTTGTGTGAAGTCACAGAATGGAGGTGTGTGAACTCAGAATGGAGGTGTGTGAAGTCACAGAATGAAGGTGTGTGAAGTCATAGAATGGAGGTGTGTGAAGTCATAGAATGGATGTGTGTGAAGTCATAATGGAGGTGTGTGAAGTCACAGAATTGAGGTGTGTGAAGTCACAGAATGGAGGTTTGTGAAGTCATAGAATGAAGGTGTGTGAAGTCATAGAATGGAGGTGTGTGAAGTCATAGAATGGATGTTTGTGAAGTAAGAATGAAGGTGTGTTAAGTCATAGAATGGAGGTGTGTGAGGGCACGGAATGGAGGTCTGTGAAGCCATAGAATGGAGCTGTTTGAAGTCAGAATGGAGGTGAGAGAAGTCACAGAATGGAGGTGTGTGAACTCAGAATGGTGGTGTGTGAAGTCACAGAATGGAGGTGTGTTAAGTCACAGAACGGAGGTGTTTGAACTCAGAATGGAGGTGTGTGAAATCACAGAATGCAGGTGTGTGAAGTCATAGAATGGAGGTGTGTTAAATCATAGAATGGAGGTGTGGGAAGGCACAGAGTGGAGCTGTGTGAAGTCAGATTGGAGGTGTGCGAAGTCACAGAATGGAGGTGTGTGAAGTCATTGAATGGAGATGTGTGAAGTCATGGAATGGAGGTGTGTGAAGTCCAAAAATAGAGGTGTGTGAGGTCAAACAATGTTAATGTGTGTTAAGTCACAGAATGGAGGTGTGTGAATTCAAAGAATGGAAGTGTGTGAAGTCAAAATGGAGGTGTGTGAAGTAACAGAATGGAGGTGTGTGAAGTCACAGAATGTAGGTGTGTGAAGTCATAGAATGGAGGTGTGTGAAGTCAGAGAATGGAGGTGTGTGTAGTCACAGAATGGAGGTGTGTGAAGTCAAAATGGAGGTGTGTGAACTCATAGAATGGAGGTTTGTGAAGTCATAGAATGGAGGTGTGTGAAGTCATGCAATGGAGGTGTGTGAAGTCAAACAATAAAGGTGTGTGAAGTCACAGAATGGAGGTGTGTGAAATCACAGATTGGAGGTGTGTGAAGTCAAAAAGGTGGTGTGTAGAGTCACAAATGGAGGTGTGTGAACTCATAGAATGGAGGTGTGTGAAGTGAAACAATAAAGGTGTGTGAAGTCAGAGAATGGAGGTGGGTGAAATCACAGAATGGAGGTGTGTGAAGTCAAAAAGGTGGTGTGTAGAGTCACAAATGGAGGTGTGTGAACTCATAGAATGGAGGTGTGTGAAGTCAGAATGGAGGTGTGTGATGTCATAGAATGGAGGTGTGTGAAGTCAGAATGGAGGTGTGTGAACTCATAGAATGGAGGTGTGTGAAGTCACAATGGAAGTATGTGAAGTCATAGAATGGTGGTGTGTGAAGTCACAGAATGGAGGTGTGGAAGTCATAGAATGGAGGTGTGTGAAGTCAGAATGGAGGTGTGTGAAGTCATAGAATGGAGGTGTGTGAAGTCATAATGTAGGTGTGTGAAGTCACAGAATTGAGGTGTGTGAAGTCACAGAATGGAGGTGTGTAAAGTCATAGAATCGAGGTGTGTGAAGTCATAGAATGGAGGTGTGTGAAGTCATAGAATGAATGTTTGTGAAGTAAGAATGAAGGTGTGTTAAGACATAAAATGGAGATGTGTGAAGGCACAGAATGGAGGTGTGTGAAGTCATAGAATGGAGCTGTGTGAAGTCAGAATGGAGGTGTGTGAAGTCATAGAATGGAGGTGTGTGAAGGCACGGAATGGAGGTCTGTGAAGCCATAGAATGGAGCTGTTTGAAGTCAGAATGGAGGTGTGTTAAGTCACAGAACGGAGGTGTTTGAACTCAGAATGGAGGTGTGTGAAATCACAGAATGGAGGTGTGTGAAGTCATAGAATGGAGGTGTGTTAAATCATAGAATGGAGGTGTGGGAAGGCACAGAGTGGAGCTGTGTGAAGTCAGATTGGAGGTGTGCGAAGTCACAGAATGGAGGTGTGTGAAGTCATTGAATGGAGATGTGTGAAGTCATGGAATGGAGGTGTGTGAAGTCCAAAAATAGAGGTGTGTGAGGTCAAACAATGTTAATGTGTGTTAAGTCACAGAATGGAGGTGTGTGAATTCAAAGAATGGAAGTGTGTGAAGTCAAAATGGAGGTGTGTGAAGTAACAGAATGGAGGTGTGTGAAGTCACAGAATGTAGGTGTGTGAAGTCATAGAATGGAGGTGTGTGAAGTCACAGAATGGAGGTGTGTGAAGTCACAGAATGGAGGTGTGTGAAGTCAAAATGGAGGTGTGTGAACTCACAGAATGGAGGTTTGTGAAGTCATAGAATGGAGGTGTGTGAAGTCATGCAATGGAGGTGTGTGAAGTCAAACAATAAAGTTGTGTGAAGTCACAGAATGGAGGTGTGTGAAATCACAAAATGGAGGTGTGTGAAGTCAAAAAGGTGGTGTGTAGAGTCACAAATGGAGGTGTGTGAACTCATAGAATGGAGGTGTGTGAAGTCAAAGAATGGAGGTGTGTGAAGGCATCGAATGGAGGTGTGTGAAGTCATGGAATTGAGGTGTGTGAAGTCACAGAATGGAGGTGTGTGAAGTCAGAATGGAGTTGTGTGAAGTTATAGAATGGAGGTGTGTGAAGTCAGAATGGAGGTGTGTGATGTCATAGAATGGAGGTGTGTGAAGTCAGAATGGAGTTGTGTGAAGTTATAGAATGGAGGTGTGTGAAGTCAGAATGGAGGTGTGTGATGTCATAGAATGGAGGTGTGTGAAGTCAGAATGGAGGTGTGTGAACTCATAGAATGGAGGTGTGTGAAGTCACAATGGAGGTATGTGAAGTCATAGAATGGTGGTGTGTGAAGTCACAGAATGGAGGTGTGGAAGTCATAGAATGGAGGTGTGTGAAGTCAGAATGGAGGTGTGTGAAGTCATAGAATGGAGGTGTGTCAAGTCATAATGTAGGTGTGTGAAGTCACAGAATTGAGCTGTGTGAAGTCACAGAATGGAGCTGTGTAAAGTCATAGAATTGAGGTGTGTGAAGTCATTGAATGGAGGTGTGTGAAGTCATAGAATGAATGTTTGTGAAGTAAGAATGAAGGTGTGTTAAGTCATAAAATGGAGATGTGTGAAGGCACAGAATGGAGGTGTGTGAAGTCATAGAATGGAGCTGTGTGAAGTCAGAATGGAGGTGTGTGAAGTCGTAGAATGGAGGTGTGTGAACTCACAATGGAGATGTGTGAAGTCAAAAAATGGAGGTGTGTGAAGTCAAAGAATGGAAGTATGTGAAGTCATAGAATGGAGGTGTGTGAAGTCATAGAATGGAGGTGTGTGAAGTCATAGATGGAGGTGTGTGAAGTCACAGAATTGATGTTTGTGAAGTCAGAATGGCGGTGTGTGAAGTCAGAATGGAGGTTTGTGAAGTCATAGAATGGAGGTGTGTGAAGTCATAGAATGGAGGTGTGTGAAGTCATAGAATGGAGGTGTGTGAAGTCACAGAATTGATGTTTGTGAATTCAGAATGGAGGTGTGTGAACTCACAGAGGAGGTGTGTGAAGTCATAGAATGGAGGTGTGTGAAGTCACAATGCACGTGTGTGAACTCATGGAATGGAGGTGTCTGAAGTCAGAATGGAGTTGTGTGAAGTCATAGAATGGAGGTGTGTGAAGTCAGAATGGAGGTGTGTGAAGTCATAGAATGGAGGTGTGTGAAGTCAGAATGGAGGTGTGTGAACTCATAGAATGGAGCTGTGTGAAGTCACAATGGAGGTGTGTGAAGTCATAGAATGGAGGTGTGTGAATCACAGAATGGAGGTGTGTGAAGTCATAGTATGGAGCTGTGTGAAGTCAGATTGGAGTTGTGTGAAGTCACAGAATGGAGGTGTGTGAACTCAGAATGGAGGTGTGTGAAGTCACAGAATGAAGGTGTGTGAAGTCATAGAATGGAGGTGTGTGAAGTCATAGAATGGATGTGTGTGAAGTCATAATGGAGGTGTGTGAAGTCACAGAATTGAGGTGTGTGAAGTCACAGAATGGAGGTTTGTGAAGTCATAGAATGGAGGTGTGTGAAGTCATAGAATGGAGGTGTGTGAAGTCATAGAATGGATGTTTGTGAAGTAAGAATGAAGGTGTGTTAAGTCATAGAATGGAGGTGTGTGAAGCCACAGAATGGAGGTGTGTGAAGCCATAGAATGGAGCTGTTTGAAGTCAGAATGGTGGTGTGAGAAGTCACAGAATGGAGGTGTGTTAAGTCACAGAACGGAGGTGTTTGAACTCAGAATGGAGGTGTGTGAAAGCACAGAATGGAGGTGTGTGAAGTCATAGAATGGAGGTGTGTTAAATCATAGAATGGAGGTGTGGGAAGGCATAGAGTGGAGCTGTGTGAAGTCAGATTGGAGGTGTGCGAAGTCACAGATTGGAGGTGTGTGAAGTCATTGAATGGAGCTGGGTGAAGTCAGATTGGAGGTGTGTGAAGTCACAGAATTGAGGTGTGTGAACTCAGAACGGAGGTGTGTGAAGTCACAGAATGGAGGTGTGTGAAGTCACAGAATTGATGTTTGTGAATTCAGAACGGAGGTGTGTGAAGTCATAGAATGGAGGTGTGTGAAGTCATAGAATTGAGGTGTGTGAAGTCATGGAATGGAGGTGTGTGAAGTCACAGAATGGAGGTGTGTGAAGTCAGAATGGAGTTGTGTGAAGCCATAGAATGGAGGGGTGTGAAGTCAGAAGGGAGGTGTGTGAAGTCATAGAATGGAGGTGTGTGAAGTCAAAATGGAGGTGTGTGAACTCATAGAATGGAGGTGTGTGAAGTCACAATGGAAGTGTGTGAAATCATAGAATGGAGGTGTGTGAAGTCACAGTATGGAGGTGTGTGAGGTCATAGAATGAAGCTGTGTGAAGTGAGAATTGAGGTGTGTGAAGTCACAGAATGGAGGTGTGTGAAGTCAGAATGGAGGTGTGTGAAGTCATAGAATGGAGGTGTGTGAAGTCACAATGCAGGTGTGTGAACTCATAGAATGGAGGTGTGTGAAGTCACAGAATGGGGGTGTGTGAAGTCATAGAATGGAGGTATGTGAAGTCATAGAATGGAGGTGTGTGAAGTCATAGAATGGAGGTGTGTGAAGTCATAGAATGCAGGTGTGTGAAGTCATAGAATGGACGTTTGTGAACTCATAGAATGGAGGTGGGTGAATTCATACAATGGATGTTCCTGAAGTAAGAATGTAGGTGTGTGAAGTCATAGAATGGAGGAGTGTGAAGTAAAAATGGTGGTGTGTGAACTCATAGAATGGATGTGTGTGAACTGATAGAGTAGAGGTGTGTGAAGTCATGGAATGGAGGTGTGTGAAGTCAAAGAAAGGAGGTGTGTGAAGTCAAACAATGGAGGTGTGCGAAGTCACAGAATGGAGGTGTGTGAAGACACAGAATGGAAGTGTGTGAAGTGAGAATTGAGGTGTGTGAAGTCACAGAATGGAGGTGTGTGAAGTCAAAATGGTGGTGTGTAACGTCACAAATGGAGGTGTTTGAAGTCACAGAATGTATGTGTGTGAACTCAAAATGGAGGTGTGTGAAGTCAAAGAATGGAAGTGTGCGAAGTCAAAGAATATAGATGTGTGAAGTCATAGAATGGAGGTGTGTGAAGTCACAGAATGGAGGTGTGTGAAATCATAGAATGAAGGTGTGTGAAGTCACGGTATGAAGGTGTGTTAAGTCACAGAACGGAGGTGTGTGACCTCAGAATGGAGGTGTGTGAAGTCATAGAATGGAGGTGTGTGAAGTCATAGAATGGAGGTGTGTGAAGTCACAGAATTGATGTTTGTGAAGTCAGAATGGCGGTGTGTGAAGTCAGAAGGGAGGTTTGTGAAGTCATAGAATGGAGGTGTGTGAAGTCATAGAATGGAGGTGTGTGAAGTCATAGAATGGAGGTGTGTGAAGTCACAGAATTGATGTTTGTGAATTGAGAATGGAGGTGTGTGAACTCACAGAGGAGGTGTGTGAAGTCATAGAATGGAGGTGTGTGAAGTCACAATGCACGTGTGTGAACTCATAGAATGGAGGTGTCTGAAGTCAGAATGGAGTTGTGTGAAGTCATAGAATGGAGGTGTGTGAAGTCAGAATGGGGGTGTGTGAAGTCATAGAATGGAGGTGTGTGAAGTCAGAATGGAGGTGTGTGAACTCATAGAATGGAGCTGTGTGAAGTCACAATGGAGGTGTGTGAAGTCATAGAATGGAGGTGTGTGAATCACAGAATGGAGGTGTGTGAAGTCATAGTATGGAGCTCTGTGAAGTCAGATTGGAGTTGTGTGAAGTCACAGAATGGAGGTGTGTGAACTCAGAATGGAGGTGTGTGAAGTCACAGAATGAACGTGTGTGAAGTCATAGAATGGAGGTGTGTGAAGTCATAGAATGGATGTGTGTGAAGTCATAATGGAGGTGTGTGAAGTCACAGAATTGAGGTGTGTGAAGTCACAGAATGGAGGTTTGTGAAGTCATAGAATGGAGGTGTGTGAAGTCATAGAATGGAGGTGTGTGAAGTCATAGAATGGATGTTTGTGAAGTAAGAATGAAGGTCTGTTAAGTCATAGAATAGAGGTGTGTGAAGGCACAGAATGGAGGTGTGTGAAGCCATAGAATGGAGCTGTTTGAAGTCAGAATGGAGGTGTGAGAAGTCACAGAATGGAGGTGTGTGAACTCAGAATGGTGGTGTGTGAAGTCACAGAATGGAGGTGTGTTAAGTCACAGAACGGAGGTGTTTGAACTCAGAATGGAGGTGTGTGAAATCACAGAATGGAGGTGTGTGAAGTCATAGAATGGAGGTGTGTTAAATCATAGAATGGAGGTGTGGGAAGGCATAGAGTGGAGCTGTGTGAAGTCAGATTGGAGGTGTGCCAAGTCACAGAATGGAGGTGTGTGAAGTCATTGAATGGAGCTGGGTGAAGTCAGAATGGAGGTGTGTGAAGTCACAGAATTGAGGTGTGTGAACTCAGAACGGAGGTGTGTGAAGTCACAGAATGGAGGTGTGTGAAGTCACAGAACTGATGTTTGTGAATTCAGAACGGAGGTGTGTGAAGTCATAGAATGGAGGTGTGTGAAGTCATAGTATTGAGGTGTGTGAAGTCATAGAATGGAGGTGTGTGAAGTCACAGAATTGAGGTGTGTGAAGTCACAGAATGGAGGTGTGTGAAGTCATAGAATGGAGGGGTGTGAAGTCAGAAGGGAGGTGTGTGAAGTCATAGAATGGAGGTGTGTGAAGTCAAAATGGAGGTGTGTGAACTCATAGAATGGAGGTGTGTGAAGTCACAATGGAAGTGTGTGAAATCATAGAATGGAGGTGTGTGAAGTCACAGAATGGGGGTGTGTGAAGTCATAGAATGGAGGTATGTGAAGTCATAGAATGGAGGTGTGTGAAGTCATAGAATGGAGGTGTGTGAAGTCATAGAATGCAGGTGTGTGAAGTCATAGAATGGACGTTTGTGAACCCATAGAATGGAGGTGGGTGAATTCATACAATGGATGTTCCTGAAGTAAGAATGTAGGTGTGTGAAGTCATAGAATGGAGGAGTGTGAAGTAAAAATGGTGGTGTGTGAACTCATAGAATGGATGTGTGTGAACTGATAGAGTAGAGGTGTGTGAAGTCATGGAATGGAGGTGTGTGAAGTCAAAGAAAGGAGGTGTGCGAAGTCAAACAATGGAGGTGTGCGAAGTCACAGAATGCAGGTGTGTGAAGACACAGAATGGAAGTGTGTGAAGTGAGAATTGAGGTGTGTGAAGTCACAGAATGGAGGTGTGTGAGGTCATAGAATGAAGCTGTGTGAAGTGAGAATTGAGGTGTGTGAAGTCACAGAATGGAGGTGTGTGAAGTCAGAATGGAGGTGTGTGAAGTCATAGAATGGAGGTGTGTGAAGTCACATTGCAGGTGTGTGAACTCATAGAATGGAGGTGTGTGAAGTCACAGAATGGGGGTGTGTGAAGTCATAGAATGGAGGTGTGTGAAGTCATAGAATGGAGGTGTGTGAAGTCATAGAATGGAGGTGTGTGAAGTCATAGAATGCAGGTGTGTGAAGTCATAGAATGGACGTTTGTGAACTCATAGAATGGAGGTGGGTGAATTCATACAATGGATGTTCCTGAAGTAAGAATGTAGGTGTGTGAAGTCATAGAATGGAGGAGTGTGAAGTAAAAATGGTGGTGTGTGAACTCATAGAATGGATGTGTGTGAACTGATAGAGTAGAGGTGTGTGAAGTCATGGAATGGAGGTGTGTGAAGTCAAAGAAAGGAGGTGTGTGAAGTCAAACAATGGAGGTGTGCGAAGTCACAGAATGGAGGTGTGTGAAGACACAGAATGGAAGTGTGTGAAGTGAGAATTGAGGTGTGTGAAGTCGCAGAATGGAGGTGTGTGAAGTCACAGAATGGAGGTGTGTGAAGTCAAAATGGTGGTGTGTAACGTCACAAATGGAGGTGTTTGAAGTCACAGAATGTATGTGTGTGAACTCAAAATGGAGGTGTGTGAAGTCAAAGAATGGAAGTGTGCGAAGTCAAAGAATATAGGTGTGTGAAGTCGTAGAATGGAGGTGTGTGAACTCACAGAATGGAGGTGTGTGAAATCATAGAATGAAGGTGTGTGAAGTCACGGAATGAAGGTGTGTTAAGTCACAGAACGGAGGTGTGTGACCTCAGAATGGAGGTGTGTGAAGTCCCAGAATGGAGGTGTGGGTAGTCATAGAATGGAGTTGTGTGAAGTCACAGAATGGAGATGTGTGAATTCATAGAATGGAGGTGTGTGAAGTCACAGAATGGAGGTGTGTGAAGTCACAGAATGGAGGTGTGTGAAGTCAAAGAATGGAGTTGTGTGAAGTCACAGAATGGAGGTGTGTGAACTCACAATGGAGGTGTGTGAAGTCAAAGAATGGAGGTGTGTGAAGTCATAGAATGGAAGTGTGTGAAGTCATAGAATGGAGGTGTGTGAAGCCAGAATTGAGGTGTGTGAAGTCACAGAATTGAGGTGTGTGAACTCAGAATGGAGTGTGTGAAGTCACAGAATGAAGGTTTGTGAAATCATAGAATGGAGGTGTGTGAAGTCATAGAACGGATGTTTCTGAAGTAGAATGAAGGTGTGTGAAGTCATAGAATGGAGGTGTGTGAAGTCAAAATGGAGGTGTGCGAACTCATAAAATGGAGATGTGTGAAGTCATGGAATGGAGGTGTGTGAAGTCCAAAACTAGAGGTGTGTGAGTTCAAACAATGTTAATGTGTGTTAAGTCACAGAATGGAGGTGTATGAATTCAAAGAATGGAAGTGTGTGAAGTCAAAATGGAAGTGTGTGAAGTAACAGAATGGAGGTGTGTGAAGTCACAGAATGTAGGTGTGTGAAGTCATAGAATGGAGGTGTGTGAAGTCACAGAATGGAGGTGTGTGAAGTCACAGAATGGAGGTGTGTGAAGTCAAAATGGAGGTGTGTGAACTCATAGAATGGAGGTTTGTGAAGTCATAGAATGGAGGTGTGTGAAGTCATGCAATGGAGGTGTGTGAAGTCAAACAATAAAGGTGTGTGAAGTCACAGAATGGAGGTGTGTGAAATCACAGAATGGAGGTGTGTGAAGTCAAAAAGGTGGTGTGTAGAGTCACAAATGGAGGTGTGTGAACTCATAGAATGGAGGTGTGTGAAGTCAAAGAATGGAGGTGTGTGAAGGCATCGAATGGAAGTGTGTGAAGTCATGGAATGGAGGTGTGCGAAGTCACAGAATGGAGGTGTGTGAAGTCAGAATGGAGTTGTGTGTAGTTATAGAATGGAGGTGTGTGAAGTCAGAATGGAGGTGTGTGATGTCATAGAATGGAGGTGTATGAAGTCAGAATGGAGGTGTGTGAACTCATAGAATGGAGGTGTGTGAAGTCAAAATGGAGGTATGTGAAGTCATAGAATGGTGGTGTGTGAAGTCACAGAATGGAGGTGTGGAAGTCATAGAATGGAGGTGTGTGAAGTCACAGAATGGAGGTGTGTGAAGTCAGAATGGAGGTGTGTGAAGTCATAGAATGGAGGTGTGTGAAGTCACATTGCAGGTGTGTGAACTCATAGAATGGAGGTGTGTGAAGTCACAGAATGGGGGTGTTTGAAGTCATAGAATGGAGGTGTGTGAAGTCATAGAATGGAGGTGTGTGATGTCATAGAATGGAGGTGTGTGAAGTCATAGAATGCAGGTGTGTGAAGTCATAGAATGGACGTTTGTGAACTCATAGAATGGAGGTGGGTGAATTCATACAATGGATGTTCCTGAAGTAAGAATGTAGGTGTGTGAAGTCATAGAATGGAGGAGTGTGAAGTAAAAATGGTGGTGTGTGAACTCATAGAATGGATGTGTGTGAACTGATAGAGTAGAGGTGTGTGAAGTCATGGAATGGAGGTGTGTGAAGTCAAAGAAAGGAGGTGTGTGAAGTCAAACAATGGAGGTGTGCGAAGTCACAGAATGGAGGTGTGTGAAGACACAGAATGGAAGTGTGTGAAGTGAGAATTGAGGTGTGTGAAGTCACACAATGGAGGTGTGTGAAGTCACAGAATGGAGGTGTGTGAAGTCAAAATGGTGGTGTGTAACGTCACAAATGGAGGTGTTTGAAGTCACAGAATGTATGTGTGTGAACTCAAAATGGAGGTGTGTGAACTCAAAGAATGGAAGTGTGCGAAGTCAAAGAATATAGGTGTGTGAAGTCATAGAATGGAGGTGTGTGAACTCACAGAATGGAGGTGTGTGAAATCATAGAATGAAGGTGTGTGAAGTCACGGAATGAAGGTGTGTTAAGTCACAGAACGGAGGTGTGTGACCTCAGAATGGAGGTGTGTGAAGTCCCAGAATGGAGGTGTGGGTAGTCATAGAATGGAGTTGTGTGAAGTCACAGAATGGAGATGTGTGAATTCATAGAATGGAGGTGTGTGAAGTCACAGAATGGAGGTGTGTGAAGTCACAGAATGGAGGTGTGTGAAGTCAAAGAATGGAGTTGTGTGAAGTCACAGAATGGAGGTGTGTGAACTCACAATGGAGGTGTGTGAAGTCAAAGAATGGAGGTGTGTGAAGTCATAGAATGGAAGTGTGTGAAGTCATAGAATGGAGGTGTGTGAAGCCAGAATTGAGGTGTGTGAAGTCACAGAATTGAGGTGTGTGAACTCAGAATGGAGGTGTGTGAAGTCACAGAATGAAGGTTTGTGAAATCATAGAATGGAGGTGTGTGAAGTCATAGAACGGATGTTTCTGAAGTAGAATGAAGGTGTGTGAAGTCATAGAATGGAGGTGTGTGAAGTCAAAATGGAGGTGTGCGAACTCATAAAATGGAGATGTGTGAAGTCATGGAATGGAGGTGTGTGAAGTCCAAAACTAGAGGTGTGTGAGTTCAAACAATGTTAATGTGTGTTAAGTCACAGAATGGAGGTGTATGAATTCAAAGAATGGAAGTGTGTGAAGTCAAAATGGAGGTGTGTGAAGTAACAGAATGGAGGTGTGTGAAGTCACAGAATGTAGGTGTGTGAAGTCATAGAATGGAGGTGTGTGAAGTCACAGAATGGAGGTGTGTGAAGTCACAGAATGGAGGTGTGTGAAGTCAAAATGGAGGTGTGTGAACTCATAGAATGGAGGTTTGTGAAGTCATAGAATGGAGGTGTGTGAAGTCATGCAATGGAGGTGTGTGAAGTCAAACAATAAAGGTGTGTGAAGTCACAGAATGGAGGTGTGTGAAATCACAGAATGGAGGTGTGTGAAGTCAAAAAGGTGGTGTGTAGAGTCACAAATGGAGGTGTGTGAACTCATAGAATGGAGGTGTGTGAAGTCAAAGAATGGAGGTGTGTGAAGGCATCGAATGGAAGTGTGTGAAGTCATGGAATGGAGGTGTGTGAAGTCACAGAATGGAGGTGTGTGAAGTCAGAATGGAGTTGTGTGAAGTTATAGAATGGAGGTGTGTGAAGTCAGAATGGAGGTGTGTGATGTCATAGAATGGAGGTGTGTGAAGTCAGAATGGAGGTGTGTGAACTCATAGAATGGAGGTGTGTGAAGTCAAAATGGAGGTATGTGAAGTCATAGAATGGTGGTGTGTGAAGTCACAGAATGGAGGTGTGGAAGTCATAGAATGGAGGTGTGTGAAGTCACAGAATGGAGGTGTGTGAAGTCAGAATGGAGGTGTGTGAAGTCATAGAATGGAGGTGTGTGAAGTCACATTGCAGGTGTGTGAACTCATAGAATGGAGGTGTGTGAAGTCACAGAATGGGGGTGTGTGAAGTCATAGAATGGAGGTGTGTGAAGTCATAGAATGGAGGTGTGTGAAGTCATAGAATGGAGGTGTGTGAAGTCATAGAATGCAGGTGTGTGAAGTCTTAGAATGGACGTTTGTGAACTCATAGAATGGAGGTGGGTGAATTCATACAATGGATGTTCCTGAAGTAAGAATGTAGGTGTGTGAAGTCATAGAATGGAGGAGTGTGAAGTAAAAATGGTGGTGTGCGAACTCATAGAATGGATGTGTGTGAACTGATAGAGTAGAGGTGTGTGAAGTCATGGAATGGAGGTGTGTGAAGTCAAAGAAAGGAGGTGTGTGAAGTCAAACAATGGAGGTGTGCGAAGTCACAGAATGGAGGTGTGTGAAGACACAGAATGGAAGTGTGTGAAGTGAGAATTGAGGTGTGTGAAGTCACAGAATGGAGATGTGTGAAGTGACAGAATGGAGGTGTGTGAAGTCAAAATGGTGGTGTGTAACGTCACAAATGGAGGTGTTTGAAGTCACAGAATGTATGTGTGTGAACTCAAAATGGAGGTGTGTGAAGTCAAAGAATGGAAGTGTGCGAAGTCAAAGAATATAGGTGTGTGAAGTCATAGAATGGAGGTGTGTGAACTCACAGAATGGAGGTGTGTGAAATCATAGAATGAAGGTGTGTGAAGTCACGGAATGAAGGTGTGTTAAGTCACAGAACGGAGGTGTGTGACCTCAGAATGGAGGTGTGTGAAGTCCCAGAATGGAGGTGTGGGTAGTCATAGAATGGAGTTGTGTGAAGTCACAGAATGGAGATGTGTGAATTCATAGAATGGAGGTGTGTGAAGTCACAGAATGGAGGTGTGTGAAGTCACAGAATGGAGGTGTGTGAAGTCAAAGAATGGAGTTGTGTGAAGTCACAGAATGGAGGTGTGTGAACTCACAATGGAGGTGTGTGAAGTCAAAGAATGGAGGTGTGTGAAGTCATAGAATGGAAGTGTGTGAAGTCATAGAATGGAGGTGTGTGAAGCCAGAATTGAGGTGTGTGAAGTCACAGAATTGAGGTGTGTGAACTCAGAATGGAGGTGTGTGAAGTCACAGAATGAAGGTTTGTGAAATCATAGAATGGAGGTGTGTGAAGTCATAGAACGGATGTTTCTGAAGTAGAATGAAGGTGTGTGAAGTCATAGAATGGAGGTGTGTGAAGTCAAAATGGAGGTGTGCGAACTCATAAAATGGAGATGTGTGAAGTCATGGAATGGAGGTGTGTGAAGTCCAAAACCAGAGGTGTGTGAGTTCAAACAATGTTAATGTGTGTTAAGTCACAGAATGGAGGTGTATGAATTCAAAGAATGGAAGTGTGTGAAGTCAAAATGGAAGTGTGTGAAGTAACAGAATGGAGGTGTGTGAAGTCACAGAATGTAGGTGTGTGAAGTCATAGAATGGAGGTGTGTGAAGTCACAGAATGGAGGTGTGTGAAGTCACAGAATGGAGGTGTGTGAAGTCAAAATGGAGGTGTGTGAACTCAGAGAATGGAGGTTTGTGAAGTCATAGAATGGAGGTGTGTGAAGTCATGCAATGGAGGTGTGTGAAGTCAAACAATAAAGGTGTGTGAAGTCACAGAATGGAGGTGTGTGAAATCACAGAATGGAGGTGCGTGAAGTCAAAAAGGTGGTGTGTAGAGTCACAAATAGAGGTGTGTGAACTCATAGAATGGAGGTGTGTGAAGTCAAAGAATGGAGGTATGTGAAGGCATCGAATGGAAGTGTGTGAAGTCATGGAATGGAGGTGTGTGAAGTCACAGAATGGAGGTGTGTGAAGTCAGAATGGAGTTGTGTGTAGTTATAGAATGGAGGTGTGTGAAGTCAGAATGGAGGTGTGTGATGTCACAGAATGGAGGTGTGTGAAGTCAGAATGGAGGTGTGTGAACTCATAGAATGGAGGTGTGTGAAGTCAAAATGGAGGTATGTGAAGTCATAGAATGGTGGTGTGTGAAGTCACAGAATGGAGGTGTGGAAGTCATAGAATGGAGGTGTGTGAAGTCACAGAATGGAGGTGTGTGAAGTCAGAATGGAGGTGTGTGAAGTCATAGAATGGAGGTGTGTGAAGTCACATTGCAGGTGTGTGAACTCATAGAATGGAGGTGTGTGAAGTCACAGAATGGGGGTGTGTGAAGTCATAGAATGGAGGTGTGTGAAGTCATAGAATGGAGGTGTGTGATGTCATAGAATGGAGGTGTGTGAAGTCATAGAATGCAGGTGTGTGAAGTCATAGAATGGACGTTTGTGAACTCATAGAATGGAGGTGGGTGAATTCATACAATGGATGTTCCTGAAGTAAGAATGTAGGTGTGTGAAGTCATAGAATGGAGGAGTGTGAAGTAAAAATGGTGGTGTGTGAACTCATAGAATGGATGTGTGTGAACTGATAGAGTAGAGGTGTGTGAAGTCATGGAATGGAGGTGTGTGAAGTCAAAGAAAGGAGGTGTGTGAAGTCAAACAATGGAGGTGTGCGAAGTCACAGAATGGAGGTGTGTGAAGACACAGAATGGAAGTGTGTGAAGTGAGAATTGAGGTGTGTGAAGTCACAGAATGGAGGTGTGTGAAGTCACAGAATGGAGGTGTGTGAAGTCAAAATGGTGGTGTGTAACGTCACAAATGGAGGTGTTTGAAGTCACAGAATGTATGTGTGTGAACTCAAAATGGAGGTGTGTGAAGTCAAAGAATGGAAGTGTGCGAAGTCAAAGAATATAGGTGTGTGAAGTCATAGAATGGAGGTGTGTGAACTCACAGAATGGAGGTGTGTGAAATCATAGAATGAAGGTGTGTGAAGTCACGGAATGAAGGTGTGTTAAGTCACAGAACGGAGGTGTGTGACCTCAGAATGGAGGTGTGTGAAGTCCCAGAATGGAGGTGTGGGTAGTCATAGAATGGAGTTGTGTGAAGTCACAGAATGGAGATGTGTGAATTCATAGAATGGAGGTGTGTGAAGTCACAGAATGGAGGTGTGTGAAGTCACAGAATGGAGGTGTGTGAAGTCAAAGAATGGAGTTGTGTGAAGTCACAGAATGGAGGTGTGTGAACTCACAATGGAGGTGTGTGAAGTCAAAGAATGGAGGTGTGTGAAGTCATAGAATGGAAGTGTGTGAAGTCATAGAATGGAGGTGTGTGAAGCCAGAATTGAGGTGTGTGAAGTCACAGAATTGAGGTGTGTGAACTCAGAATGGAGGTGTGTGAAGTCACAGAATGAAGGTTTGTGAAATCATAGAATGGAGGTGTGTGAAGTCATAGAACGGATGTTTCTGAAGTAGAATGAAGGTGTGTGAAGTCATAGAATGGAGGTGTGTGAAGTCAAAATGGAGGTGTGCGAACTCATAAAATGGAGATGTGTGAAGTCATGGAATGGAGGTGTGTGAAGTCCAAAACTAGAGGTGTGTGAGTTCAAACAATGTTAATGTGTGTTAAGTCACAGAATGGAGGTGTATGAATTCAAAGAATGGAAGTGTGTGAAGTCAAAATGGAGGTGTGTGAAGTAACAGAATGGAGGTGTGTGAAGTCACAGAATGTAGGTGTGTGAAGTCATAGAATGGAGGTGTGTGAAGTCACAGAATGGAGGTGTGTGAAGTCACAGAATGGAGGTGTGTGAAGTCAAAATGGAGGTGTGTGAACTCATAGAATGGAGGTTTGTGAAGTCATAGAATGGAGGTGTGTGAAGTCATGCAATGGAGGTGTGTGAAGTCAAACAATAAAGGTGTGTGAAGTCACAGAATGGAGGTGTGTGAAATCACAGAATGGAGGTGTGTGAAGTCAAAAAGGTGGTGTGTAGAGTCACAAATGGAGGTGTGTGAACTCATAGAATGGAGGTGTGTGAAGTCAAAGAATGGAGGTGTGTGAAGGCATCGAATGGAAGTGTGTGAAGTCATGGAATGGAGGTGTGTGAAGTCACAGAATGGAGGTGTGTGAAGTCAGAATGGAGTTGTGTGAAGTTATAGAATGGAGGTGTGTGAAGTCAGAATGGAGGTGTGTGATGTCATAGAATGGAGGTGTGTGAAGTCAGAATGGAGGTGTGTGAACTCATAGAATGGAGGTGTGTGAAGTCAAAATGGAGGTATGTGAAGTCATAGAATGGTGGTGTGTGAAGTCACAGAATGGAGGTGTGGAAGTCATAGAATGGAGGTGTGTGAAGTCACAGAATGGAGGTGTGTGAAGTCATAGAATGGAGGTGTGTGAAGTCATAATGTAGGTGTGTGAAGTCACAGAATTGAGGTGTGTGAAGTCACAGAATGGAGGTGTGTAAAGTCATAGAATGGAGGTGTGTGAAGTCATAGAATGGAGGTGTGTGAACTCATAGAATGAATGTTTGTGAAGTAAGAATGAAGGTGTGTTAACTCATAAAATGGAGATGTGTGAAGGCACAGAATGGAGGTGTGTGAAGTCATAGAATGGAGCTGTGTGAAGTCAGAATGGAGGTGTGTGAAGTCATAGAATGGAGGTGTGTGAACTCACAATGGAGATGTGTGAAGTCAAAAAATGGAGGTGTGTGAAGTCAAAGAATGGAAGTATGTGAAGTCATAGAATGGAGGTGTGTGAAGTCAAAGAATGGAGGTGTGTGAAGTCATAGAATGGAGGTGTGTGAAGTCACAGAATTGATGTTTGCGAAGTCAGAATGGCGGTGTGTGAAGTCAGAATGGAGGTTTGTGAAGTCATAGAATGGAGGTGTGTGAAGTCATAGAATGGAGGTGTGTGAAGTCATAGAATGGAGGTGTGTGAAGTCACAGAATTGATGTTTGTAAATTCAGAATGGAGGTGTGTGAACTCACAGAGGAGGTGTGTGAAGTCATAGAATGGAGGTGTGTGAAGTCACAATGCACGTGTGTGAACTCATAGAATGCAGGTGTCTGAAGTCAGAATGGAGTTGTGTGAAGTCATAGAATGGAGGTGTGTGAAGTCAGAATGGGGGTGTGTGAAGTCATAGAATGGAGGTGTGTGAAGTCAGAATGGAGGTGTGTGAACTCATAGAATGGAGCTGTGTGAAGTCACAATGGAGGTGTGTGAAGTCATAGAATGGAGGTGTGTGAATCACAGAATGGAGGTGTGTGAAGTCATAGTATGGAGCTGTGTGAAGTCAGATTGGAGTTGTGTGAAGTCACAGAATGGAGGTGTGTGAACTCAGAATGGAGGTGTGTGAAGTCACAGAATGAAGGTGTGTGACGTCATAGAATGGAGGTGTGTGAAGTCATAGAATGGATGTGTGTGAAGTCATAATGGAGGTGTGTGAAGTCACAGAATTGAGGTGTGTGAAGTCACAGAATGGAGGTTTGTGAAGTCATAGAATGGAGGTGTGTGAAGTCATAGAATGGAGGTGTGTGAAGTCATAGAATGGATGTTTGTGAAGTAAGAATGAAGGTGTGTTAAGTCATAGAATAGAGGTGTGTGAAGGCACAGAATGGAGGTGTGTGAAGCCATAGAATGGAGCTGTTTGAAGTCAGAATGGAGGTGTGAGAAGTCACAGAATGGAGGTGTGTGAACTCAGAATGGTGGTGTGTGAAGTCACAGAATGGAGGTGTGTTAAGTCACAGAACGGAGGTGTTTGAACTCAGAATGGAGGTGTGTGAAATCACAGAATGGAGGTGTGTGAAGTCATAGAATGGAGGTGTGTTAAATCATAGAATGGAGGTGTGGGAAGGCATAGAGTGGAGCTGTGTGAAGTCAGATTGGAGGTGTGCGAAGTCACAGAATGGAGGTGTGTGAAGTCATTGAATGGAGCTGGGTGAAGTCAGAATGGAGGTGTGTGAAGTCACAGAATTGAGGTGTGTGAACTCAGAACGGAGGTGTGTGAAGTCACAGAATGGAGGTGTGTGAAGTCACAGAATTGATGTTTGTGAATTCAGAACGGAGGTGTGTGAAGTCATAGAATGGAGGTGTGTGAAGTCATAGAATTGAGGTGTGTGAAGTCACAGAATGGAGGTGTGTGAAGTCAGAAGGGAGGTGTGTGAAATCATAGAATGGAGGTGTGTGAAGTCATCGAATGGAGGTGTGTGAAGTCATGGAATGGAGGTGTGTGAAGTCACAGAATGGAGGTGTGTGAAGTCAGAATGGAGTTGTGTGAAGTCATAGAATGGAGGGGTGTGAAGTCAGAAGGGAGGTGTGTGAAGTCATAGAATGGAGGTGTGTGAAGTCAAAATGGAGGTGTGTGAACTCATAGAATGGAGGTGTGTGAAGTCACAATGGAAGTGTGTGAAATCATAGAATGGAGGTGTGTTAAGTCACAGTATGGAAGTGTGTGATGTCATAGAATGAAGCTGTGTGAAGTGAGAATTGAGGTGTGTGAAGTCACAGAATGGAGGTGTGTGAAGTCAGAATGGAGGTGTGTGAAGTCATAGAATGGAGGTGTGTGAAGTCACAATGCAGGTGTGTGAACTCATAGAATGGAGGTGTGTGAAGTCACAGAATGGGGGTGTGTGAAGTCATAGAATGGAGGTGTGTGAAGTCATAGAATGGAGGTGTGTGAAGTCATAGAATGGAGGTGTGTGAAGTCATAGAATGCAGGTGTGTGAAGTCATAGAATGGACGTTTGTGAACTCATAGAATGGAGGTGGGTGAATTCATACAATGGATGTTCCTGAAGTAAGAATGTAGGTGTGTGAAGTCATAGAATGGAGGAGTGTGAAGTAAAAATGGTGGTGTGTGAACTCATAGAATGGATGTGTGTGAACTGTTAGAGTAGAGGTGTGTGAAGTCATGGAATGGAGGTGTGTGAAGTCAAAGAAAGGAGGTGTGTGAAGTCAAACAATGGAGGTGTGCGAAGTCACAGAATGGAGGTGTGTGAAGACACAGAATGGAAGTGTGTGAAGTGAGAATTGAGGTGTGTGAAGTCACAGTATGGAGGTGTGTGAGGTCATAGAATGAAGCTGTGTGAAGTGAGAATTGAGGTGTGTGAAGTCACAGAATGGAGGTATGTGAAGTCATAGAATGGAGGTGTGTGAAGTCATAGAATAGAGGTGTGTGAAGTCATAGAATGCAGGTGTGTGAAGTCATAGAATGGACGTTTGTGAACTCATAGAATGGAGGTGGGTGAATTCATACAATGGATGTTCCTGAAGTAAGAATATAGGTGTGTGAAGTCATAGAATGGAGGAGTGTGAAGTAAAAATGCTGGTGTGTGAACTCATAGAATGGATGTGTGTGAACTGATAGAGTAGAGGTGTGTGAAGTCATGGAATGGAGGTGTGTGAAGTCAAAGAAAGGAGGTGTGTGAAGTCAAGCAATGGAGGTGTGCGAAGTCACAGAATGAAGGTGTGTGAAGACACAGAATGGAAGTGTGTGAAGTGAGAATTGAGGTGTGTGAAGTCACAGAATGGAGGTGTGTGAAGTCACAGAATGGAGGTGTGTGAAGTCAAAATGGTGGTGTGTAACGTCACAAATGGAGGTGTTTGAAGTCACAGAATGTATGTGTGTGAACTCAAAATGGAGGTGTGTGAAGTCAAAGAATGGAAGTGTGCGAAGTCAAAGAATATAGGTGTGTGAAGTCATAGAATGGAGGTGTGTGAACTCACAGAATGGAGGTGTGTGAAATCATAGAATGAAGGTGTGTGAAGTCACGGAATGAAGGTGTGTTAAGTCACAGAACGGAGGTGTGTGACCTCAGAATGGAGGTGTGTGAAGTCCCAGAATGGAGGTGTGGGTAGTCATAGAATGGAGTTGTGTGAAGTCACAGAATGGAGATGTGTGAATTCATAGAATGGAGGTGTGTGAAGTCACACAATGGAGGTGTGTGAAGTCAAAGAATGGAGTTGTGTGAAGTCACAGAATGGAGGTGTGTGAACTCACAATGGAGGTGTGTGAAGTCAAAGAATGGAGGTGTGTGAAGTCATAGAATGGAAGTGTGTGAAGTCATAGAATGGAGGTGTGTGAAGCCAGAATTGAGGTGTGTGAAGTCACAGAATTGAGGTGTGTGAACTCAGAATGGAGGTGTGTGAAGTCACAGAATGAAGGTTTGTGAAATCATAGAATGGAGGTGTGTGAAGTCATAGAACGGATGTTTCTGAAGTAGAATGAAGGTGTGTGAAGTCATAGAATGGAGGTGTGTGAAGTCAAAATGGAGGTGTGCGAACTCATAAAATGGAGATGTGTGAAGTCATGGAATGGAGGTGTGTGAAGTCCAAAACTAGAGGTGTGTGAGGTCAAACAATGTTAATGTGTGTTAAGTCACAGAATGGAGGTGTATGAATTCAAAGAATGGAATTGTGTGAAGTCAAAATGGAGGTGTGTGAAGAAACAGAATGGAGGTGTGTGAAGTCACAGAATGTAGGTGTGTGAAGTCATAGAATGGAGGTGTGTGAAGTCACAGAATGGAGGTTTGTGAAGTCATAGAATGGAGGTGTGTGAAGTCATGCAATGGAGGTGTGTGAAGTCAAAGAATGGAGGTGTGTGAAGTCAAACAATAAAGGTGTGTGAAGTCACAGAATGGAGGTGTGTGAAATCACAGAATGGAGGTGTGTGAAGTCAAAAATGTGGTGTGTAGAGTCACAAATGGAGGTGTGTGAACTCATAGAATGGAGGTGTTTGAAGTCAAAGAATGGAGGTGTGTGAAGTCAAAAGGGAGGTGTGTGAAATCATAGAATGGAGTTGTGTGAAGTCATCGAATGGAGGTGTGTGAAGTCATGGAATGGAGGTGTGTGAAGTCACAGAATGGAGGTGTGTGAAGTCATCGAATGGAGGTGTGTGAAGTCAGAATGGAGTTGTGTGAAGTTATAGAATGGAGGTGTGTGAAGTCAGAATGGAGGTGTGTGATGTCATAGAATGGAGGTGTGTGAAGTCAGAATGGAGGTGTGTGAACTCATAGAATGGAGGTGTGTGAAGTCAAAATGGAGGTATGTGAAGTCATAGAATGGTGGTGTGTGAAGTCACAGAATGGAGGTGTGGAAGTCATAGAATGGAGGTGTGTGAAGTCACAGAATGGAGGTGTGTGAAGTCATAGAATGGAGGTGTGTGAAGTCATAATGTAGGTGTGTGAAGTCACAGAATTGAGGTGTGTGAAGTCACAGAATGGAGGTGTGTAAAGTCATAGAATGGAGGTGTGTGAAGTCATAGAATGGAGGTGTGTGAACTCATAGAATGAATGTTTGTGAAGTAAGAATGAAGGTGTGTTAACTCATAAAATGGAGATGTGTGAAGGCACAGAATGGAGGTGTGTGAAGTCATAGAATGGAGCTGTGTGAAGTCAGAATGGAGGTGTGTGAAGTCATAGAATGGAGGTGTGTGAACTCACAATGGAGATGTGTGAAGTCAAAAAATGGAGGTGTGTGAAGTCAAAGAATGGAAGTATGTGAAGTCATAGAATGGAGGTGTGTGAAGTCATAGAATGGAGGTGTGTGAAGTCATAGAATGGAGGTGTGTGAAGTCACAGAATTGATGTTTGCGAAGTCAGAATGGCGGTGTGTGAAGTCAGAATGGAGGTTTGTGAAGTCATAGAATGGAGGTGTGTGAAGTCATAGAATGGAGGTGTGTGAAGTCATAGAATGGAGGTGTGTGAAGTCACAGAATTGATGTTTGTAAATTCAGAATGGAGGTGTGTGAACTCACAGAGGAGGTGTGTGAAGTCATAGAATGGAGGTGTGTGAAGTCACAATGCACGTGTATGAACTCATAGAATGCAGGTGTCTGAAGTCAGAATGGAGTTGTGTGAAGTCATAGAATGGAGGTGTGTGAAGTCAGAATGGGGGTGTGTGAAGTCATAGAATGGAGGTGTGTGAAGTCAGAATGGAGGTGTGTGAACTCATAGAATGGAGCTGTGTGAAGTCACAATGGAGGTGTGTGAAGTCATAGAATGGAGGTGTGTGAATCACAGAATGGAGGTGTGTGAAGTCATAGTATGGAGCTGTGTGAAGTCAGATTGGAGTTGTGTGAAGTCACAGAATGGAGGTGTGTGAACTCAGAATGGAGGTGTGTGAAGTCACAGAATGAAGGTGTGTGAAGTCATAGAATGGAGGTGTGTGAAGTCATAGAATGGATTGTGTGAAGTCATAATGGAGGTGTGTGAAGTCACAGAATTGAGGTGTGTGAAGTCACAGAATGGAGGTTTGTGAAGTCATAGAATGGAGGTGTGTGAAGTCATAGAATGGAGGTGTGTGAAGTCATAGAATGGATGTTTGTGAAGTAAGAATGAAGGTGTGTTAAGTCATAGAATAGAGTTGTGTGAAGGCACAGAATGGAGGTGTGTGAAGCCATAGAATGGAGCTGTTTGAAGTCAGAATGGAGGTGTGAGAAGTCACAGAATGGAGGTGTGTGAACTCAGAATGGTGGTGTGTGAAGTCACAGAATGGAGGTGTGTTAAGTCACAGAACGGAGGTGTTTGAACTCAGAATGGAGGTGTGTGAAATCACAGAATGGAGGTGTGTGAAGTCATAGAATGGAGGTGTGTTAAATCATAGAATGGAGGTGTGGGAAGGCATAGAGTGGAGCTGTGTGAAGTCAGATTGGAGGTGTGCGAAGTCACAGAATGGAGGTGTGTGAAGTCATTGAATGGAGCTGGGTGAAGTCAGAATGGAGGTGTGTGAAGTCACAGAATTGAGGTGTGTGAACTCAGAACGGAGGTGTGTGAAGTCACAGAATGGAGGTGTGTGAAGTCACAGAACTGATGTTTGTGAATTCAGAACGGAGGTGTGTGAAGTCATAGAATGGAGGTGTGTGAAGTCATAGAATTGAGGTGTGTGAAGTCATAGAATGGAGGTGTGTGAAGTCACAGAATTGAGGTGTGTGAAGTCACAGAATGGAGGTGTGTGAAGTCAGAAGGGAGGTGTGTGAAATCATAGAATGGAGGTGTGTGAAGTCATCGAATGGAGGTGTGTGAAGTCATGGAATGGAGGTGTGTGAAGTCACAGAATGGAGGTGTGTGAAGTCAGAATGGAGTTGTGTGAAGTCATAGAATGGAGGGGTGTGAAGTCAGAAGGGAGGTGTGTGAAGTCATAGAATGGAGGTGTGTGAAGTCAAAATGGAGGTGTGTGAACTCATAGAATGGAGGTGTGTGAAGTCACAATGGAAGTGTGTGAAATCATAGAATGGAGGTGTGTTAAGTCACAGTATGGAAGTGTGTGAGGTCATAGAATGAAGCTGTGTGAAGTGAGAATTGAGGTGTGTGAAGTCACAGAATGGAGGTGTGTGAAGTCAGAATGGAGGTGTGTGAAGTCATAGAATGGAGGTGTGTGAAGTCACAATGCAGGTGTGTGAACTCATAGAATGGAGGTGTGTGAAGTCACAGAATGGGGGTGTGTGAAGTCATAGAATGGAGGTGTGTGAAGTCATAGAATGGAGGTGTGTGAAGTCATAGAATGGAGGTGTGTGAAGTCATAGAATGCAGGTGTGTGAAGTCATAGAATGGACGTTTGTGAACTCATAGAATGGAGGTGGGTGAATTCATACAATGGATGTTCCTGAAGTAAGAATGTAGGTGTGTGAAGTCATAGAATGGAGGAGTGTGAAGTAAAAATGGTGGTGTGTGAACTCATAGAATGGATGTGTGTGAACTGTTAGAGTAGAGGTGTGTGAAGTCATGGAATGGAGGTGTGTGAAGTCAAAGAAAGGAGGTGTGTGAAGTCAAACAATGGAGGTGTGCGAAGTCACAGAATGGAGGTGTGTGAAGACACAGAATGGAAGTGTGTGAAGTGAGAATTGAGGTGTGTGAAGTCACAGAATGGAGGTGTGTGAAGTGACAGAATGGAGGTGTGTGAAGTCAAAATGGTGGTGTGTAACGTCACAAATGGAGGTGTTTGAAGTCACAGAATGTATGTGTGTGAACTCAAAATGGAGGTGTGTGAAGTCAAAGAATGGAAGTGTGCGAAGTCAAAGAATATAGGTGTGTGAAGTCATAGAATGGAGGTGTGTGAAGTCACAGAATGGAGGTGTGTGAAATCATAGAATGAAGGTGTGTGAAGTCACGGAATGAAGGTGTGTTAAGTCACAGAACGGAGGTGTGTGACCTCAGAATGGAGGTGTGTGAAGTCCCAGAATGGAGGTGTGGGTAGTCATAGAATGGAGTTGTGTGAAGTCACAGAATGGAGATGTGTGAATTCATAGAATGGAGGTGTGTGAAGTCACACAATGGAGGTGTGTGAAGTCAAAGAATGGAGTTGTGTGAAGTCACAGAATGGAGGTGTGTGAACTCACAATGGAGGTGTGTGAAGTCAAAGAATGGAGGTGTGTGAAGTCATAGAATGGAAGTGTGTGAAGTCATAGAATGGAGGTGTGTGAAGCCAGAATTGAGGTGTGTGAAGTCACAGAATTGAGGTGTGTGAACTCAGAATGGAGGTGTGTGAAGTCACAGAATGAAGGTTTGTGAAATCATAGAATGGAGGTGTGTGAAGTCATAGAACGGATGTTTCTGAAGTAGAATGAAGGTGTGTGAAGTCATAGAATGGAGGTGTGTGAAGTCAAAATGGAGGTGTGCGAACTCATAAAATGGAGATGTGTGAAGTCATGAAATGGAGGTGTGTGAAGTCCAAAACTAGAGGTGTGTGAGGTCAAACAATGTTAATGTGTGTTAAGTCACAGAATGGAGGTGTATGAATTCAAAGAATGGAATTGTGTGAAGTCAAAATGGAGGTGTGTGAAGAAACAGAATGGAGGTGTGTGAAGTCACAGAATGTAGGTGTGTGAAGTCATAGAATGGAGGTGTGTGAAGTCACAGAATGGAGGTTTGTGAAGTCATAGAATGGAGGTGTGTGAAGTCATGCAATGGAGGTGTGTGAAGTCAAAGAATGGAGGTGTGTGAAGTCAAACAATAAAGGTGTGTGAAGTCACAGAATGGAGGTGTGTGAAATCACAGAATGGAGGTGTGTGAAGTCAAAAATGTGGTGTGTAGAGTCACAAATGGAGGTGTGTGAACTCATAGAATGGAGGTGTTTGAAGTCAAAGAATGGAGGTGTGTGAAGTCAAAAGGGAGGTGTGTGAAATCATAGAATGGAGTTGTGTGAAGTCATCGAATGGAGGTGTGTGAAGTCATGGAATGGAGGTGTGTGAAGTCACAGAATGGAGGTGTGTGAAGTCATAGAATGGAGGTGTGTGAAGTCATAGAATGGATGTTTCTGAATAAGAATGAATGTGTGTGAAGTCATAGAATGGATGTGTATGAAGTCAAAATGGAGGTATGTGAACTCATAGAATGGAGGTCTGAGAACTCATAGAATGGAGGTGTGTGAAGTCATGGAATAAAGGTGTGTGAAGTCAAAGAATGCATTGTGTGAAGTCAAACAATAAAGGTGTGTGAAGTCACAGAATGGAGGTGTGTGAAATCACAAAATGCAGGTGTGTGAAGTCATGGAATGGAGGTGTGTGAAGTCACAGAATGGAGGTGTGTGAAGTCAGAATGGAGTTGTGTGAAGTCATAGAATGGAGGTGTGTGAAGTCACAAGGGAGGTGTATGAAATCATAGAATGGAGGTGTGTGAAGTCATCGAATGGAGGTGTGTGAAGTCATGGAATGGATTTGTGTGAAGTCATGGAATGGAGGTGTTTGAAGTCACAGAATGGAGGTGTGTGAAGTCAGAATGGAGTTGTGTGAAGTCATAGAATGGAGGTGTGTGAAGTCATAAGGGAGGTGTGTGAAATCATAGAATGGAGGTGTGTGAAGTCACAGTATGTAGGTGTGTGAAGTCGTAGAATGGAGCTGTGTGAAGTCAGATTGGAGGTGTGTGAAGTCACAGAATGGAGGTGTGTGAACTCAGAATGGAGGTGTGTGAAGTCACAAAATTGAGGTGTGTGAAGTCACAGAATGGGGGTGTGTGAAGTCACAGAATGGAGGTGTGTGAAGTCATAGAATGGAGGTGTGTGATCACAGAATGGATGTTTGTGAAGTAAGAATGAAGGTGTGTTAAGTCATAGAATGGAGGTGTGTGAAGGCACAGAATGGAGGTGTGTGAAGTCATAGAATGGAGCTATATGAAGTCATAATGGAGGTGTGTGAAGTCATAGAATGGAGGTGTGTGAAATCACAATGGAGGTGTGTGAAGTTAAAGAATGGAGGTGTGTGAAGTCATAGAAAGGAATTGTGTGAAGTCATAGAATGGAGGTGTGTGAAGTCATCGAATGGAGATGTGTGAAGTCATGGAATGGATTTGTGTGAAGTCATGGAATGGAGGTGTGTGAAGTCACAGAATGGAGGTGTGGGAAGTCAGAATGGAGTTGTGTGAAGTCATAGAATGGAGGTGTGTGAAGTCATAAGGGAGGTGTGTGAAATCATAGAATGGAGGTGTGTGAAGTCACAGTATGGAGGTGTGTGAAGACATAGAATGGAGCTGTGTGAAGTCAGATTGGAGGTGTGTGAAGTCACAGAATGGAGGTTTGTGAACTCAGAATGGAGGTGTGTGAAGTCACAGAAATGAGGTGTGTGAAGTCACAGAATGGAGGTGTGTGAAGTCATTGAATGGAGCTGGGTGAAGTCAGAATGGAGGTGTGTGAAGTCACAGAATTGAGGTGTGTGAACTCAGAACGGAGGTGTGTGAAGTCACAGAATCTATGTGTGTGAATTCATAGAATGGAGGTGTGTGAATTCATAGAATTGAGGTGTGTGAAGTCATAATGGAGGTGTGTGAAGTCACAGAATTAAGGTGTGTGAAGTCACAGAATGGAGGTGTGTGAAGTCATAGAATGGAGGTGTGTGAAGTCAGAACAGAGGTGTGTGAAATCATAGAATGGAGGTGTGTGAAGTCATCGAATGGAGGTGTTTGAAGTCATGGAATGGAGGTGTGTGAAGTCACAGAATGGAGGTGTGTGAAGTCAGAATGGAGTTGTGTGAAGTCATAGAATGGAGGGGTCTGAAGTCAGAAGGGAGGTGTGTGAAGTCATAGAATGGAGGTGTGTGAAGTCAGAATGGAGGTGTGTGAACTCATAGAATGGAGGTGTGTGAAGTCACAATGGAAGTGTGTGAAATCATAGAATGGAGGTGTGTGAAGTCACAGTATGGAGGTGTGTGAAGTCATAGAATGAAGCTGTGTGAAGTAAGAATTGAGGTGTGTGAAGTCAAAGAATGGAGGTGTGTGAACTCAGAATGGAGGTGTGTGAAGTCATAGAGTGGAGGTATGTGAAGTCATAGAATGGAGGGGTGTGAAGTCAGAAGTGAGGTGTGTGAAGTCATAGAATGGAGGTGTGTGAAGTCAGAATGGGGGTGTGTGTAGTCATAGAATGGAGGTGTGTGAAGTCATAATGTAGGTGTGTGAAGTCACAGAATTGAGGTGTGTGAAGTCACAGAATGGAGGTGTGTAAAGTCGTAGAATGGAGGTGTGTGAAGTCATAGAATGGAGGTGTGTGAAGTCATAGAATAAATGTTTGTGAAGTAAGAATGAAGGTGTGTTAAGTCATAAAATGGAGATGTGTGAAGGCACAGATGGAGGTGTGTGAAGTCATAGAATGGAGCTGTGTGAAGTCAGAATGGAGGTGTGTGAAGTCATAGAATGGAGGTGTGTGAACTCACAATGGAGATGTGTGAAGTCAAAAAATGGAGGTGTGTGAAGTCAAAGAATGGAAGTGTGTGAAGTCATAGAATGGACGTGTGTGAAGTCATAGAATGGAGGTGTGTGAAGTCATAGAATGGAGGTGTGTGAAGTCACAGAATTGATGTTTGTGAATTCAGAATGGAGGTGTGTGAACTCACAGTGGAGGTGTGTGAAGTCAAAGAATGGAGTTGTGTGAAGTTATAGAATGGAGGTGTGTGAAGTCAGAATGGAGGTGTGTGATGTCATAGAATGGAGGTGTGTGAAGTCAGAATGGTGGTGTGTGAACTCATAGAATGGAGGTGTGTGAAGTCACAATGGAGGTATGTGAAGTCATAGAATGGTGGTGTGTGAAGTCACAGAATGGAGGTGTGGAAGTCATAGAATGGAGGTGTGTGACGTCAGAATGGAGGTGTGTGAAGTCATAGAATGGAGGTGTGTGAAGTCATAATGTAGGTGTGTGAAGTGACAGAATTGAGGTGTGTGAAGTCACAGAATGGAGGTGTGTAAAGTGATAGAATGGAGGTGTGTGAAGTCATAGAATGGATGTGTGTGAAGTCATAGAATGGAGGTGTGTGAAGTCACAGAATTGATGTTTTTGAAGTCAGAATGGCGGTGTGTGAAGTCAGAATGGAGGTTTGTGAAGTCATAGAATGGAGGTGTGTGAAGTCATAGAATGGAGGTGTGTGAAGTCATAGAATGGAGGTGTGTGAAGTCACAGAATGGAGGTGTGTGAAGTCATAGAATGGAGCTGTGAACTCACAGAGGAGGTGTGTGAAGTCATAGAATGGAGGTGTGTGAAGTCACAATGCACGTGTGTGAACTCATAGAATGGAGGTGTCTGAAGTCAGAATGGAGTTGTGTGAAGTCATAGAATGGAGGTGTGTGAAGTCAGAATGGAGGTGTGTGAAGTCATAGAATGGAGGTGTGTGAAGTCAGAATGGAGGTGTGTGAACTCATAGAATGGAGCTGTGTGAAGTCACAATGGAGGTGTGTGAAGTCATAGAATGGAGGTGTGTGAAGTCACAGAATGGATGTGTGTGAAGTCATAGAATGGAGCTGTGTGGAGTCAGATGGGAGTTGTGTGAAGTCACAGAATGGAGGTGTGTGAACTCAGAATGGAGGTGTGTGAAGTCACAGAATGAAGGTGTGTGAAGTCATAGAATGGAGGTGTGTGAAGTCATAGAATGGATGTGTGTGAAGTCATAATGGAGGTGTGTGAAGTCACAGAATTGAGGTGTGTGAAGTCACAGAATGGAGGTTTGTGAAGTTATAGAATGGAGGTGTGTGAAGTCATAGAATGGAGGTGTGTGAAGTCATAGAATGGATGTTTGTGAAGTAAGAATGAAGGTTTGTTAAGTCATAGAATGGAGGTGTGTGAAGGCACAGGATGGAGGTGTGTGAAGTCATAGAATGGAGCTGTTTGAAGTCAGAATGGAGGTGTGAGAAGTCACATAATGGAGGTGTGTGAACTCAGAATGGTGGTGTGTGAAGTCACAGAATGGAGGTGTGTTAAGTCACAGAACGGAGGTGTTTGAACTCAGAATGGAGGTGTGTGAAATCACAGAATGGAGGTGTGTGAAGTCATAGAATGGAGGTGTGTGAAATCATAGAATGGAGGTGTGGGAAGGCATAGAGTGGAGCTGTGTGAAGTCAGATTGGAGGTGTGCGAAGTCACAGAATGGAGGTGTGTGAAGTCATTGAATGGAGCTGGGTGAAGTTAGAATGGAGGTGTGTGAAGTCACAGAATTGAGGTGTGTGAACTCAGAACGGAGGTGTGTGAAGTCACAGAATCTAGGTGTGTAAAGTCATAGAATGGAGGTGTGTGAAGTCATAGAATTGAGGTGTGTGAAGTCATAATGGAGGTGTGTGAAGTCACAGAATTGAGGTGTGTGAAGTCACAGAATGGAGGTGTGTGAAGTCATAGAATGGAGGTGTGTGAAGTCAGAACGGAGGTGTGTGAAATCATAGAATAGAGGTGTGTGAAGTCATCGAATGGAGGTGTGTGAAGTCATGGAATGGAGGTGTGTGAAGTCACAGAATGGAGGTGTGTGAAATCAGAATGGAGTTGTGTGAAGTCATAGAATGGAGGGGTGTGAAGTCAGAAGGGAGGTGTGTGAAGTCATAGAATGGAGGTGTGTGAAGTCAGAATGGAGGTGTGTGAACTCATAGAATGGAGGTGTGTGATGTCACAATGGAATTGTGTGAAATCATAGAATGGAGGTGTGTGAAGTCACAGTATGGAGGTGTGTGAAGTCAAAGAATGAAGCTGTGTGAAGTGAGTATTGAGGTGTGTGAAGTCACAGAATGGAGGTGTGTGTACTCAGAATGGAGGTGTGTGAAGTCATAGAATGGAGGTGTGTGAAGTCATAGAATGGAGGGGTGTGAAGTCAGAAGGGAGGTGTGTGAAGTCATAGAATGGAGGTGTGTGAAGTCAGAATGGAGGTGTGTGTAGTCATAGAATGGAGGTGTGTGAAGTCATAATGTAGGTGTGTGAAGTCACAGAATTGAGGTGTGTGAAGTCACAGAATGGAGGTGTGTAAAGTCATAGAATGGAGGTGTGTGAAGTCATAGAATGGAGGTGTGTGAAGTCACAGAATTGATGTTTGTGAATTCAGAATGGAGGTGTGTGAACTCACAATGGAGGTGTGTGAAGTCAAAGAATAGAGGTGTGTGAACTCACAGCATTGATGTTTGTGAAGTCAGAATGGAGGTGTCTGAAGTCAGAATGGAGTTGTGTGAAGTCACAGAATGGAGGTGTGTGAAGTCAGAATGGAGGTGTGTGAAGTCATAGAATGGATGTTTCTGAAGTAGAATGAATGTGTGTGAAGTCATAGAATGTAGGTGTGTGAAGTCAAAATGGAGGTGTGCGAACTCATAAAATGGAGATGCGTGAAGTCATGGAATGGAGGTGTGTGAAGTCCAAAAATGGAGGTGTGTGAAGTCAAACAATGGTGGTTTGTGAAGTCACAGAATGGAGGTGTTTGAAGTCAAAGAATGGAAGTGTGTGAAGTCAAAATTGAGGTGTGTGAAGTCACAGAATGGAGGTGTGTGAAGTCACAGAATGGAGGTGTGCGAAGTCATAGAATGGAGGTGTGTGAAGTCATAGAATGGAGGTGTGTGAAGTCATAGAATGGAGGTGTGTGAAGTCACAGAATTGATGTTTGTGAATTCAGAATGGAGGTGTGTGAACTCACAATGGAGGTGTGTGAAGTCATAGAATGGAGGTGTGTGAAGTCACAATGCACGTGTGTGAACTCATAGAATGGAGGTGTCTGAAGTCAGAATGGAGTTGTGTGAAGTCATAGAATGGAGGTGTGTGAAGTCAGAATGGAGGTGTGTGAAGTCATAGAATGGAGGTGTGTGAAGTCAGAATGGAGGTGTGTGAACTCATAGAATGGAGCTGTGTGAAGTTACAATGGAGGTGTGTGAAGTCATAGAATGGAGGTGTGTGAAGTCACAGAATGGAGGTGTGTGAAGTCATAGAATGGAGCTGTGTGAAGTAAGATTGGAGTTGTGTGAAGTCACAGAATGGAGGTGTGTGAACTCAGAATGGAGGTGTGTGAAGTCACAGAATGAAGGTGTGTGAAGTCATAGAATGGAGGTTTGTGAAGTCATAGAATGAATGTGTATGAAGTCATAATGGAGGTGTGTGAAGTCACAGAATTGAGGTGTGTGAAGTCACAGAATGGAGGTTTGTGAAGTCATAGAATGGAGGTGTGTGAAGTCATAGAATGGAGGTGTGTGAAGTCATAGAAGGGATGTTTGTGAAGTAAGAATGAAGGTGTGTTAAGTCATAGAATGGAGGTGTGTGAAGGCACAGAATGGAGGTGTGTGAAGTCATAGAATGGAGCTGTTTGAAGTCAGAATGGAGGTGTGAGAAGTCACAGAATGGAGGTGTGTGAACTCAGAATGGTGGTGTGTGAAGTCACAGAATGGAGGTGTGTTAAGTCACAGAACGGAGGTGTTTGAACTCAGAATGGAGGTGTGTGAAATCACAGAATGGAGGTGTGTGAAGTCAAAGAATGGAAGTGTGTGAAGTCATAGAATGGAGGTGTGTGAAGTCATAGAATGGAGGTGTGTGAAGTCACAGAATTGATGTTTGTGAAGTCAGAATGGCGGTGTGTGAAGTCAGAATGGAGGTTTGTGAAGTCATAGAATGGAGATGTGTGAAGTCATAGAATGGAGGTATGTGATGTCATAGAATGGAGGTGTGTGAAGTCACAGAATTGATGTTTGTGAATTCAGAATGGAGGTGTGTGAACTCACAATGGAGGTGTGTGAAGTCAAAGAATGGAGGTGTGTGAAGTCACAGAATTGATGTTTGTGAAGTCATATAATGGAGGTGTGTGAAGTCAGAATGGAGGTGTGTGAAGTCGTAGAATGGAGGTGTGTGAAGTCACAATGCACGTGTGTGAACTCATAGAATGGAGGTGTCTGAAGTCAGAATGGAGTTGTGTGAAGTCATAGAATGGAGGTGTGTGAAGTCAGAATGGAGGTGTGTGAAGTCATAGAATGGATGTTTCTGAAGTAGAATGAATGTGTGTGAAGTCATAGAATGTAGGTGTGTGAAGTCAAAATGGAGGTGTGCGAACTCATAAAATGGACATGCGTGAAGTCATGGAATGGAGGTGTGTGAAGTCCAAAAATGGAGGTGTGTGAAGTCACACAATGGTGGTGTGTGAAGTCACAGAATGGAGGTGTGTGAAGTCAAAGAATGGAAGTGTGTGAAGTCAAAATTGAGGTGTGTGAAGTCACAGAATGGAGGTGTGTGAAGTCATAGAATGGAGGTGTGTGAAGTCAGAGAATGGAGATGTGTGTAGTCACAGAATGGAGGTGTGTGAAGTCACAGAATGGAGGTGTGTGAAGTCACAGAATGGAGGTGTGAACTCACAATGTAGGTGTGTGAAGTCCCAGAATGGAGGTGTGTGAAGTCAAACAATAAAGGTGTGTGAAGTCACAGAATGGAGGTCTGTGAAGTCATAGTATGGAGGTGTGTTAAGTCACAGAATGGAGGTGTGTGAACTCAGAGAATGGAGGTGTGTAAACTCAGAATTGAGGTGTGTGAAATCACAGAACGGAGATTTGCGAAATCATAGAATGGAAGTGCGTAAAGTCATATAATGGATGATTCTGAAGTAAGAATGAAGGTGTGTGAAGTCATAGAATGGAGGTTTGTGAAGTCAAAATGGAGGTGTGTGAACTCATAGAATGGAGGTGTGTGAACTCATAGAATGGAGGTGTGTGAAGTCATGGAAAGGAGGTGTGTGAAGTCAGAGAATGGAGGTGTGTGAAGTCAAACAATAAAGGTGTGTGAAGTCAGAGAATGGAGGTGGGTGAAATCACAGAATGGAGGTGTGTGAAGTCAAAAAGGTGGTGTGTAGAGTCACAAATGGAGGTGTGTGAACTCATAGAATGGAGGTGTGTGAAGTCAAAGAATGGAGGTGTGTGATGTCATAGAATGGAGGTGTGTGAAGTCAGAATGGAGGTGTGTGAACTCATAGAATGGAGGTGTGTGAAGTCACATGGAGGTATGTGAAGTCATAGAATGGTGGTGTGTGAAGTCACAGAATGGAGGTGTGGAAGTCATAGAATGGAGGTGTGTGAAGTCAGAATGGAGGTGTGTGAAGTCATAGAATGGAGGTGTGTGAAGTCATAATGTAGTTGTGTGAAGTCACAGAATTGAGGTGTGTGAAGTCACAGAATGGAGGTGTGTAAAGTCATAGAATGTAGGTGTGTGAAGTCATAGAATGGAGGTGTGTGAAGTCATAGAATGAATGTTTGTGAAGTAAGAATGAAGGTGTGTTAAGTCATAAAATGGAGATGTGTGAAGGCACAGAATGGAGGTGTGTGAAGTCATAGAATGTAGCTGTGTGAAGTCAGAATGGAGGTGTGTGAAGTCACAGAATGGAGGTGTGTGAATTCATAATGGAGATGTGTGAAGTCAAAAAATGGAGGTGTGTGAAGTCAAAGAATGGAAGTTTGTGAAGTCATAGAATGGAGGTGTGTGAAGTCATAGAATGGAGGTGTGTGAAGTCATAGAATGGAGGTGTGTGAAGTCACAGAATTGATGTTTGTGAAGTCAGAATGGCGGTGTGTGAAGTCAGAATGGAGGTTTGTGAAGTCATAGAATGGAGGTGTGTGAAGTCATAGAATGGAGGTGTGTAAAGTCACAGAATTGATGTTTGTGAATTCAGAATGGAGGTGTGTGAACTCACAATGGAGGTGTGTGAAGTCATAGAATGGAGGTGTGTGAAGTCACAATGCACGTGTGTGAACTCATAGAATGGAGGTGTCTGAAGTCAGAGTGGAGTTGTGTGAAGTCATAGAATGGAGGTGTGTGAAGTCAGAATGGAGGTGTGTGAAGTCATAGAATGGAGGTGTGTGAAGTCAGAATGGAGGTGTGTGAACTCATAGAATGGAGCTGTGTGAAGTCACAATGGATGTGTGTGAAGTCACAGAATGGAGGTGTGTGAAGTCATAGAATGGAGCTGTGTGAAGTCAGATTGGAGTTGTGTGAAGTCACAGAATGGAGGTGTGTGAATTCAGAATGGAGGTGTGTGAAGTCACAGAATGAAGGTGTGTGAAGTCATAGAATGGAGGTGTGTGAAGTCATAGAATGGATGTGTATGAAGTCATAATGGAGGTGTGTGAAGTCACAGAATTGAGGTGTGTGAAGTCACAGAATGGAGGTTTGTGAAGTCATAGAATGGAGGTGTGTGAAGTCATAGAATGGAGGTGTGTGAAGTCATAGAAGGGATGTTTGTGAAGTAAGAATGAAGGTGTGTTAAGTCATAGAATGGAGGTTTGTGAAGGCACAGAATGGAGGTGTGTGAAGTCATAGAATGGAGCTGTTTGAAGTCAGAATGGAGGTGTGAGAAGTCACAGAATGGAGGTGTGTGAACTCAGAATGGTGGTGTGTGAAGTCACAGAATGGAGGTGTGTTAAGTCACAGAACGGAGGTGTTTGAACTCCGAATGGAGATGTGTGAAATCACAGAATGGAGGTGTGTGAAGTCAAAGAATGGAAGTGTGTGAAGTCATAGAATGGAGGTGTGTGAAGTCATAGAATGGAGGTGTGTGAAGTCATAGAATGGAGGTGTGTGAAGTCACAGAATTGATGTTTGTGAAGTCAGTATGGCGGTGTGTGAAGTCAGAATGGAGGTTTGTGAAGTCATAGAATGGAGGTGTGTGATGTCATAGAATGGAGTTGTGTGAAGTCACAGAATTGATGTTTGTGAATTCAGAATGGAGGTGTGTGAACTCACAATGGAGGTGTGTGAAGTCAAAGAATGGAGGTGTGTGAAGTCACAGAATTGATGTTTGTGAAGTCAGAATGGAGTTGTGTGAAGTCAGAATGGAGGTGTGTGAAGTCATAGAATGGAGGTGTGTGAAGTCACTCTGCACGTGTGTGAACTCATAGAATGGAGGTGTCTGAAGTCAGAATGGAGTTGTGTGAAGTCATAGAATGGAGGTGTGTGAAGTCAGAATGGAGGTGTGTGAAGTCATAGAATGGATGTTTCTGAAGTAGAATGAATGTGTGTGAAGTCATAGAATGTAGGTGTGTGAAGTCAAAATGGAGGTGTGCGAACTCATAAAATGGAGATGCGTGAAGTCATGGAATGGAGGTGTGTGAAGTCCAAAAATGGAGGTGTGTGAAGTCACACAATGGTGGTGTGTGAAGTCACAGAATGGAGGTGTGTGAAGTCAAAGAATGGAAGTGTGTGAAGTCAAAATTGAGGTGTGTGAAGTCACAGAATGGAGGTGTGTGAAGTCACAGAATGGAGGTGTGTGAAGTCATAGAATGGAGGTGTGTGAAGTCAGAGAATGGAGATGTGTGTAGTCACAGAATGGAGGTGTGTGAAGTCACAGAATGGAGGTGTGTGAAGTCACAGAATGGAGGTGTGAACTCACAATGGAGGTGTGTGAAGTCCCAGAATGGAGGTGTGTGAAGTCAAACAATAAAGGTGTGTGAAGTCACAGAATGGAGGTCTGTGAAGTCATAGAATGGAGGTGTGTTAAGTCACAGAATGGAGGTGTGTGAACTCACAGAATGGAGGTGTGTGAACTCAGAATGGAGGTGTGTGAAATCACAGAACGGAGATTTGCGAAGTCATAGAATGGAAGTGCGTAAAGTCATATAATGGATGTTTCTGAAGTAAGAATGAAGGTGTGTGAAGTCATAGAATGGAGGTTTGTGAAGTCAAAATGGAGGTGTGTGAACTCATAGAATGGAGGTGTGTGAACTCATAGAATGGAGGTGTGTGAAGTCATGGAAAGGAGGTGTGTGAAGTCAAAGAATGGGGGTTTGTGAAGTCAAAAAATAAAGGTGTGCGAAGTCACAGAATGGAGGTGTGTGAAATCACAGAATGGAGGTGTGTGAAGTCAAAAAGGTGGTGTGTAGAGTCACAAATGGAGGTGTGTGAACTCATAGAATGGAGGTGTGTGAAGTCACAGAATGGAGGTGTGTGAAGTCAGAATGGAGTTGTGTGAAGTTATAGAATGGAGGTGTGTGAAGTCAGAATGGAGGTGTGTGAAGTCACAATGCACGTGTGTGAACTCATAGAATGGAGGTGTGTGAAGTCACAATGTACGTGTGTGAAATCATAGAATGGAGGTGAGTGAAGTCATAGAATGGAAGGGTGTGAAGTCACAGAATGGAGGTGTGTGAAGTCACCGAATGGAGATACGAAAAGTCATAGAATGGAGGTGTGTAATCTCACAAAATGGAGGTGTGTGACGTCACAGATTGAAGGTGTGTGAAGTCACAGAATGGAGGTGGGTGAAGTCATAGAATGGAGTTGTGTGAAGTCATAGAATGGAGGTGTGTGAAGTCAAAGAATGGAGGGATATGAAGTCATAGAATGGAGCTGTGTGAAGTCACAGAATTGAGGTGTTTGAAGTCATAGATTGGAGGTGTGTGAAGTCAAAATGGATGTGTGAAGTCATGGAATTGAGGTGTGAGAAGTCACAGAACGGAGATGTGTGAAATCATAGAAAGGAGGTGTGTGAAGTCACAGAATCGAGGTGTGTGAAGTCATAGAATGGAATTGTGTGAAGTCATAGAATGGAGTTCTGTGAAGTCACAGAATGGAGGTGTGTGAAATCGTAGAATGGAGGTGTCTGAAGTTAGAGCATCGGGGTGTGTGAAGTCACAGAATGGGGGTGTGTGAAGTCACAGAGTGGAGGTGTGTGAACTCACAATGGAGGTGAGTGAAGTCACAGAATGGAGGTGTGTGAGGTCATAGAATGGAAGTGTGTAAAGTCATAGAATGGAGGTGTGTGAAGTCATAGAATGGAGGTGTTTGAAGTCACAGAAGGCATGTGTGGGAAGTCACAGAATATAGTTGTGTGAAGTCACAATGGGGGTGTGTGAAGTCATAGAATGGAGGTGTGTGAAGTCAGATTAGAGGTGTGTGAAGTCACAGAATGGAGGTGTGTCAACTCAGAAAGGAGTTGTGTGAAGTCATAGAATGGAGGTGTGTGAAGTCATAGAAAGGAGGTGTGTGAAATCATAGGATGGAGGTGTGTGAAGTCACAGAAATGAAGTGTTTGAAGTAAAAATGGAAGTGTGTGAAGTCAGAATGGAGGTGTTTGAAGTCATAGAACGGAGGTGTGTGAAGTCATAAAATGGAGGTGTATGAAGTCAAAGAATGGAGGTGTGTGAACTCATAGAATGGAGGAGTGTGAAGTCATAGAATGAAGGTGTGTGAAGTCACAGAATGGAGGTGTGTGAAGTCATAGAATGGAGGTGTGTGAAGTCAGAGAATGGAGGTGTTTGAAGTCAGAATGCAGGTGTGTGAAGTCATAGAATGGAGGTGTGTGAAGTCATAGAATGGAGGTGTGTGAAGTCATTGATTGGAAGTGTGTGAAGTCATAGATTGGAGGTGTGTGAAGTCAAAATGGAGGTTTGTGAAGTCAAGGAATGGATGTGTGCGAAGTAATAGAATGGAGGTGTATGAAGTAATGGAATGGAGGTTTGTGAAGTCAAACATTGGAAGTGTGTGAAGTTACAGAATGGAGGTGTGTGAAGTCATAGAATGGAGGTGTGTGAAGTCAGAGAATGGAGGTGTTTGAAGTCAGAATGCAGGTGTGTGAAGTCATAGAATGGAGGTGTGTGAAGTCATAGAATGGAGGTGTGTGAAGTCATTGATTGGAAGTGTGTGAAGTCATAGATTGGAGGTGTGTGAAGTCATAGAATGGAGGTGTGTGAAGTCAAAGAATGGATGTGTGTGAAGTCATAGAACGGAGGTATGTGAAGTCACAGAATGGTGGTGTGTGAAGTCAGAATGGAGATGTGTGAAGTCATAGAATGGAGGTTTGTGAAGTCACAATGCAGGTGTGTGAACTCCTAGAATGGAGGTGGGTGAAGTCACAATGCAGGTGTGTGAAGTCATAGAATGGTGGTGGTGAAGTGACAGAATGGAGGTGTGTGAAGTCACAGAATGGAGGTGTGTGAAGTCACAGAATGGTGGTGTGTGAAGTCATAGAATGGAGGTGTTTGAAGTCATACAATGGAGGTGTGTTAAGACATAGAATGGAGGTGTGGAAGTCACAGAATGGAGGTGGGTGAAGTCACAGAATGGAGTGTGAACACAGAATTGAGGTGTGTGAAGTCACAGAATGGAGGTGTGTGAAGTCATACAATGGAGGTGCTTGAAGTCACAGAATGGAGGTGTGTGAATTCATAGAATGGAGGTGTGTGAAGTCATAGAATGGATGTTTCTGAAGTAAGAATGAAGGTGTGTGAAGACATAGAATGGAGGTGTGTGAAGTCAAAATGGAGGTCTGTGAACTCATAGAATGGTGGTGTGTGAAGTCACAGAGTGGAGGTGTGTGAAGTCAGAATGGAGGTGTGAAGTCATAGAATGGGGGTGAGTGAAGTAATAGAAAGGAGGTGTGGGAAGTCATAGAATGGAGAATTGTGAAGTCATAGAGTGGAGGTGAGTGAAGTCACAGATTCGAAGTCTGTGAAGTCATAGAATGGAGGTTTGTGAAGTCAGAATGGAGGTGTGTGAACTCATAGAATAGAGGTGTGTGAAGTCACAGAATGTAGGTGTGTGAAGTCATAGAATGGAGGTGTTTGAAGTTACAGAATGGAGGTGTGTGAAGTCATAGAATTGAGGTTTGTGAAGTCAGAATGGAGGTGTGTGAACTCATAGAATGGAGGTGTGTGAAGTCACAATGGAGGTGTGTGAAGTCATAGAATGGAGGTGTTTGAAGTTACAGAATGGAGGTGTGTGAAGTTACAGAATGGAGGTGTGTGAAGTAATAGAATGGAGGTGTGTGAAGTCATAGAATGGAAGTGTGTGAAGTCATAGAATGGAGGTGTGTGAAGTCACAGAATGGAGGTGTGTGAAGTCACGGAATGGAGGTGTGTGAAGTCACAGAATGGAGGTGGGTGAACTCAGAATGGAGGTGTGTGAAGTCACAGAATGGAGGTGTGTGAAGTCCTAGAATGGAAATGTGTGAAGTCATAGAATGAAGGTGTGTGAAGTCATAGAATGGAGGTGTGTGAAGTCACAGAATGGAGGTGTTTGAAGTCACGGAATGGAAGTGTGTGAAGTCATAGAATGGAGGTTTGTGAATTAAGAATGGAGTTGTGTGAAGTCACCGAATGGAGTTGTGTGAGCTCAGAATGGAGGTGTGTGATGTCAGGGAATGGAGGTGTTTGAAGTCATAGAATGGAGGTGTGTGAAGTCACAGAATGGAGGTATCTGAAGTCAGAATCGAGGTGTGAAGTCATAGAATAGCGGTGGGTGAAGTCATAGAAAGGAGGTGGGGGAAGTCATAGAATGGAGCAGTGTGAAGTCATAGAATGGAGGTGAGTGAAGTCATAGATTCGAGGTCTGTGAAGTCATAGAATGGAGGTGTGTGAAGTAAGAATGGAGGTGTGTGAAGTCATAGAATGGAGGTGTGTGAACTCATAGAATGGAGGTGTGTGACTTCACAATGGAAGTGTGTGAATTCACAGAATGTAGGTGTGTGAAGTCATACATTGGTGTGTGAAGTCAGAATGGAGGTGTGTGAAGTCACAGAATTGAGGTGTGTGAACTCAGAATGGAGGTGTGTGAAGTCATAGATGGAGGTGTGTGACGTCATAGTATGGAGGTGTGTGAAATCATAGAATGGAATTTTGTGAATTCACAGAATGGAGGAGTGTGAAGTCAGAATGGCGGAGTGTGAAGACATAGAATGGAGTTGTGTGAAGATAGAATGGAGGTGTGTGAACTCATAGAATGGAGGTGTGTGAAGTCATAATGGAGGTGTGTGAAGACATAGAATGGAGGTGTGTGAAGTCACAATTTGGAGGTGTGTGAAGTCATAGAATAGAGGTGTGTGAAGTCATAGAATGGATGTTTGTGAAGTAAGAATGAAGATGTGTGAAGTCATAGAATGGAAGTGTGTGAAGTCACAGAATGGAGGTGTGTGAAGTCATAGAAGGGAGCTGTGTGAATTCAGAATGGAGGTGTATGTAGTCATAGAATGGATGTTTCTGAAGTAGGAATGAAGTTGTGTGAAGTCATAGAATGGAGGTGTGTGAAGTCAAAATGGAGGTGTGTGAACTCAAAGAATGGAGGTGTGTGAACTCATAGAATGGAGGTGTTTGAAGTCATGGAATGGAGGTGTGTGAAGTCCAAGAATGGAGGTGTGTGAAGTCAAACAATGGAGGTGTGTGAAGTCACAGAATGGAGGTGTGTGAAGTCACAGAATGGAGGTGTGTGAAGTCACAGAATGGAGGTTTGTGAAGTCAAAATGTTGGTGTGTGAATTCACAAATGGAGGTGTGTGAAGTCAGAATGGAGCTGAGTGAAGTCATAGAACGGAGGTGGGTGAGGGCAGAATGGAAGTGTGTGAACTCGTAGAATGGAGGTGTGTGAAGTCAAAATGGAGGTGTGTGAAGTCATAGAATGGTGGTTTTTGATGTCAAAGAATGGAGGTGTGTGAAGTCATAGACGGGAGGTGTGTGAACTCAGATTGGAGGTGTGTGAAATCACAGAAAGCAGGTGTGTCAACGCAGAAACGAGGTGTGTGAAGTCATAGAATGGAGGTGTGTGAAGTCAAAATGGAGGTCTGTGAACTCATAGAATGGTGGTGTGTGAAGTCACAGAATGGAGGTGTGTGAAGTCAGAATGGAGGTGTGAAGTCATAGAATGGGGGTGGGTGAAGTCATAGAAAGGAGGTGTGGGAAGTCATAGAATGGAGAAGTGTGAAGTCATAGAGTGGAGGTGAGTGAAGTCACAGATTCGAAGTCTGTGAAGTCATAGAATGGAGTTTGTGAAGTCAGAATGGAGGTGTGAACTCATAGAATGGAGGTGTGTGAAGTCATGGAATGGAGGTTTGTGAAGTCAAACATTGGCAGTGTGTGAAGTTACAGAATGGAGGTGTGTGAAGTCATAGAATGGAGGTGTGTGAAGTCAGAGAATGGAGGTGTTTGAAGTCAGAATGCAGGTGTGTGAAGTCATAGAATGGAGGTGTGTGAAGTCATAGAATGGAGGTGTGTGAAGTCATTGATTGGAAGTGTGTGAAGTCATAGATTGGAGGTGTGTGAAGTCACACAATGGAGGTGTGTGAAGTCAAAGAATGCAGGTGTGTGAAGTCATAGAATGGAGGTATGTGAAGTCACAGAATGGTGGTGTGTGAAGTCAGAATGGAGATGTGTGAAGTCATAGAATGGAGGTGTGTGAAGTCACAATGCAGGTATGTGAACTCCTAGAATGGAGGTGGGTGAAGTCACAATGCAGGTGTGTGAAGTCATAGAATGGTGGTGGTGAAGTGACAGAATGGAGGTGTGTGAAGTCACAGAATGGAGGTGTGTGAAGTCACAGAATGGTGGTGTGTGAAGTCATAGAATGGAGGTGTTTGAAGTCATACAATGGAGGTGTGTTAAGTCATAGAATGGAGGTGTGGAAGTCACAGAATGGAGGTGGGTGAAGTCATACAATGGAGGTGCTTGAAGTCACAGAATGGAGGTGTGTGAATTCATAGAATGGAGGTGTGTGAAGTCATAGAATGGAGGTGTGTGAAGTCACAGAATGGAGGTGTGTGAAGTCATAGAATGGATGTTTCTGAAGTAAGAATGAAGGTGTTTGAAGACATAGAATGGAGGTGTGTGAAGTCAGAATGGAGGTGTGAAGTCATAGAATGGGGGTGAGTGAAGTAATAGAAAGGAGGTGTGGGAAGTCATAGAATGGAGAAGTGTGAAGTCATAGAGTGGAGGTGAGTGAAGTCACAGATTCGAAGTCTGTGAAGTCATAGAATGGAGGTTTGTGAAGTCAGAATGGAGGTGTGTGAACTCATAGAATGGAGGTGTGTGAAGTCACAGAATGGAGGTGTGTGAAGTCATAGAATGGAGGTGTTTGAAGTTAAAGAATGGAGGTGTGTGAAGTCAAAGAATTGAGGTTTCTGAAGTCAGAATGGAGGTGTGTGAACTCATAGAATGGAGGTGTGTGAAGTCAAAATGGAGGTGTGTGAAGTCATAGAATGGAGGTGTTTGAAGTTACAGAATGGAGGTGTGTGAAGTTACAGAATGGAGGTGTGTGAAGTAATAGAATGGAGGTGTGTGAAGTCACAGAATGGAGGTGTGTGAAGTCATAGAACGGAAGTGTGTGAAGTCATAGAATGGAGGTGTGTGAAATCACAGAATGGAGGTGTGTGAAGTCACGGAATGGAGGTGTGTGAAGTCACAGAATGGAGGTGGGTGAACTCAGAATGGAGGTGTGTGAAGTCACAGAATGGAGGTGTGTGAAGTCCTAGAATGGAAGTGTGTGAAGTCATAGAATGAAGGTGTGTGAAGTCATAGTATGGAGGTGTGTGAAGTCACAGAATGGAGGTGTTTGAAGTCACGGAATGGAAGTGTGTGAAGTCATAGAATGGAGGTTTTTGAATTAAGAATGGAGGTGTGTGAAGTCACCGAATGGAGTTGTGTGAGCTCAGAATGGAGGTGTGTGATGTCAGGGAATGGAGGTGTTTGAAGTCATAGAATGGAGGTGTGTGAAGTCACAGAATGGAGGTATCTGAAGTCAGAATCGAGGTGTGAAGTCATAGAATAGCGGTGGGTGAAGTCATAGAAAGGAGGTGGGGGAAGTCATAGAATGGAGCAGTGTGAAGTCATAGAATGGAGGTGAGTGAAGTCACAGATTCGAGGTCTGTGAAGTCATAGAATGGAGGTGTGTGAAGTAAGAATGGAGGTGTGTGAAGTCATAGAATGGAGGTGTGTGAACTCATAGAATGGAGGTGTGTGACGTCACAATGGAAGTGTGTGAATTCACAGAATGTAGGTGTGTGAAGTCATACATTGGTGTGTGAAGTCAGAATGGAGGTGTGTGAAGTCACAGAATTGAGGTGTGTGAACTCAGAATGGAGGTGTGTGAAGTCATAGATGGAGGTGTGTGACGTCATAGTATGGAGGTGTGTGAAATCATAGAATGGAGTTTTGTGAATTCACAGAATGTAGGAGTGTGAAGTCAGAATGGCGGAGTGTGAAGTCATAGAATGGAGTTGTGTGAAGATAGAATGGAGGTGTGTGAACTCATAGAATGGATGTGTGTGAAGTCACAATGGAGGTGTGTGAAGACATAGAATGGAGGTGTGTGAAGTCACAATTTGGAGGTGTGTGAAGTCATAGAATGGAGGTGTGTGAAGTCATAGAATGGATGTTTGTGAAGTAAGAATGAAGATGTGTGAAGTCATAGAATGGAAGTGTGTGAAGTCACAGAATGGAGGTGTGTGAAGTCATAGAAGGGAGCTGTGTGAATTCAGAATGGAGGTGTGTGTAGTCATAGAATGGATGTTTCTGAAGTAGGAATGAAGTTGTGTGAAGTCATAGAATGGAGGTGTGTGAAGTCAAAATGGAGGTGTGTGAACTCAAAGAATGGAGGTGTGTGAACTCATAGAATGGAGGTGTGTGAAGTCATGGAATGGAGGTGTGTGAAGTCCAAGAATGGAGGTGTGTGAAGTCAAACAATGGAGGTGTGTGAAGTCACAGAATGGAGGTGTGTGAAGTCACAGAATGGAGGTGTGTGAAGTCACAGAATGGAGGTTTGTGAAGTCAAAATGGTGGTGTGTGAATTCACAAATGGAGGTGTGTGAAGTCAGAATGGAGCTGAGTGAAGTCATAGAACGGAGGTGGGTGAGGGCAGAATGGAAGTGTGTGAACTCGTAGAATGGAGGTGTGTGAAGTCAAAATGGAGGTGTGTGAAGTCATAGAATGGTGGTTTTTGATGTCAAAGAATGGAGGTGTGTGAAGTCATAGACGGGAGGTGTGTGAACTCAGATTGGAGGTGTGTGAAATCACAGAAAGCAGGTGTGTCAACGCAGAAACGAGGTGTGTGAAGTCATAGAATGGAGGTGTGTGCAGTCAAAATGGAGGTCTGTGAACTCATAGAATGATGGTGTGTGAAGTCACAGAATGGAGGTGTGTGAAGTCAGAATGGAGGTGTGAAGTCATAGAATTGGGGTGGGTGAAGTCATAGAAAGGAGGTGTGGGAAGTCATAGAATGGAGAAGTGTGAAGTCATAGAGTGGAGTTGAGTGAAGTCACAGATTCGAAGTCTGTGAAGTCATAGAATGGAGGTTTGTGAAGTCAGAATGGAGGTGTGAACTCATAGAATGGAGGTGTGTGAAGTCACAATGGAGGTGTGTGAAGTCATAGAATGGAGGTGTTTGAAGTTACAGAATGGAGGTGTGTGAAGTCATAGAATTGAGGTTTGTGAAGTCAGAATGGAGGTGTGTGAACTCATAGAATGGAGGTGTGTGAAGTCACAATGGAGGTGTGTGAAGACATAGAATGGAGGTGTTTGAAGTTACAGAATGGAGGTGTGTGAAGTTACAGAATGGAGGTGTCTGAAGTCATAGAATGGAGGTGTTTGAAGTCATACAATGGAGGTGTGTTAAGACATAGAATGGAGGTGTGGAAGTCACAGAATGGAGGTGGGTGAAGTCACAGAATGGAGTGTGAACACAGAATTGAGGTGTGTGAAGTCACAGAATGGAGGTGTGTGAAGTCATACAATGGAGGTGCTTGAAGTCACAGAATGGAGGTGTGTGAATTCATAGAATGGAGGTGTGTGAAGTCATAGAATGGATGTTTCTGAAGTAAGAATGAAGGTGTTTGAAGACATAGAATGGAGGTGTGTGAAGTCAAAATGGAGGTCTGTGAACTCATAGAATGGTGGTGTGTGAAGTCACAGAGTGGAGGTGTGTGAAGTCAGAATGGAGGTGTGAAGTCATAGAATGGGGGTGAGTGAAGTAATAGAAAGGAGGTGTGGGAAGTCATAGAATGGAGAATTGTGAAGTCATAGAGTGGAGGTGAGTGAAGTCACAGATTCGAAGTCTGTGAAGTCATAGAATGGAGGTTTGTGAAGTCAGAATGGAGGTGTGTGAACTCATAGAATAGAGGTGTGTGAAGTCACAGAATGTAGGTGTGTGAAGTCATAGAATGGAGGTGTTTGAAGTTACAGAATGGAGGTGTGTGAAGTCATAGAATTGAGGTTTGTGAAGTCAGAATGGAGGTGTGTGAACTCATAGAATGGAGGTGTGTGAAGTCACAATGGAGGTGTGTGAAGTCATAGAATGGAGGTGTTTGAAGTTACAGAATGGAGGTGTGTGAAGTTACAGAATGGAGGTGTGTGAAGTAATAGAATGGAGGTGTGTGAAGTCATAGAATGGAAGTGTGTGAAGTCATAGAATGGAGGTGTGTGAAGTCACAGAATGGAGGTGTGTGAAGTCACGGAATGGAGGTGTGTGAAGTCACAGAATGGAGGTGGGTGAACTCAGAATGGAGGTGTGTGAAGTCACAGAATGGAGGTGTGTGAAGTCCTAGAATGGAAATGTGTGAAGTCATAGAATGAAGGTGTGTGAAGTCATAGAATGGAGGTGTGTGAAGTCACAGAATGGAGGTGTTTGAAGTCACGGAATGGAAGTGTGTGAAGTCATAGAATGGAGGTTTGTGAATTAAGAATGGAGTTGTGTGAAGTCACCGAATGGAGTTGTGTGAGCTCAGAATGGAGGTGTGTGATGTCAGGGAATGGAGGTGTTTGAAGTCATAGAATGGAGGTGTGTGAAGTCACAGAATGGAGGTATCTGAAGTCAGAATCGAGGTGTGAAGTCATAGAATAGCGGTGGGTGAAGTCATAGAAAGGAGGTGGGGGAAGTCATAGAATGGAGCAGTGTGAAGTCATAGAATGGAGGTGAGTGAAGTCATAGATTCGAGGTCTGTGAAGTCATAGAATGGAGGTGTGTGAAGTAAGAATGGAGGTGTGTGAAGTCATAGAATGGAGGTGTGTGAACTCATAGAATGGAGGTGTGTGACGTCACAATGGAAGTGTGTGAATTCACAGAATGTAGGTGTGTGAAGTCATACATTGGTGTGTGAAGTCAGAATGGAGGTGTGTGAAGTCACAGAATTGAGGTGTGTGAACTCAGAATGGAGGTGTGTGAAGTCATAGATGGAGGTGTGTGACGTCATAGTATGGAGGTGTGTGAAATCATAGAATGGAATTTTGTGAATTCACAGAATGGAGGAGTGTGAAGTCAGAATGGCGGAGTGTGAAGACATAGAATGGAGTTGTGTGAAGATAGAATGGAGGTGTGTGAACTCATAGAATGGAGGTGTGTGAAGTCATAATGGAGGTGTGTGAAGACATAGAATGGAGGTGTGTGAAGTCACAATTTGGAGGTGTGTGAAGTCATAGAATAGAGGTGTGTGAAGTCATAGAATGGATGTTTGTGAAGTAAGAATGAAGATGTGTGAAGTCATAGAATGGAAGTGTGTGAAGTCACAGAATGGAGGTGTGTGAAGTCATAGAAGGGAGCTGTGTGAATTCAGAATGGAGGTGTATGTAGTCATAGAATGGATGTTTCTGAAGTAGGAATGAAGTTGTGTGAAGTCATAGAATGGAGGTGTGTGAAGTCAAAATGGAGGTGTGTGAACTCAAAGAATGGAGGTGTGTGAACTCATAGAATGGAGGTGTTTGAAGTCATGGAATGGAGGTGTGTGAAGTCCAAGAATGGAGGTGTGTGAAGTCAAACAATGGAGGTGTGTGAAGTCACAGAATGGAGGTGTGTGAAGTCACAGAATGGAGGTGTGTGAAGTCACAGAATGGAGGTTTGTGAAGTCAAAATGTTGGTGTGTGAATTCACAAATGGAGGTGTGTGAAGTCAGAATGGAGCTGAGTGAAGTCATAGAACGGAGGTGGGTGAGGGCAGAATGGAAGTGTGTGAACTCGTAGAATGGAGGTGTGTGAAGTCAAAATGGAGGTGTGTGAAGTCATAGAATGGTGGTTTTTGATGTCAAAGAATGGAGGTGTGTGAAGTCATAGACGGGAGGTGTGTGAACTCAGATTGGAGGTGTGTGAAATCACAGAAAGCAGGTGTGTCAACGCAGAAACGAGGTGTGTGAAGTCATAGAATGGAGGTGTGTGAAGTCAAAATGGAGGTCTGTGAACTCATAGAATGGTGGTGTGTGAAGTCACAGAATGGAGGTGTGTGAAGTCAGAATGGAGGTGTGAAGTCATAGAATGGGGGTGGGTGAAGTCATAGAAAGGAGGTGTGGGAAGTCATAGAATGGAGAAGTGTGAAGTCATAGAGTGGAGGTGAGTGAAGTCACAGATTCGAAGTCTGTGAAGTCATAGAATGGAGTTTGTGAAGTCAGAATGGAGGTGTGAACTCATAGAATGGAGGTGTGTGAAGTCATGGAATGGAGGTTTGTGAAGTCAAACATTGGCAGTGTGTGAAGTTACAGAATGGAGGTGTGTGAAGTCATAGAATGGAGGTGTGTGAAGTCAGAGAATGGAGGTGTTTGAAGTCAGAATGCAGGTGTGTGAAGTCATAGAATGGAGGTGTGTGAAGTCATAGAATGGAGGTGTGTGAAGTCATTGATTGGAAGTGTGTGAAGTCATAGATTGGAGGTGTGTGAAGTCACAGAATGGAGGTGTGTGAAGTCAAAGAATGCAGGTGTGTGAAGTCATAGAATGGAGGTATGTGAAGTCACAGAATGGTGGTGTGTGAAGTCAGAATGGAGATGTGTGAAGTCATAGAATGGAGGTGTGTGAAGTCACAATGCAGGTGTGTGAACTCCTAGAATGGAGGTGGGTGAAGTCACAATGCAGGTGTGTGAAGTCATAGAATGATGGTGGTGAAGTGACAGAATGGAGGTGTGTGAAGTCACAGAATGGAGGTGTGTGAAGTCACAGAATGGTGGTGTGTGAAGTCATAGAATGGAGGTGTTTGAAGTCATACAATGGAGGTGTGTTAAGTCATAGAATGGAGGTGTGGAAGTCACAGAATGGAGGTGGGTGAAGTCACAGAATGGAGTGTGAACACAGAATTGAGGTGTGTGAAGTCACAGAATGGAGGTGTGTGAAGTCATACAATGGAGGTGCTTGAAGTCACAGAATGGAGGTGTGTGAATTCATAGAATGGAGGTGTGTGAAGTCATAGAATGGAGGTGTGTGAAGTCACAGAATGGAGGTGTGTGAAGTCATAGAATGGATGTTTCTGAAGTAAGAATGAAGGTGTTTGAAGACATAGAATGGAGGTGTGTGAAGTCAGAATGGAGGTGTGAAGTCATAGAATGGGGGTGAGTGAAGTAATAGAAAGGAGGTGTGGGAAGTCATAGAATGGAGAAGTGTGAAGTCATAGAGTGGAGGTGAGTGAAGTCACAGATTCGAAGTCTGTGAAGTCATAGAATGGAGGTTTGTGAAGTCAGAATGGAGGTGTGTGAACTCATAGAATGGAGGTGTGTGAAGTCACAGAATGGAGGTGTGTGAAGTCATAGAATGGAGGTGTTTGAAGTTAAAGAATGGAGGTGTGTGAAGTCAAAGAATTGAGGTTTCTGAAGTCAGAATGGAGGTGTGTGAACTCATAGAATGGAGGTGTGTGAAGTCAAAATGGAGGTGTGTGAAGTCATAGAATGGAGGTGTTTGAAGTTACAGAATGGAGGTGTGTGAAGTTACAGAATGGAGGTGTGTGAAGTAATAGAATGGAGGTGTGTGAAGTCACAGAATGGAGGTGTGTGAAGTCATAGAACGGAAGTGTGTGAAGTCATAGAATGGAGGTGTGTGAAATCACAGAATGGAGGTGTGTGAAGTCACGGAATGGAGGTGTGTGAAGTCACAGAATGGAGGTGGGTGAACTCAGAATGGAGGTGTGTGAAGTCACAGAATGGAGGTGTGTGAAGTCCTAGAATGGAAGTGTGTGAAGTCATAGAATGAAGGTGTGTGAAGTCATAGTATGGAGGTGTGTGAAGTCACAGAATGGAGGTGTTTGAAGTCACGGAATGGAAGTGTGTGAAGTCATAGAATGGAGGTTTTTGAATTAAGAATGGAGGTGTGTGAAGTCACCGAATGGAGTTGTGTGAGCTCAGAATGGAGGTGTGTGATGTCAGGGAATGGAGGTGTTTGAAGTCATAGAATGGAGGTGTGTGAAGTCACAGAATGGAGGTATCTGAAGTCAGAATCGAGGTGTGAAGTCATAGAATAGCGGTGGGTGAAGTCATAGAAAGGAGGTGGGGGAAGTCATAGAATGGAGCAGTGTGAAGTCATAGAATGGAGGTGAGTGAAGTCACAGATTCGAGGTCTGTGAAGTCATAGAATGGAGGTGTGTGAAGTAAGAATGGAGGTGTGTGAAGTCATAGAATGGAGGTGTGTGAACTCATAGAATGGAGGTGTGTGACGTCACAATGGAAGTGTGTGAATTCACAGAATGTAGGTGTGTGAAGTCATACATTGGTGTGTGAAGTCAGAATGGAGGTGTGTGAAGTCACAGAATTGAGGTGTGTGAACTCAGAATGGAGGTGTGTGAAGTCATAGATGGAGGTGTGTGACGTCATAGTATGGAGGTGTGTGAAATCATAGAATGGAGTTTTGTGAATTCACAGAATGTAGGAGTGTGAAGTCAGAATGGCGGAGTGTGAAGTCATAGAATGGAGTTGTGTGAAGATAGAATGGAGGTGTGTGAACTCATAGAATGGATGTGTGTGAAGTCACAATGGAGGTGTGTGAAGACATAGAATGGAGGTGTGTGAAGTCACAATTTGGAGGTGTGTGAAGTCATAGAATGGAGGTGTGTGAAGTCATAGAATGGATGTTTGTGAAGTAAGAATGAAGATGTGTGAAGTCATAGAATGGAAGTGTGTGAAGTCACAGAATGGAGGTGTGTGAAGTCATAGAAGGGAGCTGTGTGAATTCAGAATGGAGGTGTGTGTAGTCATAGAATGGATGTTTCTGAAGTAGGAATGAAGTTGTGTGAAGTCATAGAATGGAGGTGTGTGAAGTCAAAATGGAGGTGTGTGAACTCAAAGAATGGAGGTGTGTGAACTCATAGAATGGAGGTGTGTGAAGTCATGGAATGGAGGTGTGTGAAGTCCAAGAATGGAGGTGTGTGAAGTCAAACAATGGAGGTGTGTGAAGTCACAGAATGGAGGTGTGTGAAGTCACAGAATGGAGGTGTGTGAAGTCACAGAATGGAGGTTTGTGAAGTCAAAATGGTGGTGTGTGAATTCACAAATGGAGGTGTGTGAAGTCAGAATGGAGCTGAGTGAAGTCATAGAACGGAGGTGGGTGAGGGCAGAATGGAAGTGTGTGAACTCGTAGAATGGAGGTGTGTGAAGTCAAAATGGAGGTGTGTGAAGTCATAGAATGGTGGTTTTTGATGTCAAAGAATGGAGGTGTGTGAAGTCATAGACGGGAGGTGTGTGAACTCAGATTGGAGGTGTGTGAAATCACAGAAAGCAGGTGTGTCAACGCAGAAACGAGGTGTGTGAAGTCATAGAATGGAGGTGTGTGCAGTCAAAATGGAGGTCTGTGAACTCATAGAATGATGGTGTGTGAAGTCACAGAATGGAGGTGTGTGAAGTCAGAATGGAGGTGTGAAGTCATAGAATTGGGGTGGGTGAAGTCATAGAAAGGAGGTGTGGGAAGTCATAGAATGGAGAAGTGTGAAGTCATAGAGTGGAGATGAGTGAAGTCACAGATTCGAAGTCTGTGAAGTCATAGAATGGAGGTTTGTGAAGTCAGAATGGAGGTGTGAACTCATAGAATGGAGGTGTGTGAAGTCACAATGGAGGTGTGTGAAGTCATAGAATGGAGGTGTTTGAAGTTACAGAATGGAGGTGTGTGAAGTCATAGAATTGAGGTTTGTGAAGTCAGAATGGAGGTGTGTGAACTCATAGAATGGAGGTGTGTGAAGTCACAATGGAGGTGTGTGAAGACATAGAATGGAGGTGTTTGAAGTTACAGAATGGAGGTGTGTGAAGTTACAGAATGGAGGTGTCTGAAGTCATAGAATGGAGGTGTGTGAAATCATAGAATGGAGGTGTGTGAAGTCATAGAATGGAAGTGTGTGAAGTCATAGAATGGAGGTGTGTGAAGTAACAGAATGGAGGTGTGTGAAGTCACGGAATGGAGGTGTGTGAAGTCACAGAATGGAGGTGGGTGAACTCAGAATGGAGGTGTATGAAGTCACAGAATGGAGGTGTGTGAAGTCCTAGAATGGAAGTGTGTGAAGTCATAGAATGGAGGTGTGTGAAGTCATAAAATGGAGGTGTGTGAAGTCACAGAATGGAGGTATCTGAAGTCAGAATCGAGGTGTGAAGTCATAGAATAGAGGTGGGTGAAGTCATAGAAAGGAGGTGTGGGAAGTCATAGAATGGAGCAGTGTGAAGTCATAGAATGGAGGTGAGTGAAGTCACAAATTCGATGTCTGTGAAGTCATAGAATGGAGGTGTGTGAAGTAAGAATGGAGGTGTGTGAAGTCATAGAATGGAGGTGTGTGAACTCATAGAATGGAGGTGTGTGATGTCACAATGGAAGTGTGTGAATTCACAGAATGGAGGTGTGTGAAGTCATACATTGGTGTGTGAAGTCAGAATGGAGGTGTGTGAAGTCACAGAATTGAGGTGTGTGAACTCAGAATGGAGGTGTGTGAAGTCATAGATAGAGGTGTGTGACATCATAGTATGGAAGTGTGTGAAATCATAGAATGGAGTTTTGTGAATTCACAGAATGGAGGAGTGTGAAGTCAGAATGGCAGAGTGTGAAGTCATAGGATGGAGTTGTGTGAAGTTAGAATGGAGGTGTGTGAACTCATAGAATGGAGGTGTGTGAAGTCACAATGGAGGTGTGTGAAGACATAGAATGGAGGTGTGTGAAGTCACAAATTGGAGGTGTGTGAAGTCATAGAATGGAGGTGTGTGAAGTCATAGAATGGATGTTTGTGAAGTAAGAATGAAGGTGTGTGAAGTCATAGAATGGAAGTGTGTGAAGTCAGAGAATGGAGGTGTGTGAAGTCATAGAATGGAGATGTGTGAATTCAGAATGGAGGTGTGTGCAGTCATAGAATGGATATTTTTGAAGTAGGAAAGAAGGTGTGTGAAGTCATAGAATGGAGGTGTGTGAAGTCAAAATGGAGGTGTGTGAACTCAAAGAATGGAGGTGTGTGAACTCATAGAATGGAGGTGTGTGAAGTCATGGAATTGACGTGTGTGAAGTCCAAGAATGGAGGTGTGTGAAGTCAAACAATGGAGGTGTGTGAAGTCACAGAATGGAGGTGTGTGAAGTCACAGAATGGAGGTGTGTGAAGTCACAGAATGGAGGTGTGTGAAATCAAAATTGTGGTGTGTGAATTCACAAATGGAGGTGTGTGAAGTCAGAATGGAGCTGAGTGAAGTCATAGAATGGAGGTGGGTGAAGGTAGAATGGAAGTGTGTGAACTCGTAGAATGGAGGTGTGTGAAGTCAAAATGGAGGTGTGTGAAGTCATAGAATTGTGGTTTTTGATGTTAAAGAAGGGAGGTGTTTGAAGTCATAGACGGGAGGTGTGTGAACTCAGATTGGAGGTGTGTGAAATCACAGAAAGCAGGTGTGTCAACTCAGAAACGAGGTGTGTGAAGTCATAGAATGGAGGTGTGTGAAGTCATAGAATCGAAGTATGTGAAATCATAGAATGGAGGTGTTTGAAGTCAGAATGGAGATGTGTGAAGTCATAGAATGGAGGTGTGTAAAGTCACAATGCAGGTGTGTGAACTCATAGAATTGAGGTGGGTGAAGTCAAAATGCAGGTGTGTGAAGTCATAGAATGGAGGTGTGTGAAGTCATAGAATGGAGGTGGTGAAGTGACAGAATGGAGGTGTGTGAAGTTATAGAATGGAGGTGTGTGAAGTCACAGAATGTGGTGTGTAGAGTCATAGACTGGAGGGGTGTGAAGTCATAGAATGGAGGTGTGTTAAGTCATAGAATGGAGGTGTGGAAGTCACAGAATGGAGGTGTGTGAAGTCACAGAATGGAGGTGTGTGAACTGAGAATGGAGGTGTGTGAAGTCACAGAATGGAGGTGTGTGAAGTCATACAATGGAGGTGTGTGAAGTCACAGAATGAAGGGGTGTGAATTCATAGAAGGGAGGTGTGTGAAGTCATAGAATGGAGGGGTGTGAAGTCACATATTGGAGGTTTGTGAAGTCACAGAATGGAGGTGTGTGAAGTCACAGAATGGAAGTGGGTGAACTCACAATGGAGGTGTGTGAAGTCACAGAATGGAGGTGTGTGAATTCATAGAAGGGAGGTGTGTGAAGCCATAGATTGGAGGTGTGTGAAGTCACAGAATGGAAGTGTGTGAAGTCAAAATGGAGGTGTGTGAAGTCAGAGAATGGAGGTGTGTGAAGTCAATGAAAGGACTTGTGTGAAGTCAAAATTGTGGTGTGTGAAGTCAAAGAATGGATGTGTGTGAAGTCACAGAATGGAGGTGTGTGAAGTCATGGAATGTCGGTTTGTGAAGTCAAAAATTGGAAGTGTGTGAAGTTACAGAATGGAGGTGTGTGAAGTCATAGAATGGAGGTGTGTGAAGTCAGAGAATGGAGGTATGTGAAGTCAGAATGCAGGTGTGTGAAGTCATAGAATGGAGATGTGTGAAGTCATAGAATGGTGGTGTGTGAAGTCATTGATTGGAAGTGTGTGAAGTCATAGATTGGAGGTGTGTGAAGTCACAGAGGGAGGTGTGTGAAGTCACAGAATGGCGGTGTGTGAAGTCAAAGAATGGAGGTGTGTGAAGTCATAGAATGGAGGTGTGTTAAGTCATAGAATGGAGGTGTGGAAGTCACAGAATGGAGGTGTGTGAAGTCACAGAATGGAGGTGTGTGAACTGAGAATTGAGGTGTGTGAAGTCACAGAATTGAGGTGTGTGAAGTAATACAATGGAGGTGTGTGAAGTCACAGAATAGAGGGGTGTGAATACATAGAAGGTTGGTGTGTGAAGTCATAGAATGGAGGGGTGTGAAGTCACATATTGGAGGTTTGTGAAGTCACAGAATGGAGGTGTGTGAAGTCACAGAATGGAAGTGGGTGAACTCACAATGGAGGTGTGTGAAGTCACAGAATGGAGGTTTGTGAAGTCAATGAATTGACTTGTGTGAAGTCAAAATTGTGGTGTGTGAAGTCAAAGAATGGATGTGTGTGAAGTCACAGAATGGAGGTGTGTGAAGTCATGGAATAGAGGTTTGTGAAGTCAAAAATTGGAAGTGTGTGAAGTTACAGAATGGAGGTGTGTGAAGTCATAGAATGGAGGTGTGTGAAGTGAGAGAATGGAGGTGTGTGAAGTCAGAATGCAGGTGTGTGAAGTCATAGAATGGAGATGTGTGAACTCATAGAATGGAGGTGTGTGAAGTCACAGAGCGAGGTGTGTAAAGTCACAGAATGGAGGAGTGTGAAGTCAAAGAATGGAGGTGTGTGAAGTCATAGTATGGAGGTGTGTGAAGTCACAGCATGGAGGTGTGTGAAGTCAGAATGCAGATGTGTGAAGTCATAGAATGGAGGTGTGTGAAGTCACAATGCAGGTGTGTGAACTCATAGAATGGAGGTGGGTGAAGTCACAATGCAGGTGTGTGAAGTCATAGAATGGAGTTTTGTGAATTCAGAAAGGAGGTGTGTGAAGTCACAGAATAGAGGTGTGTGAAGTCATACAATGGAGGTGTGTGAAGTCACAGAATGGAGGTGTGTGAATTCATAGAATGGAGGTGTGTGAAGTCATAGAATGGAGGTGTGTGAAGTCACAGAATGGAGGTATGTGAAGTAACAGAATGGAGGTGTGTGAAGTCACAGAATGGAAGTGGGTGAACACACAATGAAGGTGTGTGAAGTTACCGAAGGGAGGTGTGTGAAGTCAGAAGGGAGGTGTGTAAAGTCACAGAATGGAGATATGTGAACTCAGAATGGAGGTGTGGGAAGTCACAGAATGGAGGTTTGTGAAGTCATAGAATGCAGGTGTGTGAGGTCATAGAATGGATCTTTCTGAAGTAAGAATGAAGATGTGTGAAGTCATAGAATGGAGGTGTGTGAAGTCATAGAATGGAGGTGTGTGAAGTCAGAGAATGGAGGTGTGTGAAGTCAGAGAATGGAGGTGTGTGAAGTCAGAATGGAAGTGTGAAGTCATAGAATAGAGGTGGGTGAAGTCATAGAAAGGAGTTGTGGGAAGTCATAGAATAGAGGAGTGTGAAGTCATAGAATGGAGATGAGTGAAGTCACAGATTCGAGGTCTGTGAAGTCATAGAATGGAGCTGTGTGATGCCAGAATTGAGGAGTGTGAAGTCCTAGAATGGACGTGTGTGAACTCATAGAAAGGAGGTGTGTGACGTCACAATGGAAGTGTGTGAATTCACAGAATGGAGGTGTGTGAAGTCATATATTGGAGGTGAGTGAAGTCAGAATGGAGATGTGTGAAGTTACAGAATGGAGGTGTGTGAAATCAAAATGGAGGTGTTTGAAGTCATAGAAAGAGGTGTGTGAAGTCACAGTATGGAGGTGTGTGAAATCATAGAGTGGAATTTTGTGAATTCACAGAATGGAGCTGTGTGAAGTCAGAATGGAGGAGTGTGAAGTCATAGAATGGAGGTGTGTGAGGTCATAGAATGGATGTTTCTGAAGTAAGAATGAAGGTGTGTGAAGTCACAGAATTGCGGTGTGTGAAGTCAGAGAATGGAAGTGGATGAACTCACAATGGAGGTGTGTGAAGTCACAGAATGGAAGTGTGTGAATTCATAGAAGCGAGGTTTGTGAAGTCATAGAATGGAGGTGTGTGAAGTCACAGAATGGAAGTGTGTGAAGTCAAAATGGAGGTGTGTGAAGTCAGAGAATGGAGGTGTGTGAAGTCAATGAATGGACTTGTGTGAAGTCAAAATTGTGGCGTGTGAAGTCAAAGGATGGATGTGTGTGAAGTCACAGAATGGAGGTGTGTGAAGTCAAAATGGAGATGTGTGAAGTCAAAGAATGGATGTGTGTGAAGTCATAGAATGGAGGTGTATGAAGTCATGGAAGGGAGGTTTGTGAAGTCAAACATTGGAAGTGTGTCAAGTTGCAGAATGGAGTTGTGTGAAGTCAGAGAATGGAGGTGTGTGAAGTCAGAATGCAGGTGTGTGAAGTCATAGAATGGAGATGTGTGAAGTCATAGAATGGAGGCGTGTGAAGTCATTGATTGGAAGTGTGTGAAGTCATAGATTGGAGGTCTGTGAAGTCACAGAGGGAGGTGTGTGAAGTCACAGAATGGAGTTCTGTGAAGTCACAGTGGAGGTGTGTGAAGTCATAGAATGGAGGTGTGTGAAGTCATAGAATGGAGGTGTGTGAAGTCACAGCATGGAGGTGTGTGAAGTCAGAGTGGAGATGTGTGAAGTCATAGAATGGAGGTGTGTGAAGTCAGATTAGAGGTGTGTGAAGTCACAGAATGGAGGTGTGTCAACTCAGAAAGGAGTTGTGTGAAGTCATAGAATGGAGGTGTGTGAAGTCATAGAAAGGAGGTGTGTGAAATCATAGGATGGAGGTGTGTGAAGTCACAGGAATGAGGTGTTTGAAGTAAAAATGGAAGTGTGTGAAGTCAGAATGGAGGTGTGTGAAGTCATAGAACGGAGGTGTGTGAAGTCATAAAATGGAGGTGTATGAAGTCAAAGAATGGAGGTGTGTGAACTCATAGAATGGAGGAGTGTGAAGTCATAGAATGGAGGTGTGTGAAGTCACAGAATGGAGGTGTGTTAACTCACAGATTGGAGGTGTGTGAACTCAGAATGGAGGTGTGTGAATTCACAGAAGGGAGGTTTGTGAAGTCATAGAATGGATGTTTCTGAAGTAAGAATGAAGGTGTGTGAAGTCATAGAATGGAGGTGTGTGAAGTCAAAATGGAGGAGTGTGAAGTCAAACAATGGAGATGTGTGAAGTCATAGAATGGAAGTGTGTGAAGTCAAAATGGATGTGTGTGAAGTCAGGAATGGAGGTGTGTGAAGTCAATGAATGGGCTTGTGTGAAGTCAAAATTGTGGTGTGTGAAGTCAAAAATGCAGGTGTGTGAAGTCACAGAATGGAGGTGTGTGAAGTCAAAATGGAGGTGTGTGAAGTCAAAGAATGGATGTATGTGAAGTCATAGAATGGAGGTGTATGAAGTCATAGAATGGAGGTTTGTGAAGTCAAACATTGGAAGTGTGTGAAGTTACAGAATGGAGGTGTGAGGTCATAGAATGGAGGTGTGTGAAGTCAGAGAATGGAGGTGTTTAAAGTCAGAATGCAGGTGTGTGAAGTCATAGAATGGAGGTGTGTGAAGTCATAGATTGGAAGTGTGTGAAGTCATAGATTGGAGGTGTGTGAAGTCATAGAATGGAGGTGTGTGAAGTCAAAGAATGGAGGTGTGTGAAGTCACAGAATGGTGGTGTGTGAAGTCAGAATGGAGATGTGTGAAGTCATAGAATGGAGGTGTGTGAAGTCACAATGCAGGTGTGTGAACTCCTAGAATGGAGGTGGGTGAAGTCACAATGCAGGTGTGTGAAGTCATAGAATGGAGGTGTGTGAAGTCATAGAATGGAGGTGGTGAAGTGACAGAATGGAGGTGTGTGAAGTCACAGAATGGAGGTGTGTGAAGTCATAGAATGGAGGTGTGTTAAGTCATAGAATGGAGGTGTGGAAGTCACAGAATGGAGGTGGGTGAAGTCACAGAATGGTGTTGTGTGAAGTCAGAATGCAGGTGTGTGAATTCATAGAATGGAGGTGTGTGAAGTCATAGAATGGAGGTGTGTGAAGTCACAGAATGGAAGTGTGTGAAATAACAGAATGGAGGTGTGTGAAGTCACAGAATGGAAGTGGGTGAACTCACAATGGAGGTGTGTGAAGTCACAGAACGGAGGTGTGTGAAGTCAGAAGGGAGGTGTGTGAAGTCACAGAATGGAGATGTGTGAACTCAGAATGGAGGTGTGGGAAGTCACAGAATGGAGGTTTGTGAAGTCATAGAATGGAGGTGTGTGAGGTCACAGAATGGATGTTTCGGAAGTAAGAATGAAGGTGTGTGAAGTCATAGAATGGAGGTGTGTGAAGTCATAGAAGGGAGGTGTGTAAAGTCACAGAATGGAGGTGTGTGAAGTCAGAATGGAAGTGTGAAGTCATAGAATAGAGGTGGGTGAAGGCATAGAAAAGAGTTGTGGGAAGTCATAGAATAGAGGCGTGTGAAGTCATAGAATGGAGGTGAGTGAAGTCACAGATTCGAAGTCTGTGAAGTCATAGAATGGAGGTGTGTGATGTCAGAATGGAGGTGTGTGAAGTCCTAGAATGGAGGTGTGTGAACTCATAGAATGGAGGTGTGTGACGTCAGAATGGAAGTGTGTGAATTCACAGAATGGAGGTGTGTGAAGTCATACATTGGAGGTGTGTGAAGTCAGAATGGAGGTGTGTGTAGTCACAGAATGGAGGTGTGTGAACTCAGAATGGAGGTGTTTGAAGTCATAGATGGATGTGTGTGAAGTCACAGTATGGAGGTGTGTGAAATCATAGAATATAATGTTGTGAATTCACAGAATGGAGCTGTGTGAAGTCAGAATGGAGGAGTGTGAAGTCATAGAATGCAGGTGTATGAAGTCAGAATGGAGGTGTGTGAACTCATAGAATGGACGTGTGTGAAGTCACAATGGAGGTGTTTGAAGACATAGAATGGAGGTGTGTGAAGTCACAGAATGGAGGTGTGTGAAGTCATAGAATGGAGGTGTGTGAAATCATGGAATGGAGGTGTGTGAAGTCATAGAATGGATGTTTCTGAAGTAAGAATGAAGGTGTTTGAAGACATAGAATGGAGGTGTGTGAAGTCAAAATGGAGGTGTGTGAACTCATAGAATGGTGGTGTGTGAAGTCACAGAAGGGAGGTGTGTGAAGTCAGAGTGGAGGTGTGAAGTCATAGAATGGGGGTGGGTGAAGTCATAGAAAGGAGGTGTGGGAAGTCATAGAATGGAGAAGTGTGAAGTCATAGAGTGGAGGTGAGTGAAGTCACAGATTGGAAGTCTGTGAAGTGATAGAATGGAGGTTTGTGAAGTCAGAATGGAGGTGTGTGAACTCATAGAATGGAGGTGTGTGAAGTCACAATGGAGGTGTGTGAAGTCATAGAATGGAGGTGTTTGAAGTTACAGAATGGAGGTGTGTGAAGTCATAGAATGGAGGTGTGTGAAGTCTGAATGGAGGTGTGTGAAGTTACAGAATGGAGGTGTGTGAAGTCATAGAATGGAGGTGTGTGAAGTTACAGAATGGAGGTGTGTGAAGTCATAGAATGGAAGTGTGTGAAGTCATAGAATGGAGGTGTGTGAAGTCACAGAATGGAGGTGTGTGAAGTCACGGAATGGAGGTGTGTGAAGTCACAGAATGGAGGTGGGTGAACTCAGAATGGAGGTATGTGAAGTCATAGATGGGAGGTGTGTGAACTCAGATTGGAGGTGTGTGAAATCAGAGAAAGCAGGTGTGTCAACTCAGAAACGAGGTGTGTGAAGTCATAGAATCGAAGTATGTGAAATCATAGAATGGAGGTGTGTGAATCAGAATGGAGATGTGTGAAGTCATAGAATGGAGGGGTGTGAAGTCACGATGCAGGTGTGTTTTCTCATAGAATTGAGGTGGGTAAAGTCACAATGCAGGTGTGTGAAGTCATAGAATGGAGGTGTGTGAAGTCATAGAATGGAGGTGGTGAAGTGACAGAATGGAGGTGTGTGAAGTTATAGAATGGAGGTGTGTGAAGTCGCAGAATGGTGGTGTGCGAAGTCATAGAATGGAGGGGTGTGAAGTCATAGAATGGAGGTGTGTTAAGTCATAGAATGGAGGTGTGGAAGTCACAGAATGGAGGTGTGTGAAGTCACAGAATGGAGGTGTGTGAACTGAGAATGGAGGTGTGTGAAGTCACAGAATGGAGGTGTGTGAAGTCATACAATGGAGGTGTGTGAACTCACAGAATGGAGGGGTGTGAATTCATAGAAGGGAGGTGTGTGAAGTCATAGAATGGAGGGGTGTGAAGTCACATAGTGGAGGTTTGTGAAGTCACAGAATGGAGGTGTGTGAGGTCATAGAATGGATGTTTCTGAAGTAAGAATGAAGGTGTGTGAAGTCATAGAATGGAGGTGTGTGAAGTCATAGAATGGAGGTGTGTGAAGTCAGAGAATGGAGGTGTGTGAAGTCAGAATGGAGGTGTGAAATCATAGAATAGAGGTGGGTGAAGACATAGAAAGGAGTTGTGGGAAGTCATAGAATAGAGGAGTGTGAAGTCATAGAATGGAGGTGAGTGAAGTCACAGATTCGAGGTCTGTGAAGTCATAGAATGGAGCTGTGTGATGCCAGAATTGAGGAGTGTGAAGTCCTAGAATGGACGTGTGTGAACTCATAGAATGGAGGTGTGTGACGTCACAATGGAAGTGTGTGAATTCACAGAATGGAGGTGTGTGAAGTCATATATTGGAGGTGTGTGAAGTCAGAATGGAGGTGTGTGAAGTCACAGAATGGAGGTGTGTGAACTCAGAATGGAGGTGTTTGAAGTCATAGATGGAGGTGTGTGAAGTCACAGTATGGAGGTGTGTGAAATGATAGAGTGGAATTTTGTGAATTCACAGAATGGAGCTGTGTGAAGTCAGAATGGAGGAGTGTGAAGTCATAGAATGGAGGTGTGTGAAGTCAGAATGGAGGTGTGTGAACTCATAGAATGGAGGTGTGTGAAGTCACAATGGAGGTGTGTGAAGTCACAGAATGGGGGTGTGTGAAGTCACAGAATGGAGGTGTGTGAAGTCAGGGAATGGAGGTGTGTGAAGTCACAGAATGGAGGTGTGTGAAGTCACGGAATGGAGGTGTGTGAAGTCAAAGAATGGATGTTTGTGAAGTAAGAATGAAGGTGTGTGAAGTCATAGAATGGAAGTGTGTGAAGTCACAGAGTGGAGGTGTGTGACGTCATAGAATGGAGCTGTGTGAATGCAGAATGGAGGTGTGTGAAGTGATAGAATGGAGGTGTGTGCATTCATAGAATGGATGTTTCTGAAGTAGGAATGAAGGTGTGTGAAGTCATGGAATGGAGGTGTGTGAAGTAAAAATGGAGGTTTGTGAACTCAAAGAATGGAGGTGTGTGAAGTCATGGAATGGAGGTGTGTGAAGTCCAAGAATGGAGGTGTGTGAAGTCAAATAATGGAGGTGTGTGAAGTCACAGAATGGAGGTGTGTGAAGTCACAGAATGGAGGTGTGTGAAGACAAAAGGGAGGTGTGTGAAGTCACAGAATGGAGGTGTGTAGTCACAGAATGGAGGTGTTTGATGTCAAAATTGTGGTGTGTGAATTCACAAATGGAGGTGTGTGAAGTCAGAATGGAGCTGAGTGAAGTCATAGAATGGAGGTATGTGAACTCATAGAATGGAGGTGTGTGATGTCACAATAGAAGTGTGTGAAGTCACAGATTGGAGGTGTGTGAAGTCATACATTGGTGTGTGAAGTCAGAATGGAGGTGTGTGAAGTCACAGAATGGAGGTGTGTGAACTCAGATTGGAGGTGTGTGAAGTCATAGATGGAGGTGTGTGAAGTCATAGTATGGAGTTGTGTGAAATCATAGAATGGAGTTTTGTGAATTCACAGAATGGAGGAGTGTGAAGTCAGAATGTCGGAGTGTGAAGTCATAGAATGGAGGTGTGTGAAGTTAGAATGGAGGTGTGTGAACTCATAGAATGGAGGTGTGTGAAGTCATAATGGAGGTGTGTGAAGACATAGAATGGAGGTGTGTGAAGTCACAGAATGGAGGTGTGTGAAGTCATAGAATGGAGGTGTGTGAAGTCATAGAATGGATGTTTGTGAAGTAATAATGAAGGTGTGTGAATTCATAGAATGGAAGTGTGTGAAATCACAGAATGGACTTGTGTGACGTCATAGAATGGAGCTCTGTGAATTCTGAATGGAGGTGTGTGAAGTCATAGAATGGAGGTGTGTGCAGTCATAGAATGGATGTTTCTGAAGTAGGAATGAAGATGTGTGAAGTCATAGAATGGAGGTGTGTGAAGTCAAAATGGAGGTTTGTGAACTCAAAGAATGGAGGTGTGTGAAGTCATGGAATGGAGGTGTGTGAAGTCCAAGAATGGAGGTGTGTGATGTCAAACAATGATGGTGTGTGAAGTCACAGAATAGAGGTGTGTGAAGTCAAAATGGAGGTGTGTGAAGTCACAGAATGCAGGTGTGTGAAGTCACAGAATGGAGGTGTTTGAAGTCAAAATTGTGGTGTGTGAATTCACAAATGGAGGTGTGTGAAGTCAGAATGGAGCTGAGTGAAGTCATAGAATGGAGGTGGGTGAAGGCAGAATGGAAATGTGTGAACTCATAGAATGGAGGTTTGTGAAGTCATAGAATGGAGGTGTGTGAAGTCACAGAATGGAGGTGTGTGAACTCAAAATGGAGGTGTGTGAAATCAGAGAAGGGAGGTGTGTCAACTCAGAAACGAGGTGTGTGAAGTCATAGAATGGAGGTGTGTGAAGTCACAGAATGAAGGTGTGTGAAGTCATAAAAGTAGGTGTCTGAAGTCACAGAATGGAGGTGTGTGAAGACACAGAATGGAGGTGTGTGAACTCAGAGAGGCGGTGTGTGAAGTCACAGAATGGAGGTGTGTGAATCATAGAATGGAAGTGTGTGAAGTCATAGAATGGAGGTGTGTGAAGTCAGAATGGAGGTGTGTGAAGTCACAGAATGGAAGTGTGTGAACCCAGAATGGAGGTGTGTGAAGTCACAGAATGGAGGTTTGTGAAGTTATAGAATGGAGGTTTATGAAGTCATAGAATGGATGCTGCTGAAGTAAGAATGAAGGTGTGTGAAGTCATAGAATGGAGGTGTCTGAAGTCATAGAATGGATGTTGCTGAAGTAAGAATGAAGGTGTGTGAACTCATAGAATGGAGGTGTATGAACTCATGGAATGGAGGTGTGTGAATTCATGGAACGGAGGTGTGTGAAGTCAAAGAATGGAGGTGTATGATGTCAAACAATGGAAGTGTGTGAATGGAATGGAGGTGTGTGAAGTCTTGGAATGGAGGTGTGTGAAGTCACAGAGTGGAGGTGTGTGAAGGCACAGAATGGAGGGGTGTGAAGTCAAAGAATGGAGGAATGTGCAGTCACAAAATGGAGATGTGTGAAGTCAGAATAGAGGTGTGCGAATTCATAGAAGGGAGGTGTGTGAAGTCAGAATGAAGCTGTGTGAACTCATAGAATGAAGGTGTGTGAAATCACAATGGAGATGTGTGAAGTCATAGAATGGTGGTTTTTGAAGTCACAGAATGGAGGTCTGTGAAGTTATAGAATGGAGGTGTGTGAAGTTAGATTAGAGGTATGTGAAGTCACAAAATGGAGGTGTGTCAACTGAGAAATGAGGTAAGTGAAGTCATAGAATGGAGGTGTGTGAATTCAGAATGGAGGTGTGTGAAGTCAGAGAATGGAGGTGTGTGAAGTCACAATGCAGGTGTGTGAACTGATAGAACGTAGCTGTGTGAAGTCACAATGTAGGTGTGTGAAGTCATAGAATGTAGGTGTGTGAAGTCATAGAATGGAGGTGTGTGAAGTCACAAAATGGAGGTGTGTGAAGTCATATAATGGAGGTGTGTGAAGTCACAGAATGGAGGTGTGTGAACTCACAATGGAGGTAGGTGAAGTCACAGAATGGAGGTGTGTGAAGTCATAGAATGGAAGTGTGTGAAGTCATAGAATGTAGGTGTGTGATGTCAGAATGGAGGTGTGTGAAGTCACAGAATTGAGGTGTGTGATGTCATAAATGTTGGTGTGTGAAGTCATAGAATGGAGGTGTGAGGTCATAGAATGGAGGTGTGAAGTCACAGAATGGAGGTGTGTGAAGTCACAGAAGGCAGGTGTGTGAAGTCAGAGAATAGAGTTGTGTGAAGTCACAATGGAGGTGTGTGAATTCATAGAATGGAGGTGTGTGAAGTCAAACAATGGATGTGTGTGAAGTCATAGAATGGATGTGTGTGAAGTCAAAATGGAGGTGTGTGAAGTCAGAGAATGGTGGTGTGTGAAGTCAAAGAATGGACGTGTTTGAAGTCAAAATTGTGGTGTGTGAAATCACAAATGCAGGTGTGTGAAGTCAAAGAATGGAATTTTGTGAAGTCATAGACTGGAGGTGTATGAAGTCATGGAATGGAGGTTTGTGAAGTCAAACATTGAAGCGTGTGAAGTTACAGAATGGAGGTGTGTGAAGTCATAGAATGGAGGTGTGTGAAATCAGAGAATGGAGGTGTGTGAAGTCAGAATGCAGGTGTGTGAAGTCATAGAATGGAGGTGTGTGAAGTCATAGAATGGAGGTATGTGAAGTCATAGATTGGAAGCGTGTGAAATCATAGAATGGAGGTGTGTGAAGTCATAGATTGAAGGTTTGGGGAAGTCATAGTATGGAGGTGTGTGAAGTCACAGAATGGAGGTGTGTGAAGTCACAGAATGGAGTTCTGTGAAGTCACAATGGAGGTGTGTGAAGTCATAGGATGGAGGTGTGTGAAATCAAAGAATGGAGGTTTGTGAAGTCATAGAATGGATTGTGTATGACATCACAGAATGGAGGTGTGTGAAGTCACAGAATGGAGGTTTGTGAAGTCATAGAATGGAGGTGTGTGAAGTCACAGAATGCAGGTGTGTGAAGTCAGAATAGAGGTGTGCGAAGTCATAGAATGGAGGTGTGTGAAGTCAGAATGGAGCTGTGTGAAGTCATAGAATGGATGTGTGTGAAGTCAGGATGGAGGTGTGTGAACTCATAGAATGGAGGTGTATGAAGTCACAATGGAGGTGTGTGAAGTCACAGAATGGATGTGTGTGAACTCAGAAAGGCGGTGTGTGATGTCATAGAATGGAGGTCTGTGAAGTCATAGAATGGAGGTGTGTGAAATCATAGAAAGGAGGTGTGTGAAGTCACAGAATTGAGGTGTGTGAAGACAGAATGGAGGTGTGTGAAGTCAGAATGGAGGTGTGTGAAGTCAGATAATGGAGGTGTGTGAAGTCACAATGCAGGTGTGTGAACTCATAGAATGGAGGTGTGTGAAGTAACAATGTAGGTTTCTGAAGTCATAGAATGGAAGTGTGGGAAGTCACAGAATGGAGGTGTGTGAAGTCATACATTGGTGTGTGAAGTCAGAATGGAGGTGTGTGAAGTCACAGAATTGAGGTGTGTGAACTCAGAATGGAGGTGTGTGAAGTCATAGATGGAGGTGTGTGAAGTCATAGTATGGAGGTGTGTGAAATGATAGAATGGAGTTTTGTGAATTCACAGAATGGAGGAGTGTGAAGTCAGAATGTCGGAGTGTGAAGTCATAGAATGGAGGTGTGTGAAGTCATAGAATGGATGTTTGTGAAGTAAGAATGAAGGTGTGTGAAGTCATAAAATGGAAGTGTGTGAAGTCACAGAATGGAGGTGTGTGAAGTCATAGAATGGAGCTGTGTGAATTCAGTATGGAGGTGTATGAAGTCATCGAATGGAGGTGTGTGCAGTCATAGTATGGATGTTTCTGAAGTAAGAATGAAGGTGTGTGAAGTCATAGAATGGAGGTGTGTGAAGTCAAAATGGAGGTTTGTGAACTCAAAGAATGGAGGTGTGTGAACTCATAGAATGGAGGTGTGTGAAGTCATGGAATGGAGGTGTGTGAAGTCCAAGAATGGAGGTGTGTGAAGTCAAACAATGGAGGTGTGTGAAGTCACAGAAAGGAGGTGTGTGAAGTCACAGATTGGAGGTGTGTGAAGTCAAAATGGTGGTGTGTGAATTCACAAATGGAGGTGTGTGAAGTCCAAAGGCAGCTGAGTGAAGTCATAGAATGGAGGTGGGTGAAGGCAGAATGGAAGTGTGTGAACTCGTAGAATGGAGGTGTGTGAAGTCAAAATGGAGGTGTGTGAAGTCATAGAATGGTGGTTTTTGATGTCAAAGAATGGAGGTGTGTGAAGTCATAGACTGCAGGTGTGTGAACTCAGATTGGAGGTGTGTGAAATCACAGAAAGCAGGTGTGTCAACTCAGAAACGAGGTGTGTGAAGTCATAGAATGGAGGTGTGTGAAGTCATGGAATCGAAGTGTGTGAAATCATAGAATGGAGGTGTGTGAAGTCAAAATGGAGATGTGTGAAGTCATAGAATGGAGGTGTGTGAAGTCACAATGCAGGTGTGTGAACTCATAGAATTGAGGTGGGTGAAGTCACAATGCAGGTGTGTGAAGTTATAGAATGGAGGTGTGTGAAGTCATAGAATGGAGGTGGTGAAGTGACAGAATGGAGGTGTGTGAAGTCATAGAATGGAGGTGTGTGAAGTCACAGAATTGTGGCGTGTGAAGTCATACAATGGAGGGGTGTGAAGTCATAGAATGGAGGTGTGTTAAGTCATAGAATGAAGGTGTGGAAGTCACAGAATGGAGGAGTGTGAAGTCACAGAATGGAGGTGTGTGAACTGAGAATGGAGGTGTGTGAAGTCACAGAATGGAGGTGTGTGAAGTCATACAATGTAGGTGTGTGAAGTCACAGAATGGAGGGGTGTGAATTCATAGAAGGGAGGTGTGTGAAGTCACAGAATGGAGGTGTGTAAAGTCACATAATGGAGGTGTGTGAAGTCACAGAATGGAGGTGTGTGAAGACACAGAGTGGAAGTGGGTGAACTCACAATGGAGGTGTGTAAAGTTACAGAATTGAGGTGTGTGAAGTCATAGAAGGGAGGTGTGTGAAGTCATAGAATGGAGGTGTGTGAAGTCACAGAATGGAAGTGTGTGAAGTCAAAATGGAGGTGTGTGAAGTCAGAGAATGGAGGTGTGAGAAGTCAATGAATGGACTTGTGTGAAGTCAAAATTGTGGTGTGTGAAGTCAAAGAGTGGATGTGTGTGAAGTCACAGAATGGAGGTGTGTGAAGTCAAAATGGAGGTGTGTCAAGTCAAAGAATGGATGTGTATGAAGTCATAGAATGGAGGTGTATGAAGTCATGGAATGGAGGTGTGTAAAGTCAAACATTGGAAGTGTGTGAAGTTACAGAATGGAGGTGTGTGAAGTCATAGAATGGAGGTGTGTGAAGTCAGAGAATGGAGGTGTGTGAAGTGAGAATGCAGGTGTGTGAAGTCATAGAATGGAGGTGTGTGAAGTCATAGATTGGAAGTGTGTGAAGTCATAGATTGGAGGTGTGTGATGTCACAGAGGGAGGTGTGTGAAGTCACAGAATGGAGTTCTGTGAAGTCACAGTGGAGGTGTGTGAAGTCATAGAATGGAGGTGTGTGAAGTCAAAGAATGGAGGTGTGTGAACTCAGAATGGAGGTGTGTGAAGTCACAGAATGGAGGTGTGTGAAGTCCTAGAATGGAGATGTGTTAAGTCACAGAATGGAGGTGTGTGAAATCGTAGAATGGAGGTGCGTGAAGTCAGAGAATCAAGGTGTGTGAAGTCACAGAATGGAGGTGTGTGAACTCACAATGGAGGTAGGGGAAGTCACAGAATGGAGGTGTGTGAAGTCATAGAATGTAGGTGTGTGATGTCAGAATGGAGGTGTGTGAAGTCACAGAATGGAGGTGTGTGATGTCATAAATGTTGGTGTGTGAAGTCAGAATGGAGGTGTGAGGTCATAGAATGGAGGTGTGAAGTCACAGAATGGAGGTGTGTGAAGTCACATAAGGCAGGTGTGTTATGTCAGAGAATAGAGTTGTGTGAAGTCACAATGGAGGTGTGTGAATTCATAGAATGGAGGTGTGTGAAGTCAAACAATGGTTGTGTGTGAAGTCATAGAATGGATGTGTGTGAAGTCAAAATGGGGGTGTGTGAAGTCAGAGAATGGCGGTGTGTGAAGTCAAAGAATGGACGTGTTTGAAGTCAAAATTGTGGTGTGTGAAATCACAAATGCAGGTGTGTGAAGTCAAAGAATGGAATTTTGTGAAGTCATAGACTGGAGGTGTATGAAGTCATGGAATGGAGGTTTGTGAAGTCAAACATTGAAGCGTGTGAAGTTACAGAATGGAGGTGTGTGAAGTCATAGAATGGAGGTGTGTGAAATCAGAGAATGGAGGTGTGTGAAGTCAGAATGCAGGTGTGTGAAGTCATAGAATGGAGGTGTGTGAAGTCATAGAATGGAGGTATGTGAAGTCATAGATTGGAAGCGTGTGAAATCATAGAATGGAGGTGTGTGAAGTCATAGATTGAAGGTTTGGGGAAGTCATAGTATGGAGGTGTGTGAAGTCACAGAATGGAGGTGTGTGAAGTCACAGAATGGAGTTCTGTGAAGTCACAATGGAGGTGTGTGAAGTCATAGGATGGAGGTGTGTGAAATCAAAGAATGGAGGTTTGTGAAGTCAAAATGGAGGTTTGTGAACTCAAAGAATGGAGGTGTGTGAAGTCACAGAATGGAGGTGTGTGAAGTCATGGAATGGAGGTGTGTGAAGTCACAGAATGGAGGTGTGTGAACTCACAATGGAGGTAGGTGAAGTCACAGAATGGAGGTGTGTGAAGTCATAGAATGGAAGTGTGTGAAGTCATAGAATGTAGGTGTGTGATGTCAGAATGGAGGTGTGTGAAGTCACAGAATGGAGGTGTGTGATGTCATAAATGTTGGTGTGTGAAGTCAGAATGGAGGTGTGAGGTCATAGAATGGAGGTGTGAAGTCACAGAATGGAGGTGTGTGAAGTCACAGAAGGCAGGTGTGTGAAGTCAGAGAATAGAGTTGTGTGAAGTCACAATGGAGGTGTGTGAATTCATAGAATGGAGGTGTGTGAAGTCAAACAATGGATGTGTGTGAAGTCATAGAATGGATGTGTGTGAAGTCAAAATGGAGGTGTGTGAAGTCAGAGAATGGCGGTGTGTGAAGTCAAAGAATGGACGTGTTTGAAGTCAAAATTGTGGTGTGTGAAATCACAAATGCAGGTGTGTGATGTCAAAGAATGGAATTTTGTGAAGTCATAGACTGGAGGTGTATGAAGTCATGGAATGGAGGTTTGTGAAGTCAAACATTGAAGCGTGTGAAGTTACAGAATGGAGGTGTGTGTATTCATAGAATGGAGGTGTGTGAAATCAGAGAATGGAGGTGTGTGAAGTCAGAATGCAGGTGTGTGAAGTCATAGAATGGAGGTGTGTGAAGTCACAGAATGGAGGTATGTGAAGTCATAGATTGGAAGCGTGTGAAATCATAGAATGGAGGTGTGTGAAGTCATAGATTGAAGGTTTGGGGAAGTCATAGTATGGAGGTGTGTGAAGTCACAGAATGGAGGTGTGTGAAGTCACAGAATGGAGTTCTGTGAAGTCACAATGGAGGTGTGTGAAGTCATAGGATGGAGGTGTGTGAAATCAAAGAATGGAGGTTTGTGAAGTCATAGAATGGATTGTGTATGACATCACAGAATGGAGGTGTGTGAAGTCACAGAATGGAGGTTTGTGAAGTCATAGAATGGAGGTGTGTGAAGTCACAGAATGCAGGTGTGTGAAGTCAGAATAGAGGTGTGCGAAGTCATAGAATGGAGGTGTGTGAAGTCAGAATGGAGCTGTGTGAAGTCATAGAATGGATGTGTGTGAAGTCAGGATGGAGGTGTGTGAACTCATAGAATGGAGGTGTATGAAGTCACAATGGAGGTGTGTGAAGTCACAGAATGGATGTGTGTGAACTCAGAAAGGCGGTGTGTGATGTCATAGAATGGAGGTCTGTGAAGTCATAGAATGGAGGTGTGTGAAATCATAGAAAGGAGGTGTGTGAAGTCACAGAATTGAGGTGTGTGAAGACAGAATGGAGGTGTGTGAAGTCAGAATGGAGGTGTGTGAAGTCAGATAATGGAGGTGTGTGAAGTCACAATGCAGGTGTGTGAACTCATAGAATGGAGGTGTGTGAAGTAACAATGTAGGTTTCTGAAGTCATAGAATGGAGGTGTGTGAAGTCATAGAATGGAGGTGTGTGAAATCATAGAACGGAAGTGTGTGAAGTCATAGAATGGAGGTTTGTGAAGTAAGAATGGAGGTGTGTGAAGTCACCGAATTGAGTTGTGTGATCTCAGAATGGAGGTGTGTGAAATCAGAGAATGGAGGTCTTTGAAGTCATAGAATGGAGGTGTGTGAAGTCACAGAATGGAGGTATCTGAAGTCAGAATCGAGGTGTGAAGTCATAGAATAGAGGTGGGTGAAGTCATAGAAAAGAGGTGTGGGAAGTCATAGAATGGAGCAGTGTGAAGTCATAGAATGGAGGTGAGTGAAGTCACAGATTCGAGGTCTGTGAAGTCATAGAATGGAGGTGTGTGAAGTCAGAATGGAGATGTGTGAAGCCATAGAATGGAGATGTGTGAACTGATAGAATGGAGGTGTGTGTCGTCACAATGGAAGTGTGGGAAGTCACAGAATGGAGGTGTGTGAAGTCATACATTGGTGTGTGAAGTCAGAATGGAGGTGTGTGAAGTCACAGAATTGAGGTGTGTGAACTCAGAATGGAGGTGTGTGAAGTCATAGATGGAGGTGTGTGAAGTCATAGTATGGAGGTGTGTGAAATGATAGAATGGAGTTTTGTGAATTCACAGAATGGAGGAGTGTGAAGTCAGAATGTCGGAGTGTGAAGTCATAGAATGGAGGTGTGTGAAGTCATAGAATGGATGTTTGTGAAGTAAGAATGAAGGTGTGTGAAGTCATAAAATGGAAGTGTGTGAAGTCACAGAATGGAGGTGTGTGAAGTCATAGAATGGAGCTGTGTGAATTCAGTATGGAGGTGTATGAAGTCATCGAATGGAGGTGTGTGCAGTCATAGTATGGATGTTTCTGAAGTAGGAATGAAGGTGTGTGAAGTCATAGAATGGAGGTGTGTGAAGTCAAAATGGAGGTTTGTGAACTCAAAGAATGGAGGTGTGTGAACTCATAGAATGGAGGTGTGTGAAGTCATGGAATGGAGGTGTGTGAAGTCCAAGAATGGAGGTGTGTGAAGTCAAACAATGGAGGTGTGTGAAGTCACAGAAAGGAGGTGTGTGAAGTCACAGAATGGAGGTGTGTGAAGTCAAAATGGTGGTGTGTGAATTCACAAATGGAGGTGTGTGAAGTCCAAAGGCAGCTGAGTGAAGTCATAGAATGGAGGTGGGTGAAGGCAGAATGGAAGTGTGTGAACTCGTAGAATGGAGGTGTGTGAAGTCAAAATGGAGGTGTGTGAAGTCATAGAATGGTGGTTTTTGATGTCAAAGAATGGAGGTGTGTGAAGTCATAGACTGCAGGTGTGTGAACTCAGATTGGAGGTGTGTGAAATCACAGAAAGCAGGTGTGTCAACTCAGAAACGAGGTGTGTGAAGTCATAGAATGGAGGTGTGTGAAGTCATGGAATCGAAGTGTGTGAAATCATAGAATGGAGGTGTGTGAAGTCAAAATGGAGATGTGTGAAGTCATAGAATGGAGGTGTGTGAAGTCACAATGCAGGTGTGTGAACTCATAGAATTGAGGTGGGTGAAGTCACAATGCAGGTGTGTGAAGTCATAGAATGGAGGTGTGTGAAGTCATAGAATGGAGGTGGTGAAGTGACAGAATGGAGGTGTGTGAAGTCATAGAATGGAGGTGTGTGAAGTCACAGAATTGTGGTGTGTGAAGTCATAGAATGGAGGGGTGTGAAGTCATAGAATGGAGGTGTGTTAAGTCATAGAATGAAGGTGTGGAAGTCACAGAATGGAGGAGTGTGAAGTCACAGAATGGAGGTGTGTGAACTGAGAATGGAGGTGTGTGAAGTCACAGAATGGAGGTGTGTGAAGTCATACAATGGAGGTGTGTGAAGTCACAGAATGGAGGGGTGTGAATTCATAGAAGGGAGGTGTGTGAAGTCACAGAATGGAGGTGTGTAAAGTCACATAATGGAGGTGTGTGAAGTCACAGAATGGAGGTGTGTGAAGACACAGAGTGGAAGTGGGTGAACTCACAATGGAGGTGTGTAAAGTTACAGAATTGAGGTGTGTGAAGTCATAGAAGGGAGGTGTGTGAAGTCATAGAATGGAGGTGTGTGAAGTCACAGAATGGAAGTGTGTGAAGTCAAAATGGAGGTGTGTGAAGTCAGAGAATGGAGGTGTGTGAAGTCAATGAATGGACTTGTGTGAAGTCAAAATTGTGGTGTGTGAAGTCAAAGAGTGGATGTGTGTGAAGTCACAGAATGGAGGTGTGTGAAGTCAAAATGGAGGTGTGTCAAGTCAAAGAATGGATGTGTATGAAGTCATAGAATGGAGGTGTATGAAGTCATGGAATGGAGGTGTGTAAAGTCAAACATTGGAAGTGTGTGAAGTTACAGAATGGAGGTGTGTGAAGTCATAGAATGGAGGTGTGTGAAGTCAGAGAATGGAGGTGTGTGAAGTGAGAATGCAGGTGTGTGAAGTCATAGAATGGAGGTGTGTGAAGTCATAGATTGGAAGTGTGTGAAGTCATAGATTGGAGGTGTGTGATGTCACAGAGGGAGGTGTGTGAAGTCACAGAATGGAGTTCTGTGAAGTCACAGTGGAGGTGTGTGAAGTCATAGAATGGAGGTGTGTGAAGTCAAAGAATGGAGGTGTGTGAACTCAGAATGGAGGTGTGTGAAGTCACAGAATGGAGGTGTGTGAAGTCCTAGAATGGAGATGTGTTAAGTCACAGAATGGAGGTGTGTGAAATCGTAGAATGGAGGTGCGTGAAGTCAGAGAATCAAGGTGTGTGAAGTCACAGAATGGAGGTGTGTGAACTCACAATGGAGGTAGGTGAAGTCACAGAATGGAGGTGTGTGAAGTCATAGAATGGAAGTGTGTGAAGTCATAGAATGTAGGTGTGTGATGTCAGAATGGAGGTGTGTGAAGTCACAGAATGGAGGTGTGTGATGTCATAAATGTTGGTGTGTGAAGTCAGAATGGAGGTGTGAGGTCATAGAATGGAGGTGTGAAGTCACAGAATGGAGGTGTGTGAAGTCACATAAGGCAGGTGTGTTATGTCAGAGAATAGAGTTGTGTGAAGTCACAATGGAGGTGTGTGAATTCATAGAATGGAGGTGTGTGAAGTCAAACAATGGATGTGTGTGAAGTCATAGAATGGATGTGTGTGAAGTCAAAATGGGGGTGTGTGAAGTCAGAGAATGGCGGTGTGTGAAGTCAAAGAATGGACGTGTTTGAAGTCAAAATTGTGGTGTGTGAAATCACAAATGCAGGTGTGTGAAGTCAAAGAATGGAATTTTGTGAAGTCATAGACTGGAGGTGTATGAAGTCATGGAATGGAGGTTTGTGAAGTCATACATTGAAGCGTGTGAAGTTACAGAATGGAGGTGTGTGAAGTCATAGAATGGAGTTGTGTGAAATCAGAGAATGGAGGTGTGTGAAGTCAGAATGCAGGTGTGTGAAGTCATAGAATGGAGGTGTGTGAAGTCATAGAATGGAGGTATGTGAAGTCATAGATTGGAAGCGTGTGAAATCATAGAATGGAGGTGTGTGAAGTCATAGATTGAAGGTTTGGGGAAGTCATAGTATGGAGGTGTGTGAAGTCACAGAATGGAGGTGTGTGAAGTCACAGAATGGAGTTCTGTGAAGTCACAATGGAGGTGTGTGAAGTCATAGGATGGAGGTGTGTGAAATCAAAGAATGGAGGTTTGTGAAGTCATAGAATGGATTGTGTATGACATCACAGAATGGAGGTGTGTGAAGTCACAGAATGGAGGTTTGTGAAGTCATAAAATGGAGGTGTGTGAAGTCACAGAATGCAGGTGTGTGAAGTCAGAATAGAGGTGTGCGAAGTCATAGAATGGAGGTGTGTGAAGTCAGAATGGAGCTGTGTGAAGTCATAGAATGGATGTGTGTGAAGTCAGGATGGAGGTGTGTGAACTCATAGAATGGAGGTGTATGAAGTCACAATGGAGGTGTGTGAAGTCACAGAATGGATGTGTGTGAACTCAGAAAGGCGGTGTGTGATGTCATAGAATGGAGGTCTGTGAAGTCATAGAATGGAGGTGTGTGAAATCATAGAAAGGAGGTGTGTGAAGTCACAGAATTGAGGTGTGTGAAGACAGAATGGAGGTGTGTGAAGTCAGAATGGAGGTGTGTGAAGTCAGATAATGGAGGTGTGTGAAGTCACAATGCAGGTGTGTGAACTCATAGAATGGAGGTGTGTGAAGTAACAATGTAGGTTTCTGAAGTCATAGAATGGAGGTGTGTGAGGTCATAGAATGGAGGTGTGTGAAATCATAGAACGGAAGTGTGTGAAGTCATAGAATGGAGGTTTGTGAAGTAAGAATGGAGGTGTGTGAAGTCACCGAATTGAGTTGTGTGATCTCAGAATGGAGGTGTGTGAAATCAGAGAATGGAGGTGTTTGAAGTCATAGAATGGAGGTGTGTGAAGTCACAGAATGGAGGTATCTGAAGTCAGAATCAAGGTGTGAAGTCATAGAATAGAGGTGGGTGAAGTCATAGAAAGGAGGTGTGGGAAGTCATAGAATGGAGCAGTGTGAAGTCATAGAATGGAGGTGAGTGAAGTCACAGATTCGAGGTCTGTGAAGTCATAGAATGGAGGTGTGTGAAGTCAGAATGGAGATGTGTGAAGCCATAGAATGGAGATGTGTGAACTGATAGAATGGAGGTGTGTGTCGTCACAATGGAAGTGTGGGAAGTCACAGAAAGGAGGTGTGTGAAGTCATACATTGGTGTGTGAAGTCAGAATGGAGGTGTGTGAAGTCACAGAATTGAGGTGTGTGAACTCAGAATGGAGGTGTGTGAAGTCATAGATGGAGGTGTGTGAAGTCATAGTATGGAGGTGTGTGAAATGATAGAATGGAGTTTTGTGAATTCACAGAATGGAGGAGTGTGAAGTCAGAATGTCGGAGTGTGAAGTCATAGAATGGAGGTGTGTGAAGTCATAGAATGGATGTTTGTGAAGTAAGAATGAAGGTGTGTGAAGTCATAAAATGGAAGTGTGTGAAGTCACAGAATGGAGGTGTGTGAAGTCATAGAATGGAGCTGTGTGAATTCAGTATGGAGGTGTATGAAGTCATCGAATGGAGGTGTGTGCAGTCATAGTATGGATGTTTCTGAAGTAGGAATGAAGGTGTGTGAAGTCATAGAATGGAGGTGTGTGAAGTCAAAATGGAGGTTTGTGAACTCAAAGAATGGAGGTGTGTGAACTCATAGAATGGAGGTGTGTGAAGTCATGGAATGGAGGTGTGTGAAGTCCAAGAATGGAGGTGTGTGAAGTCAAACAATGGAGGTGTGTGAAGTCAAAATGGTGGTGTGTGAATTCACAAATGGAGGTGTGTGAAGTCCAAAGGCAGCTGAGTGAAGTCATAGAATGGAGGTGGGTGAAGGCAGAATGGAAGTGTGTGAACTCGTAGAATGGAGGTGTGTGAAGTCAAAATGGAGGTGTGTGAAGTCATAGAATGGTGGTTATTGATGTCAAAGAATGGAGGTGTGTGAAGTCATAGACTGCAGGTGTGTGAACTCAGATTGGAGGTGTGTGAAATCACAGAAAGCAGGTGTGTCAACTCAGAAACGAGGTGTGTGAAGTCATAGAATGGAGGTGTGTGAAGTCATGGAATCGAAGTGTGTGAAATCATAGAATGGAGGTGTGTGAAGTCAGAATGGAGATGTGTGAAGTCATAGAATGGAGGTGTGTGAAGTCAAAATGCAGGTGTGTGAACTCATAGAATTGAGGTGGGTGACGTCACAATGCAGGTGTGTGAAGTCATAGAATGGATGTGTGTGAAGTCATAGAATGGAGGTGGTGAAGTGACAGAATGGAGGTGTGTGAAGTCATAGAATGGAGGTCTGTGAAGTCACAGAATTGTGGTGTGTGAAGTCATAGAATGGAGGGGTGTGAAGTCATAGAATGGAGGTGTGTTAAGTCATAGAATGAAGGTGTGGAAGTCACAGAATGGAGGAGTGTGAAGTCACAGAATGGAGGTGTGTGAACTGAGAATGGAGGTGTGTGAAGTCACAGAATGGAGGTGTGTGAAGTCATACAATGGAGGTGTGTGAAGTCACAGAATGGAGGGGTGTGAATTCATAGAAGGGAGGTGTGTGAAGTCATAGAATGGAGGTGTGTAAAGTCACATAATGGAGGTGTGTGAAGTCACAGAATGGAGGTGTGTGAAGACACAGAGTGGAAGTGGGTGAACTCACAATGGAGGTGTGTAAAGTTACAGAATTGAGGTGTGTGAAGTCATAGAAGGGAGGTGTGTGAAGTCATAGAATGGAGGTGTGTGAAGTCACAGAATGGAAGTGTGTGAAGTCAAAATGGAGGTGTGTGAAGTCAGAGAATGGAGGTGTGTGAAGTCAATGAATGGACTTGTGTGAAGTCAAAATTGTGGTGTGTGAAGTCAAAGAGTGGATGTGTGTGAAGTCACAGAATGGAGGTGTGTGAAGTCAAAATGGAGGTGTGTCAAGTCAAAGAATGGATGTGTATGAAGTCATAGAATGGAGGTGTATGAAGTCATGGAATGGAGGTGTGTAAAGTCAAACATTGGAAGTGTGTGAAGTTACAGAATGGAGGTGTGTGAAGTCAGAAATGGAGGTGTGTGAAGTCAGAGAATGGAGGTGTGTGAAGTTAGAATGCAGGTGTCTGAAGTCATAGAATGGAGGTGTGTGAAGTCATAGATTGGAAGTGTGTGAAGTCATAGATTGGAGGTGTGTGAAGTCACAGAGGGAGGTGTGTGAAGTCACAGAATGGAGTTCTGTGAAGTCACAGTGGAGGTGTGTGAAGTCATAGAATGGAGGTGTGTGAAGTCAAAGAATGGAGGTGTGTGAAGTCAGAATGGAGGTGTGTGAAGTCACAGCATGGAGGTGTGTGAAGTCAGAATGGAGATGTGTGAAGTCATAGAATGGAGGTGTGTGAAGTCACAATGCAGGTGTGTGAACTCATAGAATGCAGTTGTGTGAACTCAGAAAGGAGGTGTGTGAAGTCACAGAATAGAGGTGTGTGAAGTCATAAAATGGAGGTGTGTGAATTCATAGAATGGATGTGTGTGTAGTCAAAACGGAGGTGGGTGAAGTCAGAGAATGGTGGTGTGTGAAGTCAAAGAATGGACGTGGTTGAAGTCAAAATTGTGGTGTGTGAAATCACAAATGCAGGTGTGTGAAGTCACAGAATGGAGGTGTGTGAAGTCACAATGGAGGTGTGTGAAGTCAAAGAATGGATGTGTGTGAAGTCATAGACTGGAGGTGTATGAACTCATGGAATGGAGGTTTGTTAAGTCAAACATTGAAGCGTGTGAAGTTACAGAATGGAGGTGTGTGAAGTCATAGAATGGAGGTGTGTGAAATCAGAGAATGGAGGTGTGTGAAGTCAGAATGCAGGTGTGTGAAGTCATAGAATGGAGGTGTGTGAAGTCATAGAATGGAGGTATGTGAAGTCATAGATTGGAAGCGTGTGAAGTCATAGAATGGAGGTGTGTGAAGTCATAGATTGAAGGTGTGGGGAAGTCATAGTATGGAGGTGTGCGAAGTCACATAATGGAGGTGTGTGAAGTCACAGAATGGAGTTGTGTGAAGCCACAATGGAGGTGTGTGAAGTCATAGGATGGAGGTGTGTGAAATCAAAGAATGGAGGTTTGTGAAGTCATAGAATGGATTGTGTATGACATCACAGAATGGAGGTGTGTGAAGTAACAGAATGGAGGTTTGTGAAGTCATAGAATGGATGTGTGTGAAGTCAAAATGGAGGTGTGTGAACTCATAGAATGGAGGTGTATGAAGTCACAATGGAGGTGTGTGAAGTCACAGAATGGATGTGTGTGAACTCAGAAAGGAGGTGTGTGAAGTCATAGAATGGAGGTCTGTGAAGTCATAGAATGGAGGTGTGTGAACTCATAGAATGGAGGTGTCTGAAGTCAGAATGGAGTTGTGTGAAGTCATAGAATGGAGGTGTGTGAAGTCAGAATAACAGTGTGTGAAGTCATAGAATGGAGGTGTGTGAAGTCAGAATGGAGGTGTGTGAACTCATAGAATGGAGCTGTGTGAAGTCACAATGGAGGTGTGTGAAGTCATAGAATGTAGGTGTGTGAAGTCACAGAATGGAGGTGTGTGAAGTCAAAGAATGGAGCTGTGTGAAGTCAGATTGGAGTTGTGTGAAGTCACAGACTGGAGGTGTGTGAACTCAGAATGGAGGTGTGTGAAGTCACGGAATGAAGGTGTTTGAAGTCATAGAATGGAGGTGTGTGAAGTCATAGAATGGATGTGTGTGAAGTCATAATGGAGGTGTGTGAAGTCACAGAATTGAGGTGTGTGAAGTCACAGAATGGAGGTTTGTGAAGTCATAGAATGCAGGTGTGTGAAGTTATAGAATGGAGTTTTGAGAAGTCATAGAATGGAGGTGTGTGAAGTCAGAATGGAGGTATGTGAACTCATAGAATGGAGGTGTGTGAAGTCACAATGGAGGTATGTGAAGTCATAGAATGGTGGTGTGTGAAGTCACAGAATGGAGGTGTGGAAGTCATAGAGTGGAGGTGTGTGAAGTCAGAATGGAGGTGTATGAAGTCATAGAATGGAGGTGTGTGAAGTCATAATGTAGGTGTGTGAAGTCACAGAATTGAGGTGTGTGAAGTCACAGAATGGAGGTGTGTAAAGTCATAGAATGGAGGTGTGTGAAGTCATAGAATGGAGGTGTGTGAAGTCATAGAATGAATGTTTGTGAAGTAAGAATGAAGGTGTGTTAAGTCATAAAATGGAGATGTGTGAAGGCACAGAATGGAGGTGTGTGAAGTCATAGAATGGAGCTGTGTGAAGTCAGAATGGAGGTGTGTGAAGTCATAGAATGGAGGTGTGTGAACTCACAATGGAGATGTGTGAAGTCAAAAAATGGAGGTGTGTGAAGTCAAAGAATGGAAGAGTGTGAAGTCATAGAATGGAGGTGTGTGAAGTCATAGAATGGAGGTGTGTGAAGTCATAGACTGGAGTTGTGTGAACTCAGATTGGAGGTGTGTGAAATCACAGAAAGCAGGTGTGTCAACTCAGAAACGAGGTGTGTGAAGTCATAGAATGGAGGTGTGTGAAGTCATGGAATCGAAGTGTGTGAAATCATAGAATGGAGGTCTGTGAAGTCAGAATGGAGATGTGTGAAGTCATAGAATGGAGGTGTGTGAAGTCACAATGCCGGTGTGTGAACTCATAGAATTGAGGTGGGTGAAGTCACAATGCAGATGTGTGAAGTCATAGAATGGAGGTGTGTGAAGTCATAGAATGGAGGTGGTGAAGTGACAGAATGGAGGTGTGTGTAGTCATAGAAGGGAGGGGTGTGAAGTCATAGAATGGCGGTGTGTTAAGTCATAGAATGAAGTGTGGAAGTCACAGAATGGAGGTGTGTGAAGTCACAGAATGGAGGTGTGTGAACTGAGAATGGAGGTGTGTGAAGTCACAGAATGGAGGTGTGTGAAGTCATACAATGGAGGTGTGTGAAGTCACAGAATGCAGGGGTGTGAATTCATAGAAGGGAGGTGTGTGAAGTCATAGAATGGAGGTGTGTAAAGTCACATAATGGAGGTGTGTGAAGTCACAGAATGGAGGTGTGTGAAGACACAGAATGGAAGTGGGTGAACTCACAATGGAGGTGTGTAAAGTCACAGAATGGAGGTTTGTGAAGTAATAGAAGTGAGGTGTGTGAAGTCATAGAATGGAGGTGTGTGAAGTCAGAGAATGGAGGTGTGTGAAGTCAATGAATGGACTTGTGTGAAGTCAAAATTGTGGTGTGTGAAGTCAAAGAGTGGATGAGTGTGAAGTCACAGAATGGAGGTGTGTGAAGTCAAAATGGAGGTGTGTCAAGTCAAAGAATGGATGTGTATGAAGTCATAGAATGGAGCTGTATGAAGTCATGGAATGGAGGTGTGTAAAGTCAAACATTGGAAGTGTGTGAAGTTACAGAATGGAGGTGTGTGAAGTCATAGAATGGAGGTGAGTGAAGTCAGAGAATGGAGATGTGTGAAGTCATAGAATGGAGGTGTGTGAAGTCACAATGCAGGTGTGTGAACTCATAGAATTGAGGTGGGTGAAGTCACAATGCAGGTGTGTGAAGTCATAGAATGGAGGTGTGTGAAGTCATAGAATGGAGGTGGTGAAGTGACAGAATGGAGGTGTGTGAAGTCATAGAATGGAGGTGTGTGAAGTCACAGAATGGTGGTGTGTGTAGTCATGGAATGGAGGGGTGTGAAGTCATAGAATGGCGGTGTGTTAAGTCATACAATGAAGTGTGGAAGTCACAGAATGGAGGTGTGTGAAGTCACAGAATGGAGGTGTGTGAACTGAGAATGGAGGTGTGTGAAGTCACAGAATGGAGGTGTGTGAAGTCATACAATGGAGGTGTGTGAAGTCACAGAATGGAGGGGTGTGAATTCCTAGAAGGGAGGTGTGTGAAGTCATAGAATGGAGGTGTGTAAAGTCACATAATGGAGGTGTGTGAAGTCACAGAATGGAGGTGTGTGAAGACACAGAATGGAAGTGGGTGAACTCACAATGGAGGTGTGTAAAGTCACAGAATGGAGGTTTGTGAAGTAATAGAAGTGAGGTGTGTGAAGTCATAGAATGGAGGTGTGTGAAGTCACAGAATGGAAGTGTGTGAAGTCAAAATGGAGGTGTGTGAAGTCAGAGAATGGAGGTGTGTGAAGTCAATGAATGGACTTGTTTGAAGTCAAAATTGTGGTGTGTGAAGTCAAAGAGTGGATGAGTGTGAAGTCACAGAATGGATTTTTGTGAAGTCAAAATTGAAGTGTGTCAAGTCAAAGAATGGATGTGTATGAAGTCATAGAATGGAGGTGTATGAAGTCATGGAATGGAGGTGTGTAAAGTCAAACATTGGAAGTGTGTGAAGTTACAGAATGGAGGTGTGTGAAGTCATAGAATGGAGGTGAGTGAAGTCAGAGAATGGAGGTGTGTGAAGTCAGAATGCAGGTGTGTGAAGTCATAGAATGGAGGTGTGTGAAGTCATTGATTGGAAGTGTGTGAAGTCATAGATTCGAGGTGTGGGAAGTCACAGAGGGAGGTGTGTGAGGTCACAGAATGGAGTTCTGTGAAGTCACAGTGGAGGTGTGTGAAGTCATAGAATGGAGGTGTGTGAACTCAAAGAATGGAGGTGTGTGAAGTCAGAATGGAGGTGTGTGAAGTCACAGCATGGAGGTGTGTGAAGTCAGAATGGAGATGTGTGAAGTCATAGAATGGAGGTGTGTGAAGTCACAATGCAGGTGTGTGAACTCATAGAATGGAGGTGGGTGAAGTCACAATGCAGGTGTGTGAAGTCATAGAATGGAGTTGTGTGAACTCAGAAAGGAGGTGTGTGAAGTCACAGAATAGAGGTGTGTGAAGTCATACAATGGAGGTGTGTGAAGTCACAGAATGGAGGTGTGTGAATTCATAGAATGGAGGTTAATCATAGAATGGAGGTGAGTGAAGTCACAGTATGGAGGTGTGTGAAGTCATAGAATGGAGCTGTGTGAAGTCAGATTGGAGGTGTGTGAAGTCACAGAATGGAGGTGTGTGAACTCAGAATGGAAGTGTGTGAAATCACGGAATGGAGGTGTGAAGTCATAGAATGTAATTGTGTGAAGTCATAGAATGTAGGTGTGTGAAGTCATAATGGAGGTGTGTGAAGTCACAGAATTGAGGTGTGTGAAGTCACAGAATAGAGGTGTGTGAAGTCATAGAATGGAGGTGTGTGAAGTCATAGCATGGAGGTGTGTGATCATAGAATGGATGTTTGTGAAGTAAGAATGAAGGTGTGTTAAGTCATAGAATGGAGGTGTGTGAAGGCACAGAATGGAGGTGTGGGAAGTCATAGAATGAGGCTGTGTGAAGTCATAATGGAGGTGTGTGAAGTCATAGAATGGAGGTGTGTGAAATCACAATGGAGGTGTGTGAAGTCAAAGAATTGAGGTGTGTGAAGTCATAGAAAGGAATTGTGTGAAGTCATAGAATGGAGGTGTGTGAAGCCAGAATTGAGGTGTGTGACGTCACAGAATTGAGGTGTGTGAACTCAGAATGGAGGTGTGTGAAGTCACAGAATGGAGGTGTGTAAAGTCATAGAATGGAGGAGTGTGAAGTCAAAATGGAGGTGTGCGAACTCATAAAATGGAGATGCGTGAAGTCATGGAATGGAGGTGGGTGAAGTCCAAAAATGGAGGTGTGTGAAGTCAAACAATGGTGGTGTGTGAAGTCACAGAATGGAGGTGTGTGAAGTCAAAAATGGTAGTGAGTGAAGTCAAAATTGAGGTGTGTGAAGTCACAGAATGGAGGTGTGTGAAGTCACAGAATGGAGGTGTGTGAAGTCATAGAATGGAGGTGTGTGAAGTCACAGAATGGAGATGTGTGTAGTCACAGAATGGAAGTGTGTGAAGTCACAGAATGGAAGTGTGTGAACTCAGAGAATGGAGGTATGTGAACTCAGAATGGAGGTGTGTGAAGTCACAGAACGGAGATTTCTGAAGTCATATAATGGAGGTGCGTGAAGTCATAGAATGGATGTTTCTGAAGTAAGAATGAAGGTGTTTGAAGTCATAGAATGGAGGTGTGTGAAGTCAAAATGGAGGTGTGTGAACTCATAGAATGGAGGTGTGTGAAGTCATGGAATGGAGGTGTGTGAAGTCATATTGGAGGTGTGTGAAGTCACAGAAATGGAGGTGTGTGAACTCAGAATGGAGTTGTGTGAAGTCACAGAATGGAGGTGTGTGAAGTCGTAGAATGGAGGTGTGTGAAGTCATAGAATGGAGGTGTGTGAAGTCATAGAATGAATGTTTGTGAAGTAAGAATGAAGGTGTGTTAAGTCATAAAATGGAGATGTGTGAAGGCACAGAATGGAGGTGTGTGAAGTCATAGAATGGAGCTGTGTGAAGTCAGAATGGAGGTGTGTGATGTCAAAGAATGGAGGTGTGTGAACTCACAATGGAGATGTGTGAAGTCAAAGAATGGAAGAGTGTGAAGTCATAGAATGGAGGTGTGTGAAGTCATAGAATTGAGGTGTGTGAAGTCATAGAATGGAGGTGTGTGAAGTCACAGAATTGATGTTTGTGAAGTCAGAATGGAGGTGTGTGAAGTCAGAATGGAGGTTTGTGAAGTCATAGAATGGAGGTGTGTGAAGTCATAGAATGGAGGTGTGTGAAGTCATAGAATGGAGGTGTGTGAAGTCAAAGAATGGAGATGTTTGAAGTTACAGAATTGATGTTTGTGAAGTCAGAATGGAGGTGTGTGAAGTCACAATGGAGGTGTGTGTAGTCATAAAATGGAGGTGTGTGAAGTCACAATGCAGGTGTGTGAACTCATAGAATGGAGGTGTCTGAAGTCAGAATGGAGTTGTGTGAAGTCATAGAATGGAGGTGTGTGAAGTCAGAATAAAAGTGTGTGAAGTCATAGAATGGAGGTTTGTGAAGTCAGAATGGAGGTGTGTGAACTCATAGAATGGAGCTGTGTGAAGTCACAATGGAGGTGTGTGAAGTCATAGAATGTAGGTGTGTGAAGTCACAGAATGGAGGTGTGTGAAGTCATAGAATGGAGCTGTGTGAAGTCAGATTGGAGTTGTGTGAAGTCACAGACTGGAGGTGTGTGAACTAAGAATGGAGGTGTGTGAAGTCACGGAATGAAGGTGTGTGAAGTCACAGAATGGAGGTTTGTGAAGTCAGAATGGAGGTGTGTGAACTCATAGAATGGAGGTGTGTGAAGTCAGAATAAAAGTGTGTGAAGTCATAGAATGGAGGTTTGTGAAGTCAGAATGGAGGTGTGTGAAGTCATAGAATGGATGTGTGTGAAGTCATAATGGAGGTGTGTGAAGTCACAGAATTGAGGTGTGTGAAGCCACAGAATGGAGGTGGGTGAAGTCATAGAATGGAGGTGTGTGAAGTCATAGAATGGAGGTGTGTGAAGTCATAGAATGGATGTTTGTGAAGTAAGAATGAAGGTGTGTTAAGTCATAGAATGGAGGTGTGTGAAGGCACAGAATGGAGGTGTGTGAAGTCATAGAATGGAGCTGTTTGAAGTCAGAATGGAGGTGTGTGAAGTCACAGAATGGAGGTGTGTGAACTCAGAATGGTGGTGTGTGAAGTCACAGAATGGAGGTGTGTTAAGTCACAGAACGGAGGTGTTTGAACTTAGAATGGAGGTGTGTGAAATCACAGAATGGAGGTGTGTGAAGTCATAGAATGGAGGTGTGTGAAATCATAGAATGGAGGTGTGGGAAGGCATAGAGTGGAGCTGTGTGAAGTCAGATTGGAGGTGTGTGAAGTCACAGAATGGAGGTGTGTGAAGTAATTTAATGGAGCTGGGTGAAGTCAAAATGGAGTTGTGTAAGTCACAGAATTGAGGTGTGTGAACTCAGAACGGAGGTGTGTGAAGTCACAGAATCTAGGTCTGTGAAGTCATAGAATGGAGGTGTGTTAAGTCACAGAATGGAGGTGTGTGAAGTCAGAGAATGGAGGTGTGTGAACTCAGAATGGAGGTGTGTGAAATCACAGAACGGAGATTTGTGAAGTCATAGAATGGAAGTGCGTGAAGTCATATAATGGATGTTTCTGAAGTAAGAATGAACGTGTGTGAAGTCATAGAATGGAGGTTTGTGAAGTCAAAATGGAGGTGTGTGAACTCATAGAATGGAGGTGTGTGAACTCATAGAATGGAGGTGTGTGAAGTCATGGAAAGGAGGTGTGTGAAGTCAAAGAATGGAGGTGTGTGAAGTCAAACAATAAAGGTGTGTGAAGTCACAGAATGGAGGTGTGTGAAATCACAGAATGGAGGTGTGTGATGTCAAAAAGGTGGAGTGTAGAATCACAAATGGAGGTGTGTGAACTCATAGAATGGAGGTGTGTGAAGTCAAAGAATGGAGGTGTGTGAAGGCATCGAATGGAGGTGTGTGACGTCATGGAATGGAGGTGTGTGAATTCACAGAATGGAGGTGTGTGAAGTCAGAATGGAGTTGTGTGAAGTCATAGAATGGAGGTGTGTGAAGTCAGAATGGAGGTGTGTGAACTCATAGAATGGAGGTGTGTGAAGTCACAATGGAGGTATGTGAAGTCATAGAATGGTGGTGTGTGAAGTCACAGAATGGAGGTGTGGAAGTCATAGAGTGGAGGTGTATGAAATCAGAATGGAGGTGTATGAAGTCATAGAATGGAGGTGTGTGAAGTCATAATGTAGGTGTGTGAAGTCACAGAATTGAGGTGTGTGAAGTCACAGAATGGAGGTGTGTAAAGTCATAGAATGGAGGTGTGTGAAGTCATAGAATGGAGGTGTGTGAAGTCATAGAATGAATGTTTGTGAAGTAAGAATGAAGGTGTGTTAAGTCATAAAATGGAGATGTGTGAAGTCAGAATGGAGGTGTGTGAAGTCATAGAATGGAGGTGTGTGAACTCACAATGGAGATGTGTGAAGTCAAAAAATGGAGGTGTGTGAAGTCAAAGAATGGAAGAGTGTGAAGTCATAGAATGGAGGTGTGTGAAGTCATAGAATGGAGGTGTGTGAAGTCATAGAATGGAGGTGTGTGAAGTCACAGAATTGATGTTTGTGAAGTCAGAATGGAGGTGTGTGAAGTCAGAATGGAGGTTTGTGAAGTCATAGAATGGAGGTGTGTGAAGTCATAGAATGGAGATGTGTGAAGTCATAGAATGGAGGTGTGTGAAGTCAAAGAATGGAGATGTTTGAAGACACAGAATTGATGTTTGTGAAGTCAGAATGGAGGTGTGTGAAGTCAGAATGGAGGTGTGTGAAGTCATAGAACGGAGGTGTGTGAAGTCACAATGCAGGTGTGTGAACTCATAGAATGGAGGTGTCTGAAGTCAGAATGGAGTTGTGTGAAGTCATAGAATGGAGGTGTGTGAAGTCAGAATAACAGTGTGTGAAGTCATAGAATGGAGGTTTGTGAAGTCAGAATGGAGGTGTGTGAACTCATAGAATGGAGCTGTGTGAAGTCACAATGGAGGGGTGTGAAGTCATAGAATGTAGGTGTGTGAAGTCACAGAATGGAGGTGTGTGAAGTCATAGAATGGAGCTGTGTGAAGTCAGATTGGAGTTGTGTGAAGTCACAGACTGGAGGTGTGTGAACTCAGAATGGAGGTGTGTGAAGTCACGGAATGAAGGTGTGTGAAGTCATAGAATGGAGGTGTGTGAAGTCATAAAATGGATGTGTGTGAAGTCATTATGGATGTGTGTGAAGTCACAGAATTGAGGTGTGTGAAGTCACAGAATGGAGGTTTGTGAAGTCATAGAATGCAGGTGTGTGAAGTTATAGAATGGAGCTGTGTGAAGTCAGAATGGAGGTGTGTGAAGTCATAGAATGTAGGTGTGTGAACTCACAATGGAGATGTGTGAAGTCAAAAAATGGAGGTGTGTGAAGTCAAAGAATGGAAGAGTGTGAAGTCATAGAATGGAGGTGTGTGAAGTCATAGAATGGAGGTGTGTGAAGTCATAGACTGGAGTTGTGTGAACTCAGATTGGAGGTGTGTGAAATCACAGAAAGCAGGTGTGTCAACTCAGAAACGAGGTGTGTGAAGTCATAGAATGGAGGTGTGTGAAGTCATGGAATCGAAGTGTGTGAAATCATAGAATGGAGGTCTGTGAAGTCAGAATGGAGATGTGTGAAGTCATAGAATGGAGGTGTGTGAAGTCACAATGCCGGTGTGTGAACTCATAGAATTGAGGTGGGTGAAGTCACAATGCAGATGTGTGAAGTCATAGAATGGAGGTGTGTGAAGTCATAGAATGGAGGTGGTGAAGTGACAGAATGGAGGTGTGTGTAGTCATAGAAGGGAGGGGTGTGAAGTCATAGAATGGCGGTGTGTTAAGTCATAGAATGAAGTGTGGAAGTCACAGAATGGAGGTGTGTGAAGTCACAGAATGGAGGTGTGTGAACTGAGAATGGAGGTGTGTGAAGTCACAGAATGGAGGTGTGTGAAGTCATACAATGGAGGTGTGTGAAGTCACAGAATGGAGGGGTGTGAATTCATAGAAGGGAGGTGTGTGAAGTCATAGAATGGAGGTGTGTAAAGTCACATAATGGAGGTGTGTGAAGTCACAGAATGGAGGTGTGTGAAGACACAGAATGGAAGTGGGTGAACTCACAATGGAGGTGTGTAAAGTCACAGAATGGAGGTTTGTGAAGTAATAGAAGTGAGGTGTGTGAAGTCATAGAATGGAGGTGTGTGAAGTCAGAGAATGGAGGTGTGTGAAGTCAATGAATGGACTTGTGTGAAGTCAAAATTGTGGTGTGTGAAGTCAAAGAGTGGATGAGTGTGAAGTCACAGAATGGAGGTGTGTGAAGTCAAAATGGAGGTGTGTCAAGTCAAAGAATGGATGTGTATGAAGTCATAGAATGGAGCTGTATGAAGTCATGGAATGGAGGTGTGTAAAGTCAAACATTGGAAGTGTGTGAAGTTACAGAATGGAGGTGTGTGAAGTCATAGAATGGAGGTGAGTGAAGTCAGAGAATGGAGATGTGTGAAGTCATAGAATGGAGGTGTGTGAAGTCACAATGCAGGTGTGTGAACTCATAGAATTGAGGTGGGTGAAGTCACAATGCAGGTGTGTGAAGTCATAGAATGGAGGTGTGTGAAGTCATAGAATGGAGGTGGTGAAGTGACAGAATGGAGGTGTGTGAAGTCATAGAATGGAGGTGTGTGAAGTCACAGAATGGTGGTGTGTGTAGTCATAGAATGGAGGGGTGTGAAGTCATAGAATGGCGGTGTGTTAAGTCATACAATGAAGTGTGGAAGTCACAGAATGGAGGTGTGTGAAGTCACAGAATGGAGGTGTGTGAACTGAGAATGGAGGTGTGTGAAGTCACAGAATGGAGGTGTGTGAAGTCATACAATGGAGGTGTGTGAAGTCACAGAATGGAGGGGTGTGAATTCCTAGAAGGGAGGTGTGTGAAGTCATAGAACGGAGGTGTGTAAAGTCACATAATGGAGGTGTGTGAAGTCACAGAATGGAGGTGTGTGAAGACACAGAATGGAAGTGGGTGAACTCACAATGGAGGTGTGTAAAGTCACAGAATGGAGGTTTGTGAAGTAATAGAAGTGAGGTGTGTGAAGGCATAGAATGGAGGTGTGTGAAGTCACAGAATGGAAGTGTGTGAAGTCAAAATGGAGGTGTGTGAAGTCATTGAATGGAGGTGTGTGAAGTCAATGAATGGACTTGTGTGAAGTCAAAATTGTGGTGTGTGAAGTCAAAGAGTGGATGAGTGTGAAGTCACAGAATGGATTTTTGTGAAGTCAAAATTGAAGTGTGTCAAGTCAAAGAATGGATGTGTATGAAGTCATAGAATGGAGGTGTATGAAGTCATGGAATGGAGGTGTGTAAAGTCAAACATTGGAAGTGTGTGAAGTTACAGAATGGAGGTGTGTGAAGTCATAGAATGGAGGTGAGTGAAGTCAGAGAATGGAGGTGTGTGAAGTCAGAATGCAGGTGTGTGAAGTCATAGAATGGAGGTGTGTGAAGTCATTGATTGGAAGTGTGTGAAGTCATAGATTCGAGGTGTGGGAAGTCACAGAGTGAGGTGTGTGAGGTCACAGAATGGAGTTCTGTGAAGTCACAGTGGAGGTGTGTGAAGTCATAGAATGGAGGTGTGTGAACTCAAAGAATGGAGGTGTGTGAAGTCAGAATGGAGGTGTGTGAAGTCACAGCATGGAGGTGTGTGAAGTCAGAATGGAGATGTGTGAAGTCATAGAATGGAGGTGTGTGAAGTCACAATGCAGGTGTGTGAACTCATAGAATGGAGGTGGGTGAAGTCACAATGCAGGTGTGTGAAGTCATAGAATGGAGTTGTGTGAACTCAGAAAGGAGGTGTGTGAAGTCACAGAATAGAGGTGTGTGAAGTCATACAATGGAGGTGTGTGAAGTCACAGAATGGAGGTGTGTGAATTCATAGAATGGAGGTTAATCATAGAATGGAGGTGAGTGAAGTCACAGTATGGAGGTGTGTGAAGTCATAGAATGGAGCTGTGTGAAGTCAGATTGGAGGTGTGTGAAGTCACAGAATGGAGGTGTGTGAACTCAGAATGGAAGTGTGTGAAATCACGGAATGGAGGTGTGAAGTCATAGAATGTAATTGTGTGAAGTCATAGAATGTAGGTGTGTGAAGTCATAATGGAGGTGTGTGAAGTCACAGAATTGAGGTGTGTGAAGTCACAGAATAGAGGTGTGTGAAGTCATAGAATGGAGGTGTGTGAAGTCATAGCATGGAGGTGTGTGATCATAGAATGGATGTTTGTGAAGTAAGAATGAAGGTGTGTTAAGTCATAGAATGGAGGTGTGTGAAGGCACAGAATGGAGGTGTGGGAAGTCATAGAATGAGGCTGTGTGAAGTCATAATGGAGGTGTGTGAAGTCATAGAATGGAGGTGTGTGAAATCACAATGGAGGTGTGTGAAGTCAAAGAATTGAGGTGTGTGAAGTCATAGAAAGGAATTGTGTGAAGTCATAGAATGGAGGTGTGTGAAGCCAGAATTGAGGTGTGTGACGTCACAGAATTGAGGTGTGTGAACTCAGAATGGAGGTGTGTGAAGTCACAGAATGGAGGTGTGTAAAGTCATAGAATGGAGGTTTGTGAAGTCAAAATGGAGGTGTGCGAACTCATAAAATGGAGATGCGTGAAGTCATGGAATGGAGGTGGGTGAAGTCCAAAAATGGAGGTGTGTGAAGTCAAACAATGGTGGTGTGTGAAGTCACAGAATGGAGGTGTGTGAAGTCAAAAATGGTAGTGAGTGAAGTCAAAATTGAGGTGTGTGAAGTCACAGAATGGAGGTGTGTGAAGTCACAGAATGGAGGTGTGTGAAGTCATAGAATGAAGGTGTGTGAAGTCACAGAATGGAGATGTGTGTAGTCACAGAATGGAAGTGTGTGAAGTCACAGAATGGAAGTGTGTGAACTCAGAGAATGGAGGTATGTGAACTCAGAATGGAGGTGTGTGAAGTCACAGAACGGAGATTTCTGAAGTCATATAATGGAGGTGCGTGAAGTCATAGAATGGATGTTTCTGAAGTAAGAATGAAGGTGTTTGAAGTCATAGAATGGAGGTGTGTGAAGTCAAAATGGAGGTGTGTGAACTCATAGAATGGAGGTGTGTGAACTCATAGAATGGAGGTGTGTGAAGTCATGGAATGGAGGTGTGTGAAGTCATATTGGAGGTGTGTGAAGTCACAGAAATGGAGGTGTGTGAACTCAGAATGGAGTTGTGTGAAGTCACAGAATGGAGGTGTGTGAAGTCATAGAATGGAGGTGTGTGAAGTCATAGAATGGAGGTGTGTGAAGTCGTAATGTAGGTGGTTGAAGTCACAGAATTGAGATGTGTGAAGTCACAGAATGGAGGTGTGTGAAGTCACAGAATGGAGGTGTGTGAAGTCATAGAATGGAGGTGTGTGAAGTCCCAGAATGGAGGTGTGTGAAGTCAGAGAATGGAGGTGTGTGAACTCAGAATGGAGGTGTGTGAAATCACAGAACGGAGATTTGTGAAGTCATAGAATGGAAGTGCGTGAAGTCATATAATGGATGTTTCTGAAGTAAGAATGAACGTGTGTGAAGTCATAGAATGGAGGTTTGTGAAGTCAAAATGGAGGTGTGTGAACTCATAGAATGGAGGTGTGTGAACTCATAGAATGGAGGTGTGTGAAGTCATGGAAAGGAGGTGTGTGAAGTCAAAGAATGGAGGTGTGTGAAGTCAAACAATAAAGGTGTGTGAAGTCACAGAATGGAGGTGTGTGAAATCACAGAATGGAGGTGTGTGATGTCAAAAAGGTGGTGTGTAGAATCACAAATGGAGGTGTGTGAACTCATAGAATGGAGGTGTGTGAAGTCAAAGAATGGAGGTGTGTGAAGGCATCGAATGGAGGTGTGTGACGTCATGGAATGGAGGTGTGTGAATTCACAGAATGGAGGTGTGTGAAGTCAGAATGGAGTTGTGTGAAGTCATAGAATGGAGGTGTGTGAAGTCAGAATGGAGGTGTGTGAACTCATAGAATGGAGGTGTGTGAAGTCACAATGGAGGTATGTGAAGTCATAGAATGGTGGTGTGTGAAGTCACAGAATGGAGGTGTGGAAGACATAGAGTGGAGGTGTATGAAATCAGAATGGAGGTGTATGAAGTCATAGAATGGAGGTGTGTGAAGTCATAATGTAGGTGTGTGAAGTCACAGAATTGAGGTGTGTGAAGTCACAGAATGGAGGTGTGTAAAGTCATAGAATGGAGGTGTGTGAAGTCATAGAATGGAGGTGTGTGAAGTCATAGAATGAATGTTTGTGAAGTAAGAATGAAGGTGTGTTAAGTCATAAAATGGAGATGTGTGAAGTCAGAATGGAGGTGTGTGAAGTCATAGAATGGAGGTGTGTGAACTCACAATGGAGATGTGTGAAGTCAAAAAATGGAGGTGTGTGAAGTCAAAGAATGGAAGAGTGTGAAGTCATAGAATGGAGGTGTGTGAAGTCATAGAATGGAGGTGTGTGACGTCATAGAATGGAGGTGTGTGAAGTCACAGAATTGATGTTTGTGAAGTCAGAATGGAGGTGTGTGAAGTCAGAATGGAGGTTTGTGAAGTCATAGAATGGAGGTGTGTGAAGTCATAGAATGGAGATGTGTGAAGTCATAGAATGGAGGTGTGTGAAGTCAAAGAATGGAGATGTTTGAAGACACAGAATTGATGTTTGTGAAGTCAGAATGGAGGTGTGTGAAGTCAGAATGGAGGTGTGTGAAGTCATAGAACGGAGGTGTGTGAAGTCACAATGCAGGTGTGTGAACTCATAGAATGGAGGTGTCTGAAGTCAGAATGGAGTTGTGTGAAGTCATAGAATGGAGGTGTGTGAAGTCAGAATAACAGTGTGTGAAGTCATAGAATGGAGGTTTGTGAAGTCAGAATGGAGGTGTGTGAACTCATAGAATGGAGCTGTGTGAAGTCACAATGGAGGGGTGTGAAGTCATAGAATGTAGGTGTGTGAAGTCACAGAATGGAGGTGTGTGAAGTCATAGAATGGAGCTGTGTGAAGTCAGATTGGAGTTGTGTGAAGTCACAGACTGGAGGTGTGTGAACTCAGAATGGAGGTGTGTGAAGTCACGGAATGAAGGTGTGTGAAGTCATAGAATGGAGGTGTGTGAAGTCATAGAATGGATGTGTGTGAAGTCATTATGGAGGTGTGTGAAGTCACAGAATTGAGGTGTGTGAAGTCACAGAATTGAGGTTTGTGAAGTCATAGAATGCAGGTGTGTGAAGTTATAGAATGGAGTTTTGAGAAGTCATAGAATGGAGGTGTGTGAAGTCAGAATGGAGGTGTGTGAACTCATAGAATGGAGGTGGGTGAAGTCACAATGGAGGTATGTGAAGTCATAGAATGGTGGTGTGTGAAGTCACAGAATGGAGGTGTGGAAGTCATAGAGTGGAGGTGTGTGAAGTCAGAATGGAGGTGTATGAAGTCATAGAATGGAGGTGTGTGAAGTCATAATGTAGGTGTGTGAAGTCAGAGAATTGAGGTGTGTGAAGTCACAGAATGGAGGTGTGTAAAGTCATAGAATGGAGGTGTGTGAAGTCATAGAATGGAGGTGTGTGAAGTTATAGAATGAATGTTTGTGAAGTAAGAATGAAGGTGTGTTAAGTCATAAAATGGAGATGTGTGAAGGCACAGAATGGAGGTGTGTGAAGTCATAGAATGGAGCTGTGTGAAGTCAGAATGGAGGTGTGTGATGTCAAAGAATGGAGGTGTGTGAACTCACAATGGAGATGTGTGAAGTCAAAGAATGGAAGAGTGTGAAGTCATAGAATGGAGGTGTGTGAAGTCATAGAATTGAGGTGTGTGAAGTCATAGAATGGAGGTGTGTGAAGTCACAGAATTGATGTTTGTGAAGTCAGAATGGAGGTGTGTGAAGTCAGAATGGAGGTTTGTGAAGTCATAGAATGGAGGTGTGTGAAGTCATAGAATGGAGGTGTGTGAAGTCATAGAATGGAGGTGTGTGAAGTCAAAGAATGGAGATGTTTGAAGTTACAGAATTGATGTTTGTGAAGTCAGAATGGAGGTGTGTGAAGTCACAATGGAGGTGTGTGTAGTCATAGAATGGAGGTGTGTGAAGTCACAATGCAGGTGTGTGAACTCATAGAGTGGAGGTGTGTGAAGTCAGAATAAAAGTGTGTGAAGTCATAGAATGGAGGTTTGTGAAGTCAGAATGGAGGTGTGTGAACTCATAGAATGGAGCTGTGTGAAGTCACAATGGAGGTGTGTGAAGTCATAGAATGGAGGTGTGTGAAGTCACAGAATGGAGGTGTGTGAAGTCATAGAATGGAGCTGTGTGAAGTCAGATTGGAGTTGTGTGAAGTCACAGACTGGAGGTGTGTGAACTAAGAATGGAGGTGTGTGAAGTCACGGAATGAAGGTGTGTGAAGTCACAGAATGGAGGTGTGTGAAGTCATAGAATGGATGTGTGTGAAGTCATAATGGAGGTGTGTGAAGTCACAGAATTGAGGTGTGTGAAGTCACAGAATGGAGGTTTGTGAAGTCATAGAATGGAGGTGTGTGAAGTCATAGAATGGAGGTGTGTGAAGTCATAGAATGGATGTTTGTGAAGTAAGAATGAAGGTGTGTTAAGTCATAGAATGGAGGTGTGTGAAGGCACAGAATGGAGGTGAGTGAAGTCATAGAATGGAGCTGTTTGAAGTCAGAATGGAGGTGTGTGAAGTCACAGAATGGAGGTGTGTGAACTCAGAATGGTGGTGTGTGAAGTCACAGAATGGAGGTGTGTTAAGTCACAGAACGGAGGTGTTTGAACTTAGAATGGAGGTGTGTGAAATCACAGAATGGAGGTGTGTGAAGTCATAGAATGGAGGTGTGTGAAGTCATAGAATGGAGGTGTGGGAAGGCATAGAGTGGAGCTGTGTGAAGTCAGATTGGAGGTGTGCGAAGTCACAGAATGGAGGTGTGTGAAGTAATTTAATGGAGCTGGGTGAAGTCACAATGGAGTTGTGTAAGTCACAGAATTGAGGTGTGTGAACTCAGAACGGAGGTGTGTGAAGTCACAGAATCTAGGTGTGTGAAGTCATAGAATGGAAGTGTGTGAAGTCATAAAATGGAGGTGTGTGAAGTCAAAGAATGGAGGTGTGTGAACTCATAGAATGGAGGAGTGTGAAGTCATAGAATGGAGCTGTGTGAAGTCAGATTGGAGGTGTGTGAAGTCACAGAATGGAGGTGTGTGAACTCAGAATGGAAGTGTGTGAAATCACGGAATGGAGGTGTGAAGTCATAGAATGTAATTGTGTGAAGTCATAGAATGTAGGTGTGTGAAGTCATAATGGAGGTGTGTGAAGTCACAGAATTGAGGTGTGTGAAGTCACAGAATAGAGGTGTGTGAAGTCATAGAATGGAGGTGTGTGAAGTCATAGCATGGAGGTGTGTGATCATAGAATGGATGTTTGTGAAGTAAGAATGAAGGTGTGTTAAGTCATAGAAAGGAGGTCTGTGAAGGCACAGAATGGAGGTGTGGGAAGTCATAGAATGAGGCTGTGTGAAGTCATAATGGAGGTGTGTGAAGTCATAGAATGGAGGTGTGTGAAATCACAATGGAGGTGTGTGAAGTCAAAGAATTGAGGTGTGTGAAGTCATAGAAAGGAATTGTGTGAAGTCATAGAATGGAGGTGTGTGAAGCCAGAATTGAGGTGTGTGACGTCACAGAATTGAGGTGTGTGAACTCAGAATGGAGGTGTGTGAAGTCACAGAATGGAGGTGTGTAAAGTCATAGAATGGAGGTGTGTGAAGTCAAAATGGAGGTGTGCGAACTCATAAAATGGAGATGCGTGAAGTCATGGAATGGAGGTGGGTGAAGTCCAAAAATGGAGGTGTGTGAAGTCAAACAATGGTGGTGTGTGAAGTCACAGAATGGAGGTGTGTGAAGTCAAAAATGTTAGTGAGTGAAGTCAAAATTGAGGTGTGTGAAGTCACAGAATGGAGGTGTGTGAAGTCACAGAATGGAGGTGTGTGAAGTCATAGAATGGAGGTGTGTGAAGTCACAGAATGGAGATGTGTGTAGTCACAGAATGGAAGTGTGTGAAGTCACAGAATGGAAGTGTGTGAACTCAGAGAATGGAGGTATGTGAACTCAGAATGGAGGTGTGTGAAGTCACAGAACGGAGATTTCTGAAGTCATATAATGGAGGTGCGTGAAGTCATAGAATGGATGTTTCTGAAGTAAGAATGAAGGTGTTTGAAGTCATAGAATGGAGGTGTGTGAAGTCAAAATGGAGGTGTGTGAACTCATAGAATGGAGGTGTGTGAACTCATAGAATGGAGGTGTGTGAAGTCATGGAATGGAGGTGTGTGAAGTCATATTGGAGGTGTGTGAAGTCACAGAAATGGAGGTGTGTGAACTCAGAATGGAGTTGTGTGAAGTCACAGAATGGAGGTGTGTGAAGTCATAGAATGGAGGTGTGTGAAGTCATAGAATGGAGGTGTGTGAAGTCGTAATGTAGGTGGTTGAAGTCACAGAATTGAGATGTGTGAAGTCACAGAATGGAGGTGTGTGAAGTCAAACAATAAAGGTGTGTGAAGGCACAGAATGGAGGTCTGTGAAGTCATAGAATGGAGGTGTGTTAAGTCACAGAATGGAGGTGTGTGAAGTCAGAGAATGGAGGTGTGTGAACTCAGAATGGAGGTGTGTGAAATCACAGAACGGAGATTTGTGAAGTCATAGAATGGAAGTGTGTGAAGTCATATAATGGATGTTTCTGAAGTAAGAATGAACGTGTGTGAAGTCATAGAATGGAGGTTTGTGAAGACAAAATGGAGGTGTGTGAACTCATAGAATGGAGGTGTGTGAACTCATAGAATGGAGGTGTGTGAAGTCATGGAAAGGAGGTGTGTGAAGTCAAAGAATGGAGGTGTGTGAAGTCAAACAATAAAGGTGTGTGAAGTCACAGAAAGGAGGTGTGTGAAATCACAGAATGGAGGTGTGTGATGTCAAAAAGGTGGTGTGTAGAATCACAAATGGAGGTGTGTGAACTCATAGAATGGAGGTGTGTGAAGTCAAAGAATGGAGGTGTGTGAAGGCATCGAATGGAGGTGTGTGACGTCATGGAATGGAGGTGTGTGAATTCACAGAATGGAGGTGTGTGAAGTCAGAATGGAGTTGTGTGAAGTCATAGAATGGAGGTGTGTGAAGTCAGAATGGAGGTGTGTGAACTCATAGAATGGAGGTGTGTTAAGTCACAATGGAGGTATGTGAAGTCATAGAATGGTGGTGTGTGAAGTCACAGAATGGAGGTGTGGAAGTCATAGAGTGGAGGTGTATGTAATCAGAATGGAGGTGTATGAAGTCATAGAATGGAGGTGTGTGAAGTCATAATGTAGGTGTGTGAAGTCACAGAATAGAGGTGTGTGAAGTCACAGAATGGAGGTGTGTAAAGTCATAGAATGGAGGTGTGTGAAGTCATAGAATGGAGGTGTGTGAAGTCATAGAATGAATGTTTGTGAAGTAAGAATGAAGGTGTGTTAAGTCATAAAATGGAGATGTGTGAAGGCACAGAATGGAGGTGTGTGAAGTCATAGAATGGAGCTGTGTGAAGTCAGAATGGAGGTGTGTGATGTCAAAGAATGGAGGTGTGTGAACTCACAATGGAGATGTGTGAAGTCAAAGAATGGAAGAGTGTGAAGTCATAGAATGGAGGTGTGTGAAGTCATAGAATGGAGGTGTGTGAAGTCATAGAATGGAGGTGTGTGAAGTCACAGAATTGATGTTTGTGAAGTCAGAATGGAGGTGTGTGAAGTCAGAATGGAGGTTTGTGAAGTCATAGAATGGAGGTGTGTGAAGTCATAGAATGGAGGTGTGTGAAGTCATAGAATGGAGGTGTGTGACGTCAAAGAATGGAGATGTTTGAAGTTACAGAATTGATGTTTGTGAAGTCAGAATGGAGGTGTGTGAAGTCACAATGGAGGTGTGTGTAGTCATAGATGGAGGTGTGTGAAGTCACAATGCAGGTGTGTGAACTCATAGAATGGAGGTGTCTGAAGTCAGAATGGAGTTGTGTGAAGTCATAGAATGGAGGTGTGTGAAGTCAGAATAAAAGTGTGTGAAGTCATAGAATGGAGGTGTGTGAAGTCACAGAATGGAGGTGTGTGAAGTCATAGAATGGAGCTGTGTGAAGTCAGATTGGAGTTGTGTGAAGTCACAGACTGGAGGTGTGTGAACTAAGAATGGAGGTGTGTGAAGTCACGGAATGAAGGTGTGTGAAGTCACAGAATGGAGGTGTGTGAAGTCATAGAATGGATGTGTGTGAAGTCATAATGGAGGTGTGTGAAGTCACAGAATTGAGGTGTGTGAAGTCACAGAATGGAGGTTTGTGAAGTCATAGAATGGAGGTGTGTGAAGTCATAGAATGGAGGTGTGTGAAGTTATAGAATGGATGTTTGTGAAGTAAGAATGAAGGTGTGTTAAGTCATAGAATGGAGGTGTGTGAAGGCACAGAATGGAGGTGTGTGAAGTCATAGAATGGAGCTGTTTGAAGTCAGAATGGAGGTGTGTGAAGTCACAGAATGGAGGTGTGTGAACTCAGAATGGTGGTGTGTGAAGTCACAGAATGGAGGTGTGTTAAGTCACAGAACGGAGGTGTTTGAACTTAGAATGGAGGTGTGTGAAATCACAGAATGGAGGTGTGTGAAGTCATAGAATGGAGGTGTGTGAAATCATAGAATGGAGGTGTGGGAAGGCATAGAGTGGAGCTGTGTGAAGTCAGATTGGAGGTGTGCGAAGTCACAGAATGGAGGTGTGTGAAGTAATTTAATGGAGCTGGGTGAAGTCACAATGGAGTTGTGTAAGTCACAGAATTGAGGTGTGTGAACTCAGAACGGAGGTGTGTGAAGTCACAGAATCTAGGTGTGTGAAGTCATAGAATGGAAGTGTGTGAAGTCATAGAATGGAGGTGTGTGAAGTCATACTGGAGGTGTGTGAAGTCACAGAATTGAGGTGTGTGAAGTCACAGGATGGAGGTGTGTGAAGTCATAGAATGGAGGTGTGTGAAGTCAGAACGGAGGTGTGTGAAGTCACAGAATGGAGGTGCGTTAAGTCACAGAATTGAGGTTTGTGAACTCAGAATGGAGGTGTGTGAAGTCACAGAATGGTGGTGAGGGAAGTCATAGAATCGAGTTGTGTGAAGTCACAGAATGGAGGTGTGTGAATTAATAGAATGAAGGTGTGAGAAATCATAGAATGGAGGTGTGTGTAGTCACAGAATGGAGGTGTGTGAAGTCACAGAATGGAGGTGTTTGAAGTCACAGAATGGAGGTGTGTGAACTCGCAATGGAGCTGTGTGAAGTCAAAGAATGGAGGTGTGTGAAGTCATAGAATGGAATTGTGTGAAGTCACAGAATGGAGGTGTGTGAAGTCAAACAATAAAGGTGTGTGAAGTCACAGAATGGAGGTGTGTGAAGTCATAGAATGGATGTTTCTGAAGTAGAATGAAGGTGTATGAAGTCATAGAATGGAGGTGTGTGAAGTCAAAATGGGGGTATGTGAACTCATAAAATGGAGATGTGTGAAGTCATGGAATGGAGGTGTGTGAAGTCCAAGAACATAGGTGTGTGAAGTCAAACAATGGTGGTGTGTGAAGTCACAGAATGGAGGTGTGTTAAGTGAAAGAATGGAAGTGTGTGAAGTCAAAATGGAGGAGTGTGAAGTCACAGAATGGAGGTGTGTGAAGTCACAGAATGAAGGTGTTTGAAGTCAAAATTGTGGTGTGTGAAGTCACAAATGGAGGTGTCCGAAGTCGAAATGCAGCTGTGTGAAGTCATAGAATGGAGGTGTGTGAAGTCAGAATGGAGGTGTGTGAACACATACAATGGAGTGCATGAAGTCAAAATGAGGCTGTGTGAAGTCATAGAATGGGGGTGTGTGAAGTCAAATTGGAGGTGTGTGAAATCACAGAATGGAGGTGTGTCAACTCAGAAATGAGGTGTGTGAAATCATAGAATGGAGTTGTGTGAATTCATAGAATGGAAGTGTGTGAAATCATAGAATGGAGGTGTGTGAAGTCAAAGAATTGAGGTTTGTGAAGTCAGAATGGAGGTCCGTGAAGTCAGGATGGAGGTGGGTGAAGTCACAGAATGGAGGTGTGGGAACTCAGAATGGAGGTGTGTGGTCACAGAACGGAGGTTTGTGAAGTCATAGAATGGAGGTGCGTGAAGTCATAGAATGGATGTTTCTGAAGTGAGAATGAAGGTGTATGAAGTCAAAGAATGGAGGTGTGTGAAGTCAAAATGGAGGTGTGTGAACTCATAGAATGGAGGTGAGTGAACTCATAGAATGGAGGTGTGTGAAGTCATGGAATGTAGGTGTGTGAAGTCAAAGAATGGAGGTGTGTGAAGTCAAACAATAAAGGTGTGTGAAGTCACAGAATGGAGGTGTGTGAACTCATAGAATGGAGGTGCATGAAGACAAAGAATGGAGGTGTGTGAATTCATTGAATGGAGGTGTGTGAAGTCATGGAATGGAGGTGTGTGAAGACAGAGGGAGTTGTGTGAAGTCATAGAATGGAGGTGTGTGAAGTCAGAATGGAGGTGTGTGAAGTCATAGAATGGAGGTGTGTGAAGTCACAATGCAGGTGTGCGAAGTCATAGAATGGAGGTGTGTGAGGTCATAGAATGCAGGTGTGTGAAGTCACAGAATGGAGGTGTGTGAAGTCATAGAATGGAGGTGTGTGAAGTCACAGAATCAGGTGTGTGAAGTCATAGAATTTAGGTGTGTGAAGTCATAAAAAGAAGGTCTGTGAAGTCATAGAATGGAGGTGTGTGAAGTCACAGAATGGAGGTGTTTGACGTCAGAGAATGGAGGTGTGTGAAATCAGAATGGAGGTGTGTGAAATCACAGAATGGAGGTGTGTGAAGTCAGAATAGATGTGTGCGAAGTCATAGAATGGAGCTGTGTGAAGTCAGAATGGAGCTGTGTGAAGTCATAGAATGGAGGTGAGTGAAGTCAGAATGGCGGTGTGTGAACTCATAGAATGATGGTGTGTGAAGTTACAATGGAGGTGTGGGAAGTCATAGAATGGAGGTTTTTGAAGTCACAGAATGGAAGTGTGGGAAGTCAAAAAATGGAGGTGTGTGAAGTCAGATTGGAGGTGTGTGAAGTCATAGAATGCAGGTTTGTGAAATCATAGAATGGAGTTGTGTTAAGTCACAGAATTGAGGTGTGTGAAGTCAGAATGGAGGTGTGTGAAGTCAGAATGGAGGTGTGTGAAGTCATGGAATGGAGGTGTGTGAATTCACAATGCATTTGTGTGAACTCATAGAATGGAGGTCTGTGAAGTCACAATGTAGGTGTGTGAAATCACAGAATGGAGGTGTGTGAAGTCATAGAATGGAGGTGTTTGAAGTCACAGAATGGAGGTGTGTGAAGTCATAGAATGGAGGTGTTTGAAGTCACAGAATGGAGGTGTGTAAAGTCATATAATGGATGTGTGTGAAGTCACAGAATGGAGGTGTGTGAAGTCAGAATGGAGTTGTGTGGAGTCATAGAATGGAGGTGTGTGAAGTCACAATGGAGGTGTGTGAAGTCATAGAATGGAGGTGTGTGAAGTCATAGATTGGAGGGGTGTGAAGTCATAGAATGGATGTGTGTGAAGTCATAATGGAGGTGTGTGAAGTCACAGAATTGAGGTGTGTGAAGTCACAAAATGGAGGTTTGTGAAGTCATAGAATGGAGGTGTGTGAAGTCATAGAATACAGGTGTGCGAAGTCATAGAATGGATGTTTGTTAAGTAAGAATGAAGGTGTGTTAACTCATAGAATGGATGTGTGTGACGGCACAGAATGGAGGTGTGTGAAGTCATAGAATGGAGCTGTGTGAAGTCAGAATGGAGGTGTGTGAAGTCACAGAATGGACGTGTGCGAACTCAGAATGGAGGTGTGTGAAGTCACAGAATGGAGGTGTGTTAAGTCACAGAACGGAGGTGTTTGAACTCCGAATGGAGGTGTGTGAAGTCACAGAATGGAGGTGGGAGAAGTCATAGAATGGAGGTGTGTGAAATCATAGAATGGAGGTGTGGGAAGTCAGAGAATGGAGCTGTGTGACGTCAGAATGGAGGTGTGCGAAGTCACAGAATGGAGGTGTGTGAAGTCATTTTATGGACCTGTGTGAAGTCAGAATGGAGGTGTGTGAAGTCACAGAATGGAGGGGTGTGAACTCAGAATGGAGGTGTGTGAAGTCACAGAATCTAGGTGTGTGAAGTCATCGAATGGAGGTGTGTGAAGTCAGAATGGAGGTGTGTGAACTCATAGAATGGAGGTGTGTGAAGTCACAATGGAGGTATGTGAAGTCATAGAATGGTGGTGTGTGAAGTCACAGAATGGAGGTGTGGAAGTCATAGAGTGGAGGTGTGTGAAATCAGAATGGAGGTGTATGAAGTCATAGAATGGAGGTGTGTGAAGTCATAATGTAGGTGTGTGAAGTCACAGAATTGAAGTGTGTGAAGTCACAGAATGGAGGTGTGTAAAGTCATAGAATGGAGGTGTGTGAAGTCATAGAATGGAGGTGTGTGAAGTCATAGAATGAATGTTTGTGAAGAAAGAATGAAGGTGTGTTAAGTCATAAAGTGGAGATGTGTGAAGGCACAGAATGGAGGTGTGTGAAGTCATAGAATGGAGCTGTGTGAAGTCAGAATGGAGGTGTGTGAAGTCATAGAATGGAGGTGTGTGAACTCACAATGGAGATGGGTGAAGTCAAAAAATGGAGGTGTGTGAAGTCAAAGAATGGAAGAGAGTGAAGTCTTAGAATGGAGGTGTGTGAAGTCATAGAATGGAGGTGTGTGAAGTCATAGAATGGAGGTGTGTGAAGTCACAGAATTGATGTTTTGAAGTCAGAATGGAGGTGTGTGAAGTCACAATGGAGGTTTGTGAAGTCATAGAATGGAGGTGTGTGAAGTCATAGAATGGAGGTGTGTGAAGTCATAGAATGGAGGTGTGTGAAGTCAAAGATTGGAGATGTTTGAAGACACAGAATAGATGTTTGTGAAGTCAGAATGGAGGTGTGTGAAGTCAGAATGGAGGTGTGTGAAGTCATAGAACGGAGGTGTGTGAAGTCACAATGCAGGTGTGTGAACTCATAGAATGGAGGTGTCTGAAGTCAGAATGGAGTTGTGTGAAGTCATAGAATGGAGGTGTGTGAAGTCAGAATAACAGTGTGTGAAGTCATAGAATGGAGGTTTGTGAAGTCAGAATGGAGGTGTGTGAACTCATAGAATGGAGCTGTGTGAAGTCACAATGGAGGTGTGTGAAGTCATAGAATGTAGGTGTGTGAAGTCACAGAATGGAGGTGTGTGAAGTCATAGAATGGAGCTGTGTGAAGTCAGATTGGAGTTGTGTGAAGTCACAGACTGGAGGTGTGTGAACTCAGAATGGAGGTGTGTGAAGTCACGGAATGAAGGTGTGTGAAGTCATAGAATGGAGGTGTGTGAAGTCATAGAATGGATGTGTGTGAAGTCATAATGGAGGTGTGTGAAGTCACAGAATTGAGGTGTGTGAAGTCACAGAATGGAGGTGTGTGAAGTCATAGAATGCAGGTGTGTGAAGTTATAGAATGGAGTTTTGAGAAGTCATAGAATGGAGGTGTGTGAAGTCAGAATGGAGGTGTGTGAACTCATAGAATGGAGGTGTGTGAAGTCACAATGGAGGTATGTGAAGTCATAGAATGGTGGTGTGTGAAGTCACAGAATGGAGGTGTGGAAGTCATAGAGTGGAGGTGTGTGAAGTCAGAATGGAGGTGTATGAAGTCATAGAATGGAGGTGTGTGAAGTCATAATGTAGGTGTGTGAAGTCACAGAATTGAGGTGTGTGAAGTCACAGAATGGAGGTGTGTAAAGTCATAGAATGGAGGTGTGTGAAGTCATAGAATGGAGGTGTGTGAAGTCATAGAATGAATGTTTGTGAAGTAAGAATGAAGGTGTGTTAAGTCATAAAATGGAGATGTGTGAAGGCACAGAATGCAGGTGTGTGAAGTCATAGAATGGAGCTGTGTGAAGTCAGAATGGAGGTGTGTGATGTCAAAGAATGGAGGTGTGTGAACTCACAATGGAGATGTGTGAAGTCATAGAATGGAGGTGTGTGAAGTCACAGAATGGAGGTGTGTGAAGTCATAGAATGGAGGTGTGTGAAGTCATAGAATGGAGGTGTGTGAAGTCACAGAATTGTTGTTTGTGAAGTCAGAATGGAGTTGTGTGAAGTCAGAATGGAGGTTTGTGAAGTCATAGAATGGAGGTGTGTGAAGTCATAGAATGGAGGTGTGTGAAGTCATAGAATGGAGGTGTGTGAAGTCAAAGAATGGAGATGTTTGAAGTCACAGAATGGATGTTTGTGAAGTCAGAATGGAGGTGTGTGAAGTCACAATGGAGGTGTGTGAAGTCATAGAATGGAGGTGTGTGAAGTCACAATGCAGGTGTGTGAACTCATAGAATGGAGGTGTCTGAAGTCAGAATGGAGTTGTGTGAAGTCATAGAATGGAGGTGTGTGAAGTCAGAATAAAAGTGTGTGAAGTCATAGAATGGAGGTTTGTGAAGTCAGAATGGAGGTGTGTGAACTCATAGAATGGAGCTGTGTGAAGTCACAATGGAGGTGTGTGAAGTCATAGAATGGAGGTGTGTGAAGTCACAGAATGGAGGTGTGTGAAGTCATAGAATGGAGCTGTGTGAAGTCAGATTGGAGTTGTGTGAAGTCACAGACTGGAGGTGTGTGAACTCAGAATGGAGGTGTGTGAAGTCACGGAATGAAAGTGTGTGAAGTCATAGAATGGAGGTGTGTGAAGTCATAGAATGGATGTGTGTGAAGTCATAATGGAGGTGTGTGAAGTCACAGAATTGAGGTGTGTGAAGTCACAGAATGGAGGTTTGTGAAGTCATAGAATAGAGGTGTGTGAACTCATAGAATGGAGGTGTGTGAAGTCATAGAATGGATGTTTGTGAAGTAAGAATGAAGGTGTGTTAAGTCATAGAATGGAGGTGTGTGAAGGCACAGAATGGAGGTGTGTGAAGTCATAGAATGGAGCTGTTTGAAGTCAGAATGGAGGTGTGTGAAGTCACAGAATGGAGGTGTGTGAACTCAGAATGGTGGTGTGTGAAGTCACAGAATGGAGGTGTGTTAAGTCAGAGAACGGAGGTGTTTGAACTCAGAATGGAGGTGTGTGAAATCACAGAATGGAGGTGTGTGAAGTCATAGAATGGAGGTGTGTGAAATCATAGAATGGAGGTGTGGGAAGGCATAGAGTGGAGCTGTGTGAAGTCAGATTGGAGGTGTGCGAAGTCACAGAATGGAGGGGTGTGAAGTCATTGAATGGAGCTGGGTGAAGTCACAATGGAGTTGTGTAAGTCACAGAATTGAGGTGTGTGAACTCAGAACGGAGGTGTGTGAAGTCACAGAATCTAGGTGTGTGAAGGCATAGAATGGAAGTGTGTGAAGTCATAGAATGGAGGTGTGTGAAGTCATACTGGAGGTGTGTGAAGTCACAGAATTGAGGTGGGTGAAGTCACAGGATGGAGGTGTGTGAAGTCATAGAATGGAGGTGTGTGAAGTCAGAACGGAGGTGTGTGAAGTCACGGAATGGAGGTGCGTTAAGTCACAGAATTGAGGTTTGTGAACTCAGAATGGAGGTGTGTGAAGTCACAGAATGGAGGTGAGGGAAGTCATAGAATCGAGTTGTGTGAAGTCACAGAATGGAGGTGTGTGAATTAATAGAATGAAGGTGTGAGAAATCATAGAATGGAGGTGTGTGAAGTCACAGAATGGAGGTGTGTGAAGTCACAGAATGGAGGTGTTTGAAGTCACAGAATGGAGGTGTGTGAACTCACACTGGAGCTGTGTGAAGTCAAAGAATGGAGGTGTGTGAAGTCATAGAATGGAATTGTGTGAAGTCACAGAATGGAGGTGTGTGAAGTCAAACAATAAAGGTGTGTGAAGTCACAGAATGGAGGTGTGTGAAGTCATAGAATGGATGTTTCTGAAGAAGAATGAAGGTGTATGAAGTCATAGAATGGAGGTGTGTGAAGTCAAAATGGGGGTATGTGAACTCATAAAATGGAGATGTGTGAAGTCATGGAATGGAGGTGTGTGAAGTCCAAGAACATAGGTGTGTGAAGTCAAACAATGGTGGTGTGTGAAGTCACAGAATGGAGGTGTGTTAAGTGAAAGAATGGAAGTGTGTGAAGTCAAAATGGAGGAGTGTGAAGTCACAGAATGGAGGTGTGTGAAGTCACAGAATGAAGGTGTTTGAAGTCAAAATTGTGGTGTGTGAAGTCACAAATGGAGGTGTCCGAAGTCGAAATGCAGCTGTGTGAAGTCATAGAATGGAGGTGTGTGAAGTCAGAATGGAGGTGTGTGAACACATACAATGGAGTGTATGAAGTCAAAATGAGGCTGTGTGAAGTCATAGAATGGGGGTGTGTGAAGTCAAATTGGAGGTGTGTGAAATCACAGAATGGAGGTGTGTCAACTCAGAAATGAGGTGTGTGAAATCATAGAATGGAGTTGTGTGAATTCATAGAATGGAAGTGTGTGAAATCATAGAATGGAGGTGTGTGAAGTCAAAGAATTGAGGTTTGTGAAGTCAGAATGGAGGTCCGTGAAGTCAGGATGGAGGTGGGTGAAGTCACAGAATGGAGGTGTGGGAACTCAGAATGGAGGTGTGTGGTCACAGAACGGAGGTTTGTGAAGTCATAGAATGGAGGTGCGTGAAGTCATAGAATGGATGTTTCTGAAGTGAGAATGAAGGTGTATGAAGTCAAAGAATGGAGGTGTGTGAAGTCAAAATGGAGGTGTGTGAACTCATAGAATGGAGGTGAGTGAACTCATAGAATGGAGGTGTGTGAAGTCATGGAATGTAGGTGTGTGAAGTCAAAGAATGGAGGTGTGTGAAGTCAAACAATAAAGGTGTGTGAAGTCACAGAATGGAGGTGTGTGAACTCATAGAATGGAGGTGCATGAAGACAAAGAATGGAGGTGTGTGAATTCATTGAATGGAGGTGTGTGAAGTCAGAATGGAGGTGTGTGAAGTCATAGAATGGAGGTGTGTGAAGTCAGAATGGAGGTGTGTGAACTCATAGAATGGAGGTGTGTGAAGTCACAATGCAGGTGTGCGAAGTCATAGAATGGAGGTGTGTGAGGTCATAGAATGCAGGTGTGTGAAGTCACAGAATGGAGGTGTGTGAAGTCATAGAATGGAGGTGTGTGAAGTCACAGAATCAGGTGTGTGAAGTCATAGAATTTAGGTGTGTGAAGTCATAAAAAGGAGGTCTGTGAAGTCATAGAATGGAGGTGTGTGAAGTCACAGAATGGAGGTGTTTGACGTCAGAGAATGGAGGTGTGTGAAATCAGAATGGAGGTGTGTAAAATCACAGAATGGAGGTGTGTGAAGTCAGAATAGATGTGTGCGAAGTCATAGAATGGAGCTGTGTGAAGTCAGAATGGAGCTGTGTGAAGTCATAGAATGGAGGTGAGTGAAGTCAGAATGGCGGTGTGTGAACTCATAGAATGATGGTGTGTGAAGTCACAATGGAGGTGTGGGAAGTCATAGAATGGAGGTTTTTGAAGTCACAGAATGGAAGTGTGGGAAGTCATAAAATGGAGGTGTGTGAAGTCAGATTGGAGGTGTGTGAAGTCATAGAATGGAGGTTTGTGAAATCATAGAATGGAGTTGTGTTAAGTCACAGAATTGAGGTGTGTGAAGTCAGAATGGAGGTGTGTGAAGTCACAATGGAGGTGTGTGAAGTCATGGAATGGAGGTGTGTGAATTCACAATGCATTTGTGTGAACTCATAGAATGGAGGTCTATGAAGTCACAATGTAGGTGTGTGAAATCACAGAATGGAGGTGTGTGAAGTCATAGAATGGAGGTGTTTGAAGTCACAGAATGGAGGTGTGTAAAGTCATATAATGGAGGTGTGTGAAGTCACAGAATGGAGCTGTGTGACGTCAGAATGGAGGTGTGCGAAGTCACAGAATGGAGGTGTGTGAAGTCATTTTATGGACCTGTGTGAAGTCAGAATGGAGGTGTGTGAAGTCACAGAATGGAGGGGTGTGAACTCAGAATGGAGGTGTGTGAAGTCACAGAATCTAGGTGTGTGAAGTCATAGAATGGAGGTGTGTGAAGTCATAGAATGGAGGTGTGTGAAGTCTTAAAGGAGGCGTGTGAAGTCATAGAATTCAGGTGTGTGAAGTCACAGAATGGAGGTGTGTGAAGTCATAGAATGGAGGTGTGTGAAGTCAGAACGGAGGTGTGTGAATTCAGATTGGAGGTGTGGGAAGTCACAATGGAGGTGTGTGAAGTTATAAAATGGAGGTGTGTGAAGTCACAGAATGGAGGGTTGTGAAGTCAAAGACTGGAGGTGTGTGAAGTCATAGAATGGAGGTGTGTGAACTCATAGAATGGAGGGGTGTGAAGTCATAGAATGGATGTGCGTGAAGTCATAATGGAGGTGTGTGAAGTCACAGAATTGAGGTGTGTGAAGTCACAGAATGGAGGTGTGTGAAGTCATAGAATGGAGGTGTGTGAAGTCATAGAATAGAGGTGTGTGAAGTCATAGAATGGATGTTTGTTAAGTAAGAATGAAGGTGTGTTAACTCATAGAATGGAGGTGTGTGAAGGCACAGAATGGAGGTGTGTGAAGTCATAGAATGGAGCTGTGTGAAGTCAGAATGGAGGTGTGTGAAGTCACAGAATGGAGGTGTGCGAACTCAGAATGAAGGTGTGTGAAGTCACAGAATGGAGGTGTGTTAAGTCACAGAACGGAGGTGTTTGAACTCAGAATGGAGGTGTGTGAAGTCACAGAATGGAGGTGTGTGAAGTCATAGAATGGAGGTGTGTGAAATCATAGAATGGAGGTGTGGGAAGTCAGAGAATGGAGCTGTGTGAAGTCAGAATGGAGGTGTGCGAAGTCACAGAATGGAGGTGTGTGAACTCAGAATGGAGGTGTGTGAAGTCACAGAATCTAGGTGTGTGAAGTCATAGAATGGAGGTGTGTGAAGTCATAGAATGGAGGTGTGTGAAGTCATAATGGAGGCGTGTGAAGTCACAGAATTCAGGTGTGTCAAGTCACAGAATGGAGGTGTGTGAAGTCATAGAATGCAGGTGTGTGAATCAGAACGGAGGTGTGTGAACTCAGATTGGAGGTGTGGGAAGTCACAATGGAGGTGTGTGAAGTTATAGAATGGAGGTGTGTGAAGTCAGAATGGAGGTGTGTGAACTCATAGAATGGAGGTGTGTGAAGTCACAATGGAGGTATGTGAAGTCATAGAATGGTGGTGTGTGAAGTCACAGAATGGAGGTGTGGAAGTCATAGAGTGGAGGTGTGTGAAGTCAGAATGGAGGTGTATGAAGTCATAGAATGGAGGTGTGTGAAGTCATAATGTAGGTGTGTGAAGTCACAGAATTCAGGTGTGTGAAGTCACAGAATGGAGGTGTGTAAAGTCATAGAATGGAGGTGTGTGAAGTCATAGAATGGAGGTGTGTGAAGTCATAGAATGAATGTTTGTGAAGTAAGAATGAAGGTGTGTTAAGTCATAAAATGGAGATGTGTGAAGGCACAGAATGGAGGTGTGTGAAGTCATAGAATGGAGCTGTGTGAAGTCAGAATGGAGGTGTGTGATGTCAAAGAATGGAGGTGTGTGAACTCACAATGGAGATGTGTGAAGTCATAGAATGGAGGTGTGTGAAGTCACAGAATGGAGGTGTGTGAAGTCATAGAATGGAGGTGTGTGAAGTCATAGAATGGAGGTGTGTGAAGTCACAGAATTGTTGTTTGTGAAGTCAGAATGGAGTTGTGTGAAGTCAGAATGGAGGTTTGTGAAGTCATAGAATGGAGGTGTGTGAAGTCATAGAATGGAGGTGTGTGAAGTCATAGAATGGAGGTGTGTGAAGTCAAAGAATGGAGATGTTTGAAGTCACAGAATTGATGTTTGTGAAGTCAGAATGGAGGTGTGTGAAGTCACAATGGAGGTGTGTGAAGTCATAGAATGGAGGTGTGTGAAGTCACAATGCAGGTGTGTGAACTCATAGAATGGAGGTGTCTGAAGTCAGAATGGAGTTGTGTGAAGTCATAGAATGGAGGTGTGTGAAGTCAGAATAAAAGTGTGTGAAGTCATAGAATGGAGGTTTGTGAAGTCAGAATGGAGGTGTGTGAACTCATAGAATGGAGCTGTGTGAAGTCACAATGGAGGTGTGTGAAGTCATAGAATGGAGGTGTGTGAAGTCACAGAATGGAGGTGTGTGAAGTTATAGAATGGAGCTGTGTGAAGTCAGATTGGAGTTGTGTGAAGTCACAGACTGGAGGTGTGTGAACTCAGAATGGAGGTGTGTGAAGTCACGGAATGAAAGTGTGTGAAGTCATAGAATGGAGGTGTGTGAAGTCATAGAATGGATGTGTGTGAAGTCATAATGGAGGTGTGTGAAGTCACAGAATTGAGGTGTGTGAAGGCACAGAATGGAGGTGTGTGAAGTCATAGAATGGAGCTGTTTGAAGTCAGAATGGAGGTGTGTGAAGTCACAGAATGGAGGTGTGTGAACTCAGAATGGTGGTGTGTGAAGTCACAGAATGGAGGTGTGTTAAGTCAGAGAACGGAGGTGTTTGAACTCAGAATGGAGGTGTGTGAAATCACAGAATGGAGGTGTGTGAAGTCATAGAATGGAGGTGTGTGAAATCATAGAATGGAGGTGTGGGAAGGCATAGAGTGGAGCTGTGTGAAGTCAGATTGGAGGTGTGCGAAGTCACAGAATGGAGGTGTGTGAAGTCATTGAATGGAGCTGGGTGAAGTCACAATGGAGTTGTGTAAGTCACAGAATTGAGGTGTGTGAACTCAGAACGGAGGTGTGTGAAGTCACAGAATCTAGGTGTGTGAAGTCATAGAATGGAAGTGTGTGAAGTCATAGAATGGAGGTGTGTAAAGTCATACTGGAGGTGTGTGAAGTCACAGAATTGAGGTGGGTGAAGTCACAGGATGGAGGTGTGTGAAGTCATAGAATGGAGGTGTGTGAAGTCAGAACGGAGGTGTGTGAAGTCACGGAATGGAGGTGCGTTAAGTCACAGAATTGAGGTTTGTGAACTCAGAATGGAGGTGTGTGAAGTCACAGAATGGAGGTGAGGGAAGTCATAGAATCGAGTTGTGTGAAGTCACAGAATGGAGGTGTGTGAATTAATAGAATGAAGGTGTGAGAAATCATAGAATGGAGGTGTGTGAAGTCACAGAATGGAGGTGCGTGAAGTCACAGAATGGAGGTGTTTGAAGTCACAGAATGGAGGTGTGTGAACTCACACTGGAGCTGTGTGAAGTCAAAGAATGGAGGTGTGTGAAGTCATAGAATGGAATTGTGTGAAGTCACAGAATGGAGGTGTGTGAAGTCAAACAATAAAGGTGTGTGAAGTCACAGAATGGAGGTGTGTGAAGTCATAGAATGGATGTTTCTGAAGAAGAATGAAGGTGTATGAAGTCATAGAATGGAGGTGTGTGAAGTCAAAATGGGGGTATGTGAACTCATAAAATGGAGATGTGTGAAGTCATGGAATGGAGGTGTGTGAAGTCCAAGAACATAGGTGTGTGAAGTCAAACAATGGTGGTGTGTGAAGTCACAGAATGGAGGTGTGTTAAGTGAAAGAATGGAAGTGTGTGAAGTCAAAATGGAGGAGTGTGAAGTCACAGAATGGAGGTGTGTGAAGTCACAGAATGAAGGTGTTTGAAGTCAAAATTGTGGTGTGTGAAGTCACAAATGGAGGTGTCCGAAGTCGAAATGCAGCTGTGTGAAGTCATAGAATGGAGGTGTGTGAAGTCAGAATGGAGGTGTGTGAACACATACAATGGAGTGTATGAAGTCAAAATGAGGCTGTGTGAAGTCATAGAATGGGGGTGTGTGAAGTCAAATTGGAGGTGTGTGAAATCACAGAATGGAGGTGTGTCAACTCAGAAATGAGGTGTGTGAAATCATAGAATGGAGTTGTGTGAATTCATAGAATGGAAGTGTGTGAAATCATAGAATGGAGGTGTGTGAAGTCAAAGAATTGAGGTTTGTGAAGTCAGAATGGAGGTCCGTGAAGTCAGGATGGAGGTGGGTGAAGTCACAGAATGGAGGTGTGGGAACTCAGAATGGAGGTGTGTGGTCACAGAACGGAGGTTTGTGAAGTCATAGAATGGAGGTGCGTGAAGTCATAGAATGGATGTTTCTGAAGTGAGAATGAAGGTGTATGAAGTCAAAGAATGGAGGTGTGTGAAGTCAAAATGGAGGTGTGTGAACTCATAGAATGGAGGTGAGTGAACTCATAGAATGGAGGTGTGTGAAGTCATGGAATGTAGGTGTGTGAAGTCAAAGAATGGAGGTGTGTGAAGTCAAACAATAAAGGTGTGTGAAGTCACAGAATGGAGGTGTGTGAACTCATAGAATGGAGGTGCATGAAGACAAAGAATGGAGGTGTGTGAATTCATTGAATGGAGGTGTGTGAAGTCAGAATGGAGGTGTGTGAAGTCATAGAATGGAGGTGTGTGAAGTCAGAATGGAGGTGTGTGAACTCATAGAATGGAGGTGTGTGAAGTCACAATGCAGGTGTGCGAAGTCATAGAATGGAGGTGTGTGAGGTCATAGAATGCAGGTGTGTGAAGTCACAGAATGGAGGTGTGTGAAGTCATAGAATGGAGGTGTGTGAAGTCACAGAATCAGGTGTGTGAAGTCATAGAATTTAGGTGTGTGAAGTCATAAAAAGGAGGTCTGTGAAGTCATAGAATGGAGGTGTGTGAAGTCACAGAATGGAGGTGTTTGACGTCAGAGAATGGAGGTGTGTGAAATCAGAATGGAGGTGTGTAAAATCACAGAATGGAGGTGTGTGAAGTCAGAATAGATGTGTGCGAAGTCATAGAATGGAGCTGTGTGAAGTCAGAATGGAGCTGTGTGAAGTCATAGAATGGAGGTGAGTGAAGTCAGAATGGCGGTGTGTGAACTCATAGAATGATGGTGTGTGAAGTCACAATGGAGGTGTGGGAAGTCATAGAATGGAGGTTTTTGAAGTCACAGAATGGAAGTGTGGGAAGTCATAAAATGGAGGTGTGTGAAGTCAGATTGGAGGTGTGTGAAGTCATAGAATGGAGGTTTGTGAAATCATAGAATGGAGTTGTGTTAAGTCACAGAATTGAGGTGTGTGAAGTCAGAATGGAGGTGTGTGAAGTCACAATGGAGGTGTGTGAAGTCATGGAATGGAGGTGTGTGAATTCACAATGCATTTGTGTGAACTCATAGAATGGAGGTCTATGAAGTCACAATGTAGGTGTGTGAAATCACAGAATGGAGGTGTGTGAAGTCATAGAATGGAGGTGTTTGAAGTCACAGAATGGAGGTGTGTAAAGTCATATAATGGAGGTGTGTGAAGTCACAGAATGGAGGTGTGTGAAGTCAGAATGGAGTTGTGTGGAGTCATAGAATGGAGGTGTGTGAAGTCACAATGGAGGTGTGTGAAGTCATAGAATGGAGGTGTGTGAAGTCATAGAGTGGAGGGGTGTGAAGTCATAGAATGGATGTGTGTGAAGTCATAATGGAGGTGTGTGAAGTCAAAGAATTGAGGTGTGTGAAGTCACAGAATGGAGGTTTGTGAAGTCATAGAATGGAGGTGTGTGAAGTCATAGAATAGAGGTGTGCGAAGTCATAGAATGGATGTTTGTTAAGTAAGAATGAAGGTGTGTTAACTCATAGAATGGAGGTGTGTGAAGGCACAGAATGGAGGTGTGTGAAGTCATAGAATGGAGCTGTGTTAAGTCAGAATGGAGGTGTGTGAAGTCACAGAATGGAGGTGTGCGAACTCAGAATGGAGGTGTGTGAAGTCACAGAATGGAGGTGTGTTAAGTCACAGAACGGAGGTGTTTGAACTCAGAATGGAGGTGTGTGAAGTCACAGAATGGAGGTGGGAGAAGTCATAGAATGGAGGTGTGTGAAATCAAAGAATGGAGGTGTGGGAAGTCAGAGAATGGAGCTGTGTGACGTCAGAATGGAGGTGTGCGAAGTCACAGAATGGAGGTGTGTGAAGTCATTTTATGGACCTGTGTGAAGTCAGAATGGAGGTGTGTGAAGTCACAGAATGGAGGGGTGTGAACTCAGAATGGAGGTGTGTGAAGTCACAGAATCTAGGTGTGTGAAGTCATAGAATGGAGGTGTGTGAAGTCATAGAATGGAGGTGTGTGAAGTCTTAAAGGAGGCGTGTGAAGTCATAGAATTCAGGTGTGTGAAGTCACAGAATGGAGGTGTGTGAAGTCATAGAATGGAGGTGTGTGAAGTCAGAACGGAGGTGTGTGAATTCAGATTGGAGGTGTGGGAAGTCACAATGGAGGTGTGTGAAGTTATAAAATGGAGGTGTGTGAAGTCACAGAATGGAGGGTTGTGAAGTCAAAGACTGGAGGTGTGTGAAGTCATAGAATGGAGGTGTGTGAACTCATAGAATGGAGGGGTGTGAAGTCATAGAATGGATGTGCGTGAAGTCATAATGGAGGTGTGTGAAGTCACAGAATTGAGGTGTGTGAAGTCACAGAATGGAGGTGTGTGAAGTCATAGAATGGAGGTGTGTGAAGTCATAGAATAGAGGTGTGTGAAGTCATAGAATGGATGTTTGTTAAGTAAGAATGAAGGTGTGTTAACTCATAGAATGGAGGTGTGTGAAGGCACAGAATGGAGGTGTGTGAAGTCATAGAATGGAGCTGTGTGAAGTCAGAATGGAGGTGTGTGAAGTCACAGAATGGAGGTGTGCGAACTCAGAATGAAGGTGTGTGAAGTCACAGAATGGAGGTGTGTTAAGTCACAGAACGGAGGTGTTTGAACTCAGAATGGAGGTGTGTGAAGTCACAGAATGGAGGTGTGTGAAGTCATAGAATGGAGGTGTGTGAAATCATAGAATGGAGGTGTGGGAAGTCAGAGAATGGAGCTGTGTGAAGTCAGAATGGAGGTGTGCGAAGTCACAGAATGGAGGTGTGTGAACTCAGAATGGAGGTGTGTGAAGTCACAGAATCTAGGTGTGTGAAGTCATAGAATGGAGGTGTGTGAAGTCATAGAATGGAGGTGTGTGAAGTCATAATGGAGGCGTGTGAAGTCACAGAATTCAGGTGTGTCAAGTCACAGAATGGAGGTGTGTGAAGTCATAGAATGGAGGTGTGTGAATCAGAACGGAGGTGTGTGAACTCAGATTGGAGGTGTGGGAAGTCACAATGGAGGTGTGTGAAGTTATAGAATGGAGGTGTGTGAAGTCAGAATGGAGGTGTGTGAACTCATAGAATGGAGGTGTGTGAAGTCACAATGGAGGTATGTGAAGTCATAGAATGGTGGTGTGTGAAGTCACAGAATGGAGGTGTGGAAGTCATAGAGTGGAGATGTGTGAAGTCAGAATGGAGGTGTATGAAGTCATAGAATGGAGGTGTGTGAAGTCATAATGTAGGTGTGTGAAGTCACAGAATTGAGGTGTGTGAAGTCACAGAATGGAGGTGTGTAAAGTCATAGAATGGAGGTGTTTGAAGTCATAGAATGGAGGTGTGTGAAGTCATAGAATGAATGTTTGTGAAGTAAGAATGAAGGTGTGTTAAATCATAAAATGGAGATGTGTGAAGGCACAGAATGGAGGTGTGTGAAGTCATAGAATGGAGCTGTGTGAAGTCAGAAAGGAGGTGTGTGATGTCAAAGAATGGAGGTGTGTGAACTCACAATGGAGATGTGTGAAGTCATAGAATGGAGGTGTGTGAAGTCACAGAATGGAGGTGTGTGAAGTCATAGAATGGAGGTGTGTGAAGTCATAGAATGGAGGTGTGTGAAGTCACAGAATTGTTGTTTGTGAAGTCAGAATGGAGTTGTGTGAAGTCAGAATGGAGGTTTGTGAAGTCATAGAATGGAGGTGTGTGAAGTCATAGAATGGAGGTGTGTGAAGTCATAGAATGGAGGTGTGTGAAGTCAAAGAATGGAGATGTTTGAAGTCACAGAATTGATGTTTGTGAAGTCAGAATGGAGGTGTGTGAAGTCACAATGGAGGTGTGTGAAGTCATAGAATGGAGGTGTGTGAAGTCACAATGCAGGTGTGTGAACTCATAGAATGGAGGTGTCTGAAGTCAGAATGGAGTTGTGTGAAGTCATAGAATGGAGGTGTGTGAAGTCAGAATAAAAGTGTGTGAAGTCATAGAATGGAGGTTTGTGAAGTCAGAATGGAGGTGTGTGAACTCATAGAATGGAGCTGTGTGAAGTCACAATGGAGGTGTGTGAAGTCATAGAATGGAGGTGTGTGAAGTCACAGAATGGAGGTGTGTGAAGTCATAGAATGGAGCTGTGTGAAGTCAGATTGGAGTTGTGTGAAGTCACAGACTGGAGGTGTGTGAACTCAGAATGGAGGTGTGTGAAGTCACGGAATGAAAGTGTGTGAAGTCATAGAATGGAGGTGTGTGAAGTCATAGAATGGATGTGTGTGAAGTCATAATGGAGGTGTGTGAAGTCACAGAATTGAGGTGTGTGAAGTCACAGAATGGAGGTTTGTGAAGTCATAGAATAGAGGTGTGTGAAGTCATAGAATGGAGGTGTGTGAAGTCATAGAATGGATGTTTGTGAAGTAAGAATGAAGGTGTGTTAAGTCATAGAATGGAGGTGTGTGAAGGCACAGAATGGAGGTGTGTGAAGTCATAGAATGGAGCTGTTTGAAGTCAGAATGGAGGTGTGAAGTCACAGAATGGAGGTGTGTGAACTCAGAATGGTGGTGTGTGAAGTCACAGAATGGAGGTGTGTTAAGTCAGAGAACGGAGGTGTTTGAACTCAGAATGGAGGTGTGTGAAATCACAGAATGGAGGTGTGTGAAGTCATAGAATGGAGGTGTGTGAAATCATAGAATGGAGGTGTGGGAAGGCATAGAGTGGAGCTGTGTGAAGTCAGATTGGAGGTGTGCGAAGTCACAGAATGGAGGTGTGGGAAGTCATTGAATGGAGCTGGGTGAAGTCACAATGGAGTTGTGTAAGTCACAGAATTGAGGTGTGTGAACTCAGATCGGAGGTGTGTGAAGTCACAGAAGCTAGGTGTGTGAAGTCATAGAATGGAAGTGTGTGAAGTCATAGAATGGAGGTGTGTGAAGTCATACTGGAGGTGTGTGAAGTCACAGAATTGAGGTGGGTGAAGTCACAGGATGGAGGTGTGTGAAGTCATAGAATGGAGGTGTGTGAAGTCAAAACGGAGGTGTGTGAAGTCACGGAATGGAGGTGCGTTAAGTCACAGAATTGAGGTTTGTGAACTCAGAATGGAGGTGTGTGAAGTCACAGAATGGAGGTGAGGGAAGTCATAGAATCGAGTTGTGTGAAGTCACAGAATGGAGGTGTGTGAATTAATAGAATGAAGGTGTGAGAAATCATAGAATGGAGGTGTGTGAAGTCACAGAATGGAGGTGTGTGAAGTCACAGAATGGAGGTGTTTGAAGTCACAGAATGGAGGTGTGTGAACTCACACTGGAGCTGTGTGAAGTCAAAGAATGGAGGTGTGTGAAGTCATAGAATGGAATTGTGTGAAGTCACAGAATGGAGGTGTGTGAAGTCAAACAATAAAGGTGTGTGAAGTCACAGAATGGAGGTGTGTGAAGTCATAGAATGGATGTTTCTGAAGAAGAATGAAGGTGTATGAAGTCATAGAATGGAGGTGTGTGAAGTCAAAATGGGGGTATGTGAACTCATAAAATGGAGATGTGTGAAGTCATGGAATGGAGGTGTGTGAAGTCCAAGAACATAGGTGTGTGAAGTCAAACAATGGTGGTGTGTGAAGTCACAGAATGGAGGTGTGTTAAGTGAAAGAATGGAAGTGTGTGAAGTCAAAATGGAGGAGTGTGAAGTCACAGAATGGAGGTGTGTGAAGTCACAGAATGAAGGTGTTTGAAGTCAAAATTGTGGTGTGTGAAGTCACAACTGGAGGTGTCCGAAGTCGAAATGCAGCTGTGTGAAGTCATAGAATGGAGGTGTGTGAAGTCAGAATGGAGGTGTGTGAACACATACAATGGAGTGTATGAAGTCAAAATGAGGCTGTGTGAAGTCATAGAATGGGGGTGTGTGAAGTCAAATTGGAGGTGTGTGAAATCACAGAATGGAAGTGTGTCAACTCAGAAATGAGGTGTGTGAAATCATAGAATGGAGTTGTGTGAATTCATAGAATGGAAGTGTGTGAAATCATAGAATGGAGGTGTGTGAAGTCAAAGAATTGAGGTTTGTGAAGTCAGAATGGAGGTCCGTGAAGTCAGGATGGAGGTGGGTGAAGTCACAGAATGGAGGTGTGGGAACTCAGAATGGAGGTGTGTGGTCACAGAACGGAGGTTTGTGAAGTCATAGAATGGAGGTGCGTGAAGTCATAGAATGGATGTTTCTGAAGTGAGAATGAAGGTGTATGAAGTGAAAGAATGGAGGTGTGTGAAGTCAAAATGGAGGTGTGTGAACTCATAGAATGGAGGTGAGTGAACTCATAGAATGGAGGTGTGTGAAGTCATGGAATGTAGGTGTGTGAAGTCAAAGAATGGAGGTGTGTGAAGTCAAACAATAAAGGTGTGTGAAGTCACAGAATGGAGGTGTGTGAACTCATAGAATGGAGGTGCATGAAGACAAAGAATGGAGGTGTGTGAATTCATTGAATGGAGGTGTGTGAAGTCAGAATGGAGGTGTGTGAAGTCATAGAATGGAGGTGTGTGAAGTCAGAATGGAGGTGTGTGAACTCATAGAATGGAGGTGTGTGAAGTCACAATGCAGGTGTGCGAAGTCATAGAATGGAGGTGTGTGAGGTCATAGAATGCAGGTGTGTGAAGTCACAGAATGGAGGTGTGTGAAGTCATAGAATGGAGGTGTGTGAAGTCACAGAATCAGGTGTGTGAAGTCATAGAATTTAGGTGTGTGAAGTCATAAAAAGGAGGTCTGTGAAGTCATAGAATGGAGGTGTGTGAAGTCACAGAATGGAGGTGTTTGACGTCAGAGAATGGAGGTGTGTGAAATCAGAAAGGAGGTGTGTGAAATCACAGAATGGAGGTGTGTGAAGTCAGAATAGATGTGTGCGAAGTCATAGAATGGAGCTGTGTGAAGTCAGAATGGAGCTGTGTGAAGTCATAGAATGGAGGTGAGTGAAGTCAGAATGGCGGTGTGTGAACTCATAGAATGATGGTGTGTGAAGTCACAATGGAGGTGTGGGAAGTCATAGAATGGAGGTTTTTGAAGTCACAGAATGGAAGTGTGGGAAGTCATAAAATGGAGGTGTGTGAAGTCAGATTGGAGGTGTGTGAAGTCATAGAATGGAGGTTTGTGAAATCATAGAATGGAGTTGTGTTAAGTCACAGAATTGAGGTGTGTGAAGTCAGAATGGAGGTGTGTGAAGTCAGAATGGAGGTGTGTGAAGTCATGGAATGGAGGTGTGTGAATTCACAATGCATTTGTGTGAACTCATAGAATGGAGGTCTGTGAAGTCACAATGTAGGTGTGTGAAATCACAGAATGGAGGTGTGTGAAGTCATAGAATGGAGGTGTTTGAAGTCACAGAATGGAGGTGTGTAAAGTCATATAATGGAGGTGTGTGAAGTCACAGAATGGAGGTGTGTGAAGTCAGAATGGAGTTGTGTGGAGTCATAGAATGGAGGTGTGTGAAGTCACAATGGAGGTGTGTGAAGTCATAGAATGGAGGTGTGTGAAGTCATAGAGTGGAGGGGTGTGAAGTCATAGAATGGATGTGTGTGAAGTCATAATGGAGGTGTGTGAAGTCAAAGAATTGAGGTGTGTGAAGTCACAGAATGGAGGTTTGTGAAGTCATAGAATGGAGGTGTGTGAAGTCATAGAATAGAGGTGTGCGAAGTCATAGAATGGATGTTTGTTAAGTAAGAATGAAGGTGTGTTAACTCATAGAATGGAGGTGTGTGAAGGCACAGAATGGAGGTGTGTGAAGTCATAGAATGGAGCTGTGTTAAGTCAGAATGGAGGTGTGTGAAGTCACAGAATGGAGGTGTGCGAACTCAGAATGGAGGTGTGTGAAGTCACAGAATGGAGGTGTGTTAAGTCACAGAACGGAGGTGTTTGAACTCAGAATGGAGGTGTGTGAAGTCACAGAATGGAGGTGGGAGAAGTCATAGAATGGAGGTGTGTGAAATCAAAGAATGGAGGTGTGGGAAGTCAGAGAATGGAGCTGTGTGACGTCAGAATGGAGGTGTGCGAAGTCACAGAATGGAGGTGTGTGAAGTCATTTTATGGACCTGTGTGAAGTCAGAATGGAGGTGTGTGAAGTCACAGAATGGAGGGGTGTGAACTCAGAATGGAGGTGTGTGAAGTCACAGAATCTAGGTGTGTGAAGTCATAGAATGGAGGTGTGTGAAGTCATAGAATGGAGGTGTGTGAAGTCTTAAAGGAGGCGTGTGAAGTCACAGAATTCAGGTGTGTAAAGTCACAGAATGGAGGTGTGTGAAGTCATAGAATGGAGGTGTGTGAAGTCAGAACGGAGGTGTGTGAATTCAGATTGGAGGTGTGGGAAGTCACAATGGAGGTGTGTGAAGTTATAAAATGGAGGTGTGTGAAGTCACAGAATGGAGGGTTGTGAAGTCAAAGACTGGAGGTGTGTGAAGTCATAGAATGGAGGTGTGTGAACTCATAGAATGGAGGGGTGTGAAGTCATAGAATGGATGTGCGTGAAGTCATAATGGAGGTGTGTGAAGTCACAGAATTGAGGTGTGTGAAGTCACAGAATGGAGGTGTGTGAAGTCATAGAATGGAGGTGTGTGAAGTCATAGAATAGAGGTGTGTGAAGTCATAGAATGGATGTTTGTTAAGTAAGAATGAAGGTGTGTTAACTCATAGAATGGAGGTGTGTGAAGGCACAGAATGGAGGTGTGTGAAGTCATAGAATGGAGCTGTGTGAAGTCAGAATGGAGGTGTGTGAAGTCACAGAATGGAGGTGTGCGAACGCAGAATGAAGGTGTGTGAAGTCACAGAATGGAGGTGTGTTAAGTCACAGAACGGAGGTGTTTGAACTCAGAATGGAGGTGTGTGAAGTCACAGAATGGAGGTGTGTGAAGTCATAGAATGGAGGTGTGTGAAATCATAGAATGGAGGTGTGGGAAGTCAGAGAATGGAGCTGTGTGAAGTCAGAATGGAGGTGTGCGAAGTCACAGAATGGAGGTGTGTGAAGTCATTTTATGAACCCGTGTGAAGTCAGAATGGAGGTGTGTGAAGTCACAGAATGGAGGGGTGTGAACTCAGAATGGAGGTGTGTGAAGTCACAGAATCTAGGTGTGTGAAGTCATAGAATGGAGGTGTGTGAAGTCATAGAATGGAGGTGTGTGAAGTCATAATGGAGGCGTGTGAAGTCACAGAATTCAGGTGTGTCAAGTCACAGAATGGAGGTGTGTGAAGTCATAGAATGGAGGTGTGTGAATCAGAACGGAGGTGTGTGAATTCAGATTGGAGGTGTGGGAAGTCACAATGGAGGTGTGTGAAGTTATAGAATGGAGGTGTGTGAAGTCAGAATGGAGGTGTGTGAACTCATAGAATGGAGGTGTGTGAAGTCACAATGGAGGTATGTGAAGTCATAGAATGGTGGTGTGTGAAGTCACAGAATGGAGGTGTGGAAGTCATAGAGTGGAGGTGTGTGAAGTCAGAATGGAGGTGTATGAAGTCATAGAATGGAGGTGTGTGAAGTCATAATGTAGGTGTGTGAAGTCACAGAATTGAGGTGTCTGAAGTCACAGAATGGAGGTGTGTAAAGTCATAGAATGGAGGTGTGTGAAGTCATAGAATGGAGGTGTGTGAAGTCATAGAATGAATGTTTGTGAAGTAAGAATGAAGGTGTGTTAAGTCATAAAATGGAGATGTGTGAAGGCACAGAATGGAGGTGTGTGAAGTCATAGAATGGAGCTGTGTGAAGTCAGAATGGAGGTGTGTGATGTCAAAGAATGGAGGTGTGTGAACTCACAATGGAGATGTGTGAAGTCATAGAATGGAGGTGTGTGAAGTCACAGAATGGAGGTGTGTGAAGTCATAGAATGGAGGTGTGTGAAGTCATAGAATGGAGGTGTGTGAAGTCACAGAATTGTTGTTTGTGAAGTCAGAATGGAGTTGTGTGAAGTCAGAATGGAGGTTTGTGAAGTCATAGAATGGAGGTGTGTGAAGTCATAGAATGGAGGTGTGTGAAGTCATAGAATGGAGGTGTGTGAAGTCAAAGAATGGAGATGTTTGAAGTCACAGAATTGATGTTTGTGAAGTCAGAATGGAGGTGTGTGAAGTCACAATGGAGGTGTGTGAAGTCATAGAATGGAGGTGTGTGAAGTCACAATGCAGGTGTGTGAACTCATAGAATGGAGGTGTCTGAAGTCAGAATGGAGTTGTGTGAAGTCATAGAATGGAGGTGTGTGAAGTCAGAATAAAAGTGTGTGAAGTCATAGAATGGAGGTTTGTGAAGTCAGAATGGAGGTGTGTGAACTCATAGAATGGAGCTGTGTGAAGTCACAATGGAGGTGTGTGAAGTCATAGAATGGAGGTGTGTGAAGTCACAGAATGGAGGTGTGTGAAGTCATAGAATGGAGCTGTGTGAAGTCAGATTGGAGTTGTGTGAAGTCACAGACTGGAGGTGTGTGAACTCAGAATGGAGGTGTGTGAAGTCACGGAATGAAAGTGTGTGAAGTCATAGAATGGAGGTGTGTGAAGTCATAGAATGGATGTGTGTGAAGTCATAATGGAGGTGTGTGAAGTCACAGAATTGAGGTGTGTGAAGTCACAGAATGGAGGTTTGTGAAGTCATAGAATAGAGGTGTGTGAAGTCATAGAATGGAGGTGTGTGAAGTCATAGAATGGATGTTTGTGAAGTAAGAATGAAGGTGTGTTAAGTCATAGAATGGAGGTGTGTGAAGGCACAGAATGGAGGTGTGTGAAGTCATAGAATGGAGCTGTTTGAAGTCAGAATTGAGGTGTGTGAAGTCACAGAATGGAGGTGTGTGAACTCAGAATGGTGGTGTGTGAAGTCACAGAATGGAGGTGTGTTAAGTCAGAGAACGGAGGTGTTTGAACTCAGAATGGAGGTGTGTGAAATCACAGAATGGAGGTGTGTGAAGTCATAGAATGGAGGTGTGTGAAATCATAGAATGGAGGTGTGGGAAGGCATAGAGTGGAGCTGTGTGAAGTCAGATTGGAGGTGTGCGAAGTCACAGAATGGAGGTGTGTGAAGTCATTGAATGGAGCTGGGTGAAGTCACAATGGAGTTGTGTAAGTCACAGAATTGAGGTGTGTGAACTCAGAACGGAGGTGTGTGAAGTCACAGAATCTAGGTGTGTGAAGGCATAGAATGGAAGTGTGTGAAGTCATAGAATGGAGGTGTGTGAAGTCATACTGGAGGTGTGTGAAGTCACAGAATTGAGGTGGGTGAAGTCACAGGATGGAGGTGTGTGAAGTCATAGAATGGAGGTGTGTAAAGTCAGAACGGAGGTGTGTGAAGTCACGGAATGGAGGTGCGTTAAGTCACAGAATTGAGGTTTGTGAACTCAGAATGGAGGTGTGTGAAGTCACAGAATGGAGGTGAGGGAAGTCATAGAATCGAGTTGTGTGAAGTCACAGAATGGAGGTGTGTGAATTAATAGAATGAAGGTGTGAGAAATCATAGAATGGAGGTGTGTGAAGTCACAGAATGGAGGTGTGTGAAGTCACAGAATGGAGGTGTTTGAAGTCACAGAATGGAGGTGTGTGAACTCACACTGGAGCTGTGTGAAGTCAAAGAATGGAGGTGTGTGAAGTCATAGAATGGAATTGTGTGAAGTCACAGAATGGAGGTGTGTGAAGTCAAACAATAAAGGTGTGTGAAGTCACAGAATGGAGGTGTGTGAAGTCATAGAATGGATGTTTCTGAAGAAGAATGAAGGTGTATGAAGTCATAGAATGGAGGTGTGTGAAGTCAAAATGGGGGTATGTGAACTCATAAAATGGAGATGTGTGAAGTCATGGAATGGAGGTGTGTGAAGTCCAAGAACATAGGTGTGTGAAGTCAAACAATGGTGGTGTGTGAAGTCACAGAATGGAGGTGTGTTAAGTGAAAGAATGGAAGTGTGTGAAGTCAAAATGGAGGAGTGTGAAGTCACAGAATGGAGGTGTGTGAAGTCACAGAATGAAGGTGTTTGAAGTCAAAATTGTGGTGTGTGAAGTCACAACTGGAGGTGTCCGAAGTCGAAATGCAGCTGTGTGAAGTCATAGAATGGAGGTGTGTGAAGTCAGAATGGAGGTGTGTGAACACATACAATGGAGTGTATGAAGTCAAAATGAGGCTGTGTGAAGTCATAGAATGGGGGTGTGTGAAGTCAAATTGGAGGTGTGTGAAATCACAGAATGGAGGTGTGTCAACTCAGAAATGAGGTGTGTGAAATCATAGAATGGAGTTGTGTGAATTCATAGAATGGAAGTGTGTGAAATCATAGAATGGAGGTGTGTGAAGTCAAAGAATTGAGGTTTGTGAAGTCAGAATGGAGGTCCGTGAAGTCAGGATGGAGGTGGGTGAAGTCACAGAATGGAGGTGTGGGAACTCAGAATGGAGGTGTGTGGTCACAGAACGGAGGTTTGTGAAGTCATAGAATGGAGGTGCGTGAAGTCATAGAATGGATGTTTCTGAAGTGAGAATGAAGGTGTATGAAGTCAAAGAATGGAGGTGTGTGAAGTCAAAATGGAGGTGTGTGAACTCATAGAATGGAGGTGAGTGAACTCATAGAATGGAGGTGTGTGAAGTCATGGAATGTAGGTGTGTGAAGTCAAAGAATGGAGGTGTGTGAAGTCAAACAATAAAGGTGTGTGAAGTCACAGAATGGAGGTGTGTGAACTCATAGAATGGAGGTGCATGAAGACAAAGAATGGAGGTGTGTGAATTCATTGAATGGAGGTGTGTGAAGTCAGAATGGAGGTGTGTGAAGTCATAGAATGGAGGTGTGTGAAGTCAGAATGGAGGTGTGTGAACTCATAGAATGGAGGTGTGTGAAGTCACAATGCAGGTGTGCGAAGTCATAGAATGGAGGTGTGTGAGGTCATAGAATGCAGGTGTGTGAAGTCACAGAATGGAGGTGTGTGAAGTCATAGAATGGAGGTGTGTGAAGTCACAGAATCAGGTGTGTGAAGTCATAGAATTTAGGTGTGTGAAGTCATAAAAAGGAGGTCTGTGAAGTCATAGAATGGAGGTGTGTGAAGTCACAGAATGGAGGTGTTTGACGTCAGAGAATGGAGGTGTGTGAAATCAGAATGGAGGTGTGTGAAATCACAGAATGGAGGTGTGTGAAGTCAGAATAGATGTGTGCGAAGTCATAGAATGGAGCTGTGTGAAGTCAGAATGGAGCTGTGTGAAGTCATAGAATGGAGGTGAGTGAAGTCAGAATGGCGGTGTGTGAACTCATAGAATGATGGTGTGTGAAGTCACAATGGAGGTGTGGGAAGTCATAGAATGGAGGTTTTTGAAGTCACAGAATGGAAGTGTGGGAAGTCATAAAATGGAGGTGTGTGAAGTCAGATTGGAGGTGTGTGAAGTCATAGAATGGAGGTGTGTGAAATCATAGAATGGAGTTGTGTTAAGTCACAGAATTGAGGTGTGTGAAGTCAGAATGGAGGTGTGTGAAGTCACAATGGAGGTGTGTGAAGTCATGGAATGGAGGTGTGTGAATTCACAATGCATTTGTGTGAACTCATAGAATGGAGGTCTATGAAGTCACAATGTAGGTGTGTGAAATCACAGAATGGAGGTGTGTGAAGTCATAGAATGGAGGTGTTTGAAGTCACAGAATGGAGGTGTGTAAAGTCATATAATGGAGGTGTGTGAAGTCACAGAATGGAGGTGTGTGAAGTCAGAATGGAGTTGTGTGGAGTCATAGAATGGAGGTGTGTGAAGTCACAATGGAGGTGTGTGAAGTCATAGAATGGAGGTGTGTGAAGTCATAGAGTGGAGGGGTGTGAAGTCATAGAATGGATGTGTGTGAAGTCATAATGGAGGTGTGTGAAGTCAAAGAATTGAGGTGTGTGAAGTCACAGAATGGAGGTTTGTGAAGTCATAGAATGGAGGTGTGTGAAGTCATAGAATAGAGGTGTGCGAAGTCATAGAATGGATGTTTGTTAAGTGAGAATGAAGGTGTGTTAACTCATAGAATGGAGGTGTGTGAAGGCACAGAATGGAGGTGTGTGAAGTCATAGAATGGAGCTGTGTTAAGTCAGAATGGAGGTGTGTGAAGTCACAGAATGGAGGTGTGCGAACTCAGAATGGAGGTGTGTGAAGGCACAGAATGGAGGTGTGTTAAGTCACAGAACGGAGGTGTTTGAACTCAGAATGGAGGTGTGTGAAGTCACAGAATGGAGGTGGGAGAAGTCATAGAATGGAGGTGTGTGAAATCAAAGAATGGAGGTGTGGGAAGTCAGAGAATGGAGCTGTGTGACGTCAGAATGGAGGTGTGCGAAGTCACAGAATGGAGGTGTGTGAAGTCATTTTATGGACCTGTGTGAAGTCAGAATGGAGGTGTGTGAAGTCACAGAATGGAGGGGTGTGAACTCAAAATGGAGGTGTGTGAAGTCACAGAATCTAGGTGTGTGAAGTCATAGAATGGAGGTGTGTGAAGTCATAGAATGGAGGTGTGTGAATTCTTAAAGGAGGCGTGTGAAGTCACAGAATTCAGGTGTGTGAAGTCACAGAATGGAGGTGTGTGAAGTCATAGAATGGAGGTGTGTGAAGTCAGAACGGAGGTGTGTGAATTCAGATTGGAGGTGTGGGAAGTCACAATGGAGGTGTGTGAAGTTATAAAATGGAGGTGTGTGAAGTCACAGAATGGAGGGTTGTGAAGTCAAAGACTGGAGGTGTGTGAAGTCATAGAATGGAGGTGTGTGAACTCATAGAATGGAGGGGTGTGAAGTCATAGAATGGATGTGCGTGAAGTCATAATGGAGGTGTGTGAAGTCACAGAATTGAGGTGTGTGAAGTCACAGAATGGAGGTGTGTGAAGTCATAGAATGGAGGTGTGTGAAGTCATAGAATAGAGGTGTGTGAAGTCATAGAATGGATGTTTGTTAAGTAAGAATGAAGGTGTGTTAACTCATAGAATGGAGGTGTGTGAAGGCACAGAATGGAGGTGTGTGAAGTCATAGAATGGAGCTGTGTGAAGTCAGAATGGAGGTGTGTGAAGTCACAGAATGGAGGTGTGCGAACTCAGAATGAAGGTGTGTGAAGTCACAGAATGGAGGTGTGTTAAGTCACAGAACGGAGGTGTTTGAACTCAGAATGGAGGTGTGTGAAGTCACAGAATGGAGGTGTGTGAAGTCATAGAATGGAGGTGTGTGAAATCATAGAATGGAGGTGTGGGAAGTCAGAGAATGGAGCTGTGTGAAGTCAGAATGGAGGTGTGCGAAGTCACAGAATGGAGGTGTGTGAAGTCATTTTATGGACCTGTGTGAAGTCAGAATGGAGGTGTGTGAAGTCACAGAATGGAGGGGTGTGAACTCAGAATGGAGGTGTGTGAAGTCACAGAATCTAGGTGTGTGAAGTCATAGAATGGAGGTGTGTGAAGTCATAGAATGGAGGTGTGTGAAGTCATAATGGAGGCGTGTGAAGTCACAGAATTCAGGTGTGTCAAGTCACAGAATGGAGGTGTGTGAAGTCATAGAATGGAGGTGTGTGAATCAGAACGGAGGTGTGTGAACTCAGATTGGAGGTGTGGGAAGTCACAATGGAGGTGTGTGAAGTTATAGAATGGAGGTGTGTGAAGTCACAGAATGGAGGGGTGTGAAGTCAAAGACTGGAGGGGTGTGAAGTCATAGAATGGAGTTGTGTGAAGTCACAGAATGAAGGTGCGTTAAGTCACAGAATGGAGGTTTGTGATCTCAGAATGGAGGTGTGTGAAGTCACAGAATGGAGGTGTGGGAAGTCATAGAATGGAGTTGTGTGAAGTCACAGAATGGAGGTGTGTGAATTAATAGAATGGAGGTGTGTGAAGTCACAGAATGGAGGTGTGTGAAGTCACAGAATGGAGGTTTGTGAAGTCACAGAATGCAGGTGTGTGAAGTCACAGAATGGAGGTGTGTGAACTCACAATGGAGGTGTGTGAAGTCAAAGAATGGAGGTGTGTGAAGTCATAGAATGGAATTGTGTGAAGTCACAGAATGGAGGTGTGTGAAGTCACAGAATGGGGGTGTGTGAAGTCACAGAATGGAGGTCTGTGAAGTCATAGAATGGAGGTGTGTTAAGTCACAGAATGGAGGTGTGTGAACTCAGAGAATGGAGGTGTGTGAACTCAGAATGGAGGTGTGTGAAGTCACAGAACGGAGATTTGTGAAGTCATAGAATGCAGGTGCGTGAAGTCATAGAATGGATGTTTCTGAAGTAAGAATGAAGGTGTGTGAAATCATAGAATGGAGGTGTGTGAAGTCAAAATGGAGGTGTGTGAACTCATAGAATGGAGGTGTGTGAACTCAAAATGGATGTGTGTGAAGTCAAAGAATGGAGGTGTGAGAAGTCATAGAATGGAATTGTGTGAAGTCATAGAATGGAGGTGTGTGAAGTCAAACAATAAAGGTTGTGAAGTCACAGAATGGAGGTCTGTGAAGTCATGGAATGGAGGTGTGTTAAGTCACAGAATGGAGGTGTGTGAAGTCAAACAATAAAGGTGTGTGAAGTCACAGAATGGAGGTCTGTGAAGTCATAGAATGGAGGTGTGTTAAGTCACAGAATGGAGGTGTGTGAACTCAGAGAATGGAGGTGTGTGAACTCAGAATGGAGGTGTGTGAAGTCACAGAACGGAGATTTGTGAAGTCAGAATGGAGGTGCGTGAAGTCATAGAATGGATGTTACTGAAGTAAGAATGAAGGTGTGTGAAGACATAGAATGGAGGTGTGTGAAGTCAAAATGGAGGTGTGTGAACTCACAGAATGGAGGTGTGTGAACTCTTAGAATGGAGGTGTGTGAAGTCAAAGAATGGAGGTGTGTGAAGTCAAACAATAAAGGTGAGTGAAGTCACGGAATGGAGGTGTGTGAAGTCTCAGAATGGAGGATTGTGAAGTCAAAAAGGTGGTGTGTAGAGTCACAAATGGAGGTGTGTGAACTCATAGAATGGAGGTGTGTGAAGTCAAAGAATGGAGGTGTGTGAAGTCATCGAATGGAGGTGTGGGAAGTCATGGAATGGAGGTGTGTAAATTCACAGAATGGAGGTGTGTGAAGTCAGAATGGAGTTGTGTGAAGTCATAAAATGGAGGTGTGTGATGTCAGAATGGCGGTGTGTGAAGTCATAGAATGGAGGTGTGTGAAGTCCGAATGGAGGTGTGTGAACTCATAGAATGGAGGTGTGTGAAGTCACTATGGAGGTGTGTGAAGTCATAGAATGGAGGTGTGTGAAGTCACAGAATGGAGGTGTGTGAACTCAGAGAATGGAGGTGTGTGAACTCAGAATGGAGGTGTGTGAAGTCACAGAACGGAGATTTGTGAAGTCATAGAATGGAGGTGCGTGAAGTCATAGAATGGATGTTTCAGAAGTAAGAATGAAGGTGTGTGAAGTCATAGAATGGAGGTGTGTGAAGTCAAAATGGAGGTGTGTGAACTCATAGAATGGAGGTGTGTGAACTCAAAATGGATGTGTGTGAAGTCAAAGAATGGAGGTGTGAGAAGTCATAGAATGGAATTGTGTGAAGTCATAGAATGGAGGTGTGTGAAGTCAAACAATAAAGGTTGTGAAGTCACAGAATGGAGGTCTGTGAAGTCATGGAATGGAGGTGTGTTAAGTCACAGAATGGAGGTGTGTGAAGTCAAACAATAAAGGTGTGTGAAGTCACAGAATGGAGGTCTGTGAAGTCATAGAATGGAGGTGTGTTAAGTCACAGAATGGAGGTGTGTGAACTCAGAGAATGGAGGTGTGTGAACTCAGAATGGAGGTGTGTGAAGTCACAGAACGGAGATTTGTGAAGTCATAGAATGGAGGTGCGTGAAGTCATAGAATGGATGTTACTGAAGTAAGAATGAAGGTGTGTGAAGACATAGAATGGAGGTGTGTGAAGTCAAAATGGAGGTGTGTGAACTCACAGAATGGAGGTGTGTGAACTCTTAGAATGGAGGTGTGTGAAGTCATGGAATGTAGGTGTGTGAAGTCAAAGAATGGAGGTGTGTGAAGTCAAACAATAAAGGTGAGTGAAGTCACAGAATGGAGGTGTGTGAAGTCTCAGAATGGAGGATTGTGAAGTCAAAAAGGTGGTGTGTAGAGTCACAAATGGAGGTGTGTGAACTCATAGAATGGAGGTGTGTGAAGTCAAAGAATGGAGGTGTGTGAAGTCATCGAATGGAGGTGTGGGAAGTCATGGAATGGAGGTGTGTAAATTCACAGAATGGAGGTGTGTGAAGTCAGAATGGAGTTGTGTGAAGTCATAAAATGGAGGTGTGTGATGTCAGAATGGCGGTGTGTGAAGTCATAGAATGGAGGTGTGTGAAGTCCGAATGGAGGTGTGTGAACTCATAGAATGGAGGTGTGTGAAGTCACTATGGAGGTGTGTGAAGTCATAGAATGGAGGTGTGTGAAGTCACAGAATGGAGGTGTGTGAAGTCATAGAATGGAAGTGTGTGAAGTCACAGAATGGAGGTGTGTGAACTCAGAATGGAGGTGTGTGAAGTCACAGAATGGAGGTGTGTGAAGTCATAGAATGGAGGTGTGTGAAGGCATAGAATGGAGGTGTGTGAACTCAGAATGGAGGTGTGTGAAGTTATAGAATGGAGGTGTGTGAAGTCATAGAATGGAGGTGTTTGAAGTCATAGAATGGAGGTGTGTGAAGTCATAGAATGGAGGTGTGTGAAGTCATAGAATGGAGGTTTGTGAAGTCATAGAATGGAGGTGGGTGAATTCGTACAATGGATGTTCCTGAAGTAAGAATGCAGGTGTGTGAAGTCATAAAATGGAGATGTGTGAAGTCAAAATGGTGGTGTGTGAACTCATAGAATGGATGTGTGAACTGATAGAGTAGAGGTGTATAAAGTCATGGAATTGAGGTGTGTGAAGTCAAAGAATGGAGGTGTGTGAAGTCAAACAATGGAGGTGTGCGAAATCACAGAATGGAGGTGTGTGAAGTCAAAGAATGGAAGTGTGTGAAGTCAAAATGGAGGGGTGTGAAGTCACAGAATGGAGGTGTGTGAACTCATAGAATGGAGGTGTGTGAAGTCATAGAATGGAGGTGTGTGAAGTCACAGAATGAAGGTGCGTTAAGTCACAGAATGGAGGTTTGTGAACTCAGAATGGAGGTGTGTGAAGTCACAGAATGGAGGTGTGTGAAGTCACAGAATGGAGGTTTGTGAAGTCACAGAATGGAGGTGTGTGAAGTCACAGAATGGAGGTGTGTGAACTCACAATGGAGGTTTGTGAAGTCACAGAATGGAGGTGTGTGAAGTCAGAGAATGGAGGTGTGTGAAGTCAGAATGCAGCTGTGTGAAGTCATAGAATGGAGGTGTGTGAAGTCATTGATTGGAAGTGTGTGAAGTCATAGATTCGAGGTGTGGGAAGTCACAGAGGGAGGTGTGTGAGGTCACAGAATGGAGTTCTGTGAAGTCACAGTGGAGGTGTGTGAAGTCATAGAATGGAGGTGTGTGAACTCAAAGAATGGAGGTGTATGAAGTCAGAATGGAGGTGTGTGAAGTCACAGCATGGAGGTGTGTGAAGTCAGAATGGAGATGTGTGAAGTCATAGAATGGAGGTGTGTGAAGTCACAATGCAGGTGTGTGAACTCATAGAATGGAGGTGGGTGAAGTCACAAAGCAGGTGTGTGAAGTCATAGAATGGAGTTGTGTGAACTCAGAATGGAGGTGTGTGAAGTCACAGAATAGAGGTGTGTGAAGTCATACAATGGAGGTGTGTGAAGTCACAGAATGGAGGTGTGTGAATTCATAGAATGGAGGTTAAACATAGAATTGAGGTGTGTGAAGTCACAGTATGGAGGTGTGTGAAGTCATAGAATGGAGCTGTGTGAAGTCAGATTGGAGGTGTGTGAAGTCACAGAATGGAGGTGTGTGAACTCAGAATGGAAGTGTGTGAAATCACGGAATGGAGGTGTGAAGTCATAGAATGTATTTGTGTGAAGTCATAGAATGTAGGTGTGTGAAGTCATAATGGAGGTGTGTGAAGTCACAGAATTGAGGTGTGTGAAGTCACAGAATAGAGGTGTGTGAAGTCATAGAATGGAGGTGTGTGAAGGCACAGAATGGAGGTGTGGGAAGTCATAGAATGAGGCTGTGTGAAGTCATAATGGAGGTGTGTTAAGTCATAGAATGGAGGTGTGTGAAATCACAATGGAGGTGTGTGAAGTCAAAGAATAGAGGTGTGTGAAGTCATAGAAAGGAATTGTGTGAAGTCATAGAATGGAGGTGTGTGAAGCCAGAATTGAGGTGTGTGACGTCACAGAATTGAGGTGTGTGAACTCAGAATGGAGGTGTGTGAAGTCACAGAATGGAGGTGTGTAAAGTCATAGAATGGAGGTGTGTGAAGTCATAGAATGGATGTTTCTGAAGTAGAATGAAGGTGTGTGAAGTCACAGAATGTAGGTGTGTGAAGTCAAAATGGAGATGTGCGAACTCATAAAATGGAGATGCGTGAAGTCATGGAATGGAGGTGGGTGAAGTCCAAAAATGGAGGTGTGTGAAGTCAAACAATGGTGGTGTGTGAAGTCACAGAATGGAGGTGTGTGAAGTCAAAAATGGTAGTGAGTGAAGTCAAAATTGAGGTGTGTGAAGTCACAGAATGGAGGTGTGTGAAGTCACAGAATGGAGGTGTGTGAACTCACAGAATTGATGTTTGTGAAGTCAGAATGGAGGTGTGTGAAGTCAGAATGGAGGTTTGTGAAGTCATAGAATGGAGGTGTGTGAAGTCATAGAATGGAGGTGTGTGAAGTCATAGAATGGAGGTGTGTGAAGTCAAAGAATGGAGATGTTTGAAGACACAGAATTGATGTTTGTGAAGTCAGAATGGAGGTGTGTGAAGTCAGAATGGAGGTGTGTGAAGTCATAGAACGGAGGTGTGTGAAGTCACAATGCAGGTGTGTGAACTCATAGAATGGAGGTGTGTGAACTCATAGAATGGAGGTGTGTGAAGTCATGGAAAGGAGGTGTGTGAAGTCAAAGAATGGAGGTGTGTGAAATCAAACAATAAAGGTGTGTGAAGTCACAGAATGGAGGTGTGTGAAATCACAGAATGGAGGTGTGTGAAGTCAAAAAGGTGGTGTGTAGAATCACAAATGGAGGTGTGTGAACTCATAGAATGGAGGTGTGTGAAGTCAAAGAATGGAGGTGTGTGAAGGCATCGAATGGAGGTGTGTGACGTCATGGAATGGAGGTGTGTGAATTCACAGAATGGAGGTGTGTGAAGTCAGAATGGAGTTGTGTGAAGTCATAGAATGGAGGTGTGTGAAGTCAGAATGGAGGTGTGTGAACTCATAGAATGGAGGTGTGTGAAGTCACAATGGAGGTATGTGAAGTCATAGAATGGTGGTGTGTGAAGTCTCAGAATGGAGGTGTGGAAGTCATAGAGTGGAGGTGTGTGAAGTCATAATGTAGGTGTGTGAAGTCACAGAATTGAGGTGTGTGAAGTCACAGAATGCAGGTGTGTAAAGTCATAGAATGGAGGTGTGTGAAGTCATAAAATGGAGGTGTGTGAAGTCATAGAATGAATGTTTGTGAAGTAAGAATGAAGGTGTGTTAAGTCATAAAGTGGAGATGTGTGAAGGCACAGAATGGAGGTGTGTGAAGTCATAGAATGGAGCTGTGTGAAGTCAGAATGGAGGTGTGTGAAGTCATAGAATGGAGGTGTGTGAACTCACAATGGAGATGTGTGAAGTCAAAAAATGGAGGTGTGTGAAGTCAAAGAATGGAAGAGTGTGAAGTCATAGAATGGAGGTGTGTGAAGTCATAGAATGGAGGTGTGTGAAGTCATAGAATGGAGGTGTGTGAAGTCACAGAATTGATGTTTGTGAAGTCAGAATGGAGGTGTGTGAAGTCAGAATGGAGGTTTGTGAAGTCATAGAATGGAGGTGTGTGAAGTCATAGAATGGAGGTGTGTGAAGTCATAGAATGGAGGTGTGTGAAGTCAAAGAATGGAGATGTTTGAAGACACAGAATTGATGTTTGTGAAGTCAGAATGGAGGTGTGTGAAGTCAGAATGGAGGTGTGTGAAGTCATAGAACGGAGGTGTGTGAAGTCACAATGCAGGTGTGTGAACTCATAGAATGGAGGTGTCTGAAGTCAGAATGGAGTTGTGTGAAGTCATAGAATGGAGGTGTGTGAAGTCAGAATAACAGTGTGTGAAGTCATAGAATGGAGGTTTGTGAAGTCAGAATGGAGGTGTGTGAACTCATAGAATGGAGCTGTGTGAAGTCACAATGGAGGTGTGTGAAGTCATAGAATGTAGGTGTGTGAAGTCACAGAATGGAGGTGTGTGAAGTCATAGAATGGAGCTGTGTGAAGTCAGATTGGAGTTGTGTGAAGTCACAGACTGGAGGTGTGTGAACTCAGAATGGAGGTGTGTGAAGTCACGGAATGAAGGTGTGTGAAGTCATAGAATGGAGGTGTGTGAAGTCATAGAATGGATGTCTGTGAAGTCATAATGGAGGTGTGTGAAGTCACGGAATTGAGGTGTGTGAAGTCACAGAATGGAGGTTTGTGAAGTCATAGAATGCAGGTGTGTGAAGTTATAGAATGGAGTTTTGAGAAGTCATAGAATGGAGGTGTGTGAAGTCAGAATGGAGGTGTGTGAACTCATAGAATGGAGGTGTGTGAAGTCACAATGGAGGTATGTGAAGTCATAGAATGGTGGTGTGTGAAGTCACAGAATGGAGGTGTGGAAGTCATAGAGTGGAGGTGTGTGAAGTCAGAATGGAGGTGTATGAAGTCATAGAATGGAGGTGTGTGAAGTCATAATGTAGGTGTGTGAAGTCACAGAATTGAGGTGTGTGAAGTCACAGAATGCAGGTGTGTAAAGTCATAGAATGGAGGTGTGTGAAGTCATAGAATGAATGTTTGTGAAGTAAGAATGAAGGTGTGTTAAGTCATAAAGTGGAGATGTGTGAAGGCACAGAATGGAGGTGTGTGAAGTCATAGAATGGAGCTGTGTGAAGTCAGAATGGAGGTGTGTGAAGTCATAGAATGGAGGTGTGTGAACTCACAATGGAGATGTGTGAAGTCAAAAAATGGAGGTGTGTGAAGTCAAAGAATGGAAGAGTGTGAAGTCATAGAATGGAGGTGTGTGAAGTCATAGAATGGAGGTGTGTGAAGTCATAGAATGGAGGTGTGTGAAGTCACAGAATTGATGTTTGTGAAGTCAGAATGGAGGTGTGTGAAGTCAGAATGGAGGTTTGTGAAGTCATAGAATGGAGGTGTGTGAAGTCATAGAATGGAGGTGTGTGAAGTCATAGAATGGAGGTGTGTGAAGTCAAAGAATGGAGATGTTTGAAGACACAGAATTGATGTTTGTGAAGTCAGAATGGAGGTGTGTGAAGTCAGAATGGAGGTGTGTGAAGTCATAGAACGGAGGTGTGTGAAGTCACAATGCAGGTGTGTGAACTCATAGAATGGAGGTGTCTGAAGTCAGAATGGAGTTGTGTGAAGTCATAGAATGGAGGTGTGTGAAGTCAGAATAACAGTGTGTGAAGTCATAGAATGGAGGTTTGTGAAGTCAGAATGGAGGTGTGTGAACTCATAGAATGGAGCTGTGTGAAGTCACAATGGAGGTGTGTGAAGTCATAGAATGTAGGTGTGTGAAGTCACAGAATGGAGGTGTGTGAAGTCATAGAATGGAGCTGTGTGAAGTCAGATTGGAGTTGTGTGAAGTCACAGACTGGAGGTGTGTGAACTCAGAATGGAGGTGTGTGAAGTCACGGAATGAAGGTGTGTGAAGTCATAGAATGGAGGTGTGTGAAGTCATAGAATGGATGTCTGTGAAGTCATAATGGAGGTGTGTGAAGTCACGGAATTGAGGTGTGTGAAGTCACAGAATGGAGGTTTGTGAAGTCATAGAATGCAGGTGTGTGAAGTTATAGAATGGAGTTTTGAGAAGTCATAGAATGGAGGTGTGTGAAGTCAGAATGGAGGTGTGTGAACTCATAGAATGGAGGTGTGTGAAGTCACAATGGAGGTATGTGAAGTCATAGAATGGTGGTGTGTGAAGTCACAGAATGGAGGTGTGGAAGTCATAGAGTGGAGGTGTGTGAAGTCAGAATGGAGGTGTATGAAGTCATAGAATGGAGGTGTGTGAAGTCATAATGTAGGTGTGTGAAGTCACAGAATTGAGGTGTGTGAAGTCACAGAATGCAGGTGTGTAAAGTCATAGAATGGAGGTGTGTGAAGTCATAGAATGAATGTTTGTGAAGTAAGAATGAAGGTGTATTAAGTCATAAAATGGAGATGTGTGAAGGCACAGAATGGAGGTGTGTGAAGTCATAGAATGGAGCTGTGTGAAGTCAGAATGGAGGTGTGTGATGTCAAAGAATGGAGGTGTGTGAACTCAAAATGGAGATGTGTGAAGTCAAAGAATGGAAGAGTGTGAAGTCATAGAATGGAGGTGTGTGAAGTCATAGAATGGAGGTGTGTGAAGTCATAGAATGGAGGTGTGTGAAGTCACAGAATTGATGTTTGTGAAGTCAGAATGGAGGTGTGTGAAGTCAGAATGGAGGTTTGTGAAGTCATAGAATGGAGGTGTGTGAAGTCATAGAATGGAGTTGTGTGAAGTCATAGAATGGAGGTGTGTGAAGTCAAAGAATGGAGATGTTTGAAGTCACAGAATTGATGTTTGTGAAGTCAGAATGGAGGTGTGTGAAGTCACAATGGAGGTGTGTGAAGTCATAGAATGGAGGTGTGTGAAGTCACAATGCAGGTGTGTGAACTCATAGAATGGAGGTGTCTGAAGTCAGAATGGTGTTGTGTGAAGTCATAGAATGGAGGTGTGTGAAGTCAGAATAAAAGTGTGTGAAGTCATAGAATGGAGTTTTGTGAAGTCAGAATGGAGGTGTGTGAACTCATAGAATGGAGTTGTGTAAAGTCACAATGGAGGTGTGTGAAGTCATAGAATGGAGGTGTGTGAAGTCACAGAATGGAGGTGTGTGAAGTCATAGAATGGAGCTGTGTGAAGTCAGATTGGAGTTGTGTGAAGTCACAGACTGGAGGTGTGTGAACTCAGAATGGAGGTGTGTGAAGTCAAAGAATGGAGGTGTGTGAAGTCATAGAATTGAAGTGTGTGAAGTCATAGAATGGAGGTGTGTGAAGTCAGAATGGAGTTGTGTGGAGTCATAGAATGGAGGTGTGTGAAGTCACAATGGAGGTGTGTGAAGTCATAGAATGGAGGTGTGTGAAGTCATAGAGTGGAGGGGTGTGAAGTCATAGAATGGATGTGTGTGAAGTCATAATGGAGGTGTGTGAAGTCACAGAATTGAGGTGTGTGAAGTCACAGAATGGAGGTTTGTGAAGTCATAGAATGGAGTTGTGTGAAGTCATAGAATAGAGGTGTGCGAAGTCATAGAATGGATGTTTGTTAAGTAAGAATGAAGGTGTGTTAATTCATAGAATGGAGGTGTGTGAAGGCACAGAATGGAGGTGTGTGAAGTCATAGAATGGAGCTGTGTGAAGTCAGAATGGAGGTGTGTGAAGTCACAGAATGGAGGTGTGCGAACTCAGAATGGAGGTGTGTGAAGTCACAGAATGGAGGTGTGTTAAGTCACAGAACGGAGGTGTTTGAACTCAGAATGGAGGTGTGTGAAGTCACAGAATGGAGGTGGGAGAAGTCATAGAATGGAGGTGTGTGAAATCATAGAATGGAGGTGTGGGAAGACAGAGAATGGAGCTGTGTGACGTCAGAATGGAGGTGTGCGAAGTCACAGAATGGAGGTGTGTGAAGTCATTTTATGGACCTGTGTGAAGTCAGAATGGAGGTGTGTGAAGTCACAGAATGGAGGGGTGTGAACTCAGAATGGAGGTGTGTGAAGTCACAGAATCTAGGTGTGTGAAGTCATAGAATGGAGGTGTGTGAAGTCATAGAATGGAGGTGTGTGAAGTCATAATGGAGGCGTGTGAAGTCACAGAATTCAGGTGTGTGAAGTCACAGAATGGAGGTGTGTGAAGTCATAGAATGGAGGTGTGTGAAGTCAAAGAATGGAGATGTTTGAAGTCACAGAATTGATGTTTGTGAAGTCAGAATGGAGGTGTGTGAACTCACAATGGAGATGTGTGAAGTCAAAAAATGGAGGTGTGTGAAGTCAAAGAATGGAAGAGTGTGAAGTCATAGAATGGAGGTGTGTGAAGTCATAGAATGGAGGTGTGTGAAGTCATAGAATGGAGGTGTGTGAAGTCATAGAATGGAGGTGTGTGAAGTCAAAGAATGGAGATGTTTGAAGACACAGAATTGATGTTTGTGAAGTCAGAATGGAGGTGTGTGAAGTCAGAATGGAGGTGTGTGAAGTCATAGAACGGAGGTGTGTGAAGTCACAATGCAGGTGTGTGAACTCATAGAATGGAGGTGTCTGAAGTCAGAATGGAGTTGTGTGAAGTCATAGAATGGAGGTGTGTGAAGTCAGAATAACTGTGTGTGAAGTCATAGAATGGAGGTTTGAGAAGTCAGAATGGAGGTGTGTGAACTCATAGAATGGAGCTGTGTGAAGTCACAATGGAGGTGTGTGAAGTCATAGAATGTAGGTGTGTGAAGTCACAGAATGGAGGTGTGTGAAGTCATAGAATGGAGCTGTGTGAAGTCAGATTGGAGTTGTGTGAAGTCACAGACTGGAGGTGTGTGAACTCAGAATGGAGGTGTGTGAAGTCACGGAATGAAGGTGTGTGAAGTCATAGAATGGAGGTGTGTGAAGTCATAGAATGGATGTCTTGAAGTCATAATGGAGGTGTGTGAAGTCACGGAATTGAGGTGTGTGAAGTCACAGAATGGAGGTTTGTGAAGTCATAGAATGCAGGTGTGTGAAGTTATAGAATGGAGTTTTGAGAAGTCATAGAATGGAGGTGTGTGAAGTCAGAATGGAGGTGTGTGAACTCATAGAATGGAGGTGTGTGAAGTCACAATGGAGGTATGTGAAGTCATAGAATGGTGGTGTGTGAAGTCACAGAATGGAGGTGTGGAAGTCATAGAGTGGAGGTGTGTGAAGTCAGAATGGAGGTGTATGAAGTCATAGAATGGAGGTGTGTGAAGTCATAATGTAGGTGTGTGAAGTCACAGAATTGAGGTGTGTGAAGTCACAGAATGCAGGTGTGTAAAGTCATAGAATGGAGGTGTGTGAAGTCATAGAATGAATGTTTGTGAAGTAAGAATGAAGGTGTGTTAAGTCATAAAATGGAGATGTGTGAAGGCACAGAATGGAGGTGTGTGAAGTCATAGAATGGAGCTGTGTGAAGTCAGAATGGAGGTGTGTGAACTCAGAATGGTGGTGTGTGAAGTCACAGAATGGAGGTATGTTAAGTCACAGAACGGAGGTGTTTGAACTCAGAATGGAGGTGTGTGAAATCACAGAATGGAGGTGTGTGAAGTCATAAAATGGAGGTGTGTGAAATCATAGAATGGAGGTGTGGGAAGGCATAGAGTGGAGCTGTGTGAAGTCAGATTGGAGGTGTGCGAAGTCACAGAATGGAGGGGTGTGAAGTCATTGAATGGAGCTGGGTGAAGTCACAATGGAGTTGTGTAAGTCACAGAATTGAGGTGTGTGAACTCAGAACGGAGGTGTGTGAAGTCACAGAATCTAGGTGTGTGAAGTCATAGAATGGAAGTGTGTGAAGTCATAGAATGGAGGTGTGTGAAGTCATACTGGAGGTGTGTGAAGTCACAGAATTGAGGTGTGTGAAGTCACAGGATGGAGGTGTGTGAAGTCATAGAATGGAGATGTGTGAAGTCAGAACGGAGGTGTGTGAAGTCACAGAATGGAGGTGCGTTAAGTCACAGAATTGAGGTTTGTGAACTCAGAATGGAGTTGTGTGAAGTCACAGAATGGAGGTGAGGGAAGTCATAGAATCGAGTTGTGTGAAGTCACAGAATGGAGGTGTGTGAATTAATAGAATGAAGGTGTGAGAAATCATAGAATGGAGGTGTGTGAAGTCACAGAATGGAGGTGTGTGAAGTCACAGAATGGAGGTGTTTGAAGTCACAGAATGGAGGTGTGTGAACTCACAATGGACCTGTGTGAAGTCAAAGAATGGAGGTGTGTGAAGTCATAGAATGGATTTGTGTGAAGTCACAGAATGGAGGTGTGTGAAGTCAAACAATAAAGGTGTGTGAAGTCACAGAATGGAGGTGTGTGAAGTCATAGAATGGATGTTTCTGAAGTAGAATGAAGGTGTATGAAGTCATAGAATGGAGGTGTGTGAAGTCAAAATGGGGGTATGTGAACTCATAAAATGGAGATGTGTGAAGTCATGGAATGGAGGTGTGTGAAGTCCAAGAACATAGGTGTGTGAAGTCAAACAATGGTGGTGTGTGAAGTCACAGAATGGAGGTGTGTTAAGTGAAAGAATGGAAGTGTGTGAAGTCAAAATGGAGGAGTGTGAAGTCACAGAATGGAGGTGTGTGAAGTCACAGAATGAAGGTGTTTGAAGTCAAAATTGTGGTGTGTGAAGTCACAACTGGAGGTGTCCGAAGTCGAAATGCAGCTGTGTGAAGTCATAGAATGGAGGTGTGTGAAGTCAGAATGGAGGTGTGTGAACACATACAATGGAGTGTATGAAGTCAAAATGAGGCTGTGTGAAGTCATAGAATGGGGGTGTGTGAAGTCAAATTGGAGGTGTGTGAAATCACAGAATGGAGGTGTGTCAACTCAGAAATGAGGTGTGTGAAATCATAGAATGGAGTTGTGTGAATTCATAGAATGGAAGTGTGTGAAATCATAGAATGGAGGTGTGTGAAGTCAAAGAATTGAGGTTTGTGAAGTCAGAATGGAGGTCCGTGAAGTCAGGATGGAGGTGGGTGAAGTCACAGAATTGAGGTGTGGGAACTCAGAATGGAGGTGTGTGGTCACAGAACGGAGGTTTGTGAAGTCATAGAATGGAGGTGCGTGAAGTCATAGAATGGATGTTTCTGAAGTGAGAATGAAGGTGTATGAAGTCAAAGAATGGAGGTGTGTGAAGTCACAGAATGGAGGGGTGTGAACTCAGAATGGAGGTGTGTGAAGTCACAGAATCTAGGTGTGTGAAGTCATAGAATGGAGGTGTGTGAAGTCATAGAATGGAGGTGTGTGAAGTCATAATGGAGGCGTGTGAAGTCACAGAATTCAGGTGTGTGAAGTCACAGAATGGAGGTGTGTGAAGTCATTGAATGGAGGTGTGTGAAGTCATAGAATAGAGGTGTGTGAAGTCATAGAATGGATGTTTGTTAAGTAAGAATGAAGGTGTGTTAACTCATAGAATGGAGGTGTGTGAAGGCACAGAATGGAGGTGTGTGAAGTCATAGAATGGAGCTGTGTGAAGTCAGAATGGAGGTGTGTGAAGTCACAGAATGGAGGTGTGCGAACTCAGAATGGAGGTGTGTGAAGTCACAGAATGGAGGTGTGTTAAGTCACAGAACGGAGGTGTTTGAACTCAGAATGGAGGTGTGTGAAGTCACAGAATGGAGGTGTGTGAAGTCATAGAATGGAGGTGTGTGAAATCATAGAATGGAGGTGTGGGAAGTCAGAGAATGGAGCTGTGTGAAATCAGAATGGAGGTGTGCGAAGTCACAGAATGGAGGTGTGTGAAGTCATTTTATGGACCTGTGTGAAGTCAGAATGGAGGTGTGTGAAGTCACAGAATGGAGGTGTGTGAACTCAGAATGGAGGTGTGTGAAGTCACAGAATCTAGGTGTGTGAAGTCATAGAATGGAGGTGTGTGAAGTCATAGAATGGAGGTGTGTGAAGTCATAATGGAGGCGTGTGAAGTCACCGAATTCAGGTGTGTCAAGTCACAGAATGGAGGTGTGTGAAGTCATAGAATGGAGGTGTGTGAATCAGAACGGAGGTGTGTGAACTCAGATTGGAGGTGTGGGAAGTCACAATGGAGGTGTGTGAAGTTATAGAATGGAGGTGTGTGAAGTCACAGAATGGAGGGGTGTGAAGTCAAAGACTGGAGGGGTGTGAAGTCATAGAATGGAGGTGTGTGAAGTCACAGAATGAAGGTGCTTTAAGTCACAGAATGGAGGTTTGTGAACTCAGAATGGAGGTGTGTGAGGTCACAGAATGGAGGTGTGTGAATTAATAGAATGGAGGTGTGTGAAGTCACAGAATGGAGTTGTGTGAAGTCACAGAATGTTGGTTTGTGAAGTCACAGAATGCAGGTGTGTGAAGTCACAGAATGGAGGTGTGTGAACTCACAATGGAGGTGTATGAAGTCAAAGAATGGAGGTGTGTGAAGTCATAGAATGGAATTGTGTGAAGTCACAGAATGGAGGTGTGTGAAGTCAAACAATAAAGGTGTGTGAAGTCACAGAATGGAGGTCTGTGAAGTCATAGAATGGAGGTGTGTTAAGTCACAGAATGGAGGTGTGTGAACTCAGAGAATGGAGGTGTGTGAACTCAGAATGGAGGTGTGTGAAGTCACAGAACGGAGATTTGTGAAGTCATAGAATGGAGGTACGTGAAGTCATAGAATGGATGTTTCTGAAGTAAGAATGAAGGTGTGTGAAGTCATAGAATGGAGGTGTGTGAAGTCAAAATGGAGGTGTGTGAACTCATAGAATGGAGGTGTGTGAACTCAAAATGGATGTGTGTGAAGTCAAAGAATGGAGGTGTGAAAAGTCATAGAATGGAATTGTGTGAAGTCATAGAATGGAGGTGTGTGAAGTCAAACAATAAAGGTTGTGAAGTCACAGAATGGAGGTCTGTGAAGTCATGGAAGGGAGGTGTGTTAAGTCACAGAATGGAGGTGTGTGAACTCAGAGAATGAACGTGTGTGAACTCACAATGGAGGTGTGTGAAGTCACAGAATGGAGGTGTGTGAAGTCAAACAATAAAGGTGTGTGAAGTCACAGAATGGAGGTCTGTGAAGTCATAGAATGGAGGTGTGTTAAGTCACAGAATGGAGGTGTGTGAACTCAGAGAATGGAGGTGTGTGAACTCAGAATGGAGGTGTGTGAAGTCACAGAACGGAGATTTGTGAAGTCATAGAATGGAGGTGCGTGAAGTCATAGAATGGAAGTTTCTGAAGTAAGAATGAAGGTGTGTGAAGACATAGAATGGAGGTGTGTGAGGTCAAAATGGAGGTGTGTGAACTCACAGAATGGAGGTGTGTGAACTCATAGAATGGAGGTGTGTGAAGTCATGGAATGGAGCTGTGTGAAGTCAAAGAATGGAGGTGTGTGAAGTCAAACAATAAAGGTGAGTGAAGTCACAGAATGGAGGTGTGTGAAATCACAGAATGGAGGATTGTGAAGTCAAAAAGGTGGTGTGTAGAGTCACAAATGGAGGTGTGTGAACTCATAGAATGGAGGTGTGTGAAGTCAAAGAATGGAGGTGTGTGAAGTCATCGAATGGAGGTGTGGGAAGTCATGGAACGGAGGTGTGTAAATTCACAGAATGGAGGTGTGTGAAGTCAGAATGGAGTTGTGTGAAGTCATAAAATGGAGGTGTGTGATGTCAGAATGGCGGTGTGTGAAGTCATAGAATGGAGGTGTGTGAAGTCCGAATGGAGGTGTGTGAACTCATAGAATGGAGGTGTGTGAAGTCACTATGGAGGTGTGTGAAGTCATAGAATGGAGGTGTGTGAAGTCACAGAATGGAGGTGTGTGAAGTCATAGAATGGAGCTGTGTGAAGTCAGATTGGAGGTGTGTGAAGTCACAGAATGGAGGTGTGTGAACTCAGAATGGAGGTGTGTGAAGTCACAGAATGGAGGTGTGTGAAGTCATAGAATGGAGGTGTGTGAAGGCATAGAATGGAGGTGTGTGAAGTCATAATGTAGGTGTGTGAAGTCACAGAATTGAGATGTGTGAAGTCACAGAATGGAGGTGTGTGAAGTCATAGAATGGAGGTGTGTGAAGTCATAGAATGGAGGTGTGTGAACTCACAATTGAGATGTGTGAAGTCAAAGAATGGAGGTGTGTGAAGTCAAAGAATGGAAGTGTGTGAAGTCATAGAATGGAGGTGTGTGAAGTCATAGAATGGAGGTGTGTGAAGTCATAGAATGGAGGTGTGTGAAGTCATAGAATGGAGGTGTGTGAAGTCATAGAATGGAGGTTTGTGAAGTCATAGAATGGAGGTGGGTGAATTCGTACAATGGATGTTCCTGAAGTAAGAATGCAGATGTGTGAAGTCATAAAATGGAGATGTGTGAAGTCAAAATGGTGGTGTGTGAACTCATAGAATGGATGTGTGTGAACTGATAGAGTAGAGGTGTATAAAGTCATGGAATTGAGGTGTGTGAAGTCAAAGAATGGAGGTGTGTGAAGTCAAACAATGGAGGTGTGCGAAGTCACAGAATGGAGGTGTGTGAAGTCAAAGAATGGAAGTGTGTGAAGTCAAAATGGAGGGGTGTGAAGTCACAGAATGGAGGTTTGTGAACTCATAGAATGGAGGTGTGTGAAGTCATAGAATGGAGGTGTGTGAAGTCACAGAATGAAGGTGCGTTAAGTCACAGAATGGAGGTTTGTGAACTCAGAATGGAGGTGTGTGAAGTCACAGAATGGAGGTGTGTGAAGTCACAGAATGGAGGTTTGTGAAGTCACAGAATGGAGGTGTGTGAAGTCACAGAATGGAGGTGTGTGAACTCACAATGGAGGTGTGTGAAGTCAAAGAATGGAGGTGTGTGAAGTCATAGAATGGAATTGTGTGAAGTCATAGAATGGAGGTGTGTGAAGTGAAACAATAAAGGTGTGTGAAGTCACAGAATGGGGGTGTGTGAAGTCATAGAATGGAGGTGTGTGAAGTCAGAACGGAGGTGTGTGAACTCAGATGGGAGGTGTGGGAAGTCACAATGGAGGTGTGTGAAGTTATAGAATGGAGGTGTGTGAAGTCACAGAATGGAAGGGTGTGAAGTCAAAGACTGGAGGTGTGTGAAGTCATAGAATGGAGGTGTGTGAAGTCACAGAATGAAGGTGCGTTAAGTCACAGAATGGAGGTTTGTGAACTCAGAATGGAGGTGTGTGAAGTCACAGAATGGAGGTGTGGGAAGTCATAGAATGGAGTTGTGTGAAGTCACATAATGGAGGTGTGTGAATTAATAGAATGGAGGTGTGTGAAGTCACAGAATGGAGGTGTGTGCAGTAACAGAATGGAGGTTTGTGAAGTCACAGAATGCAGGTGTGTGAAGTCACAGAATGGAGGTGTGTGAACTCACAATGGAGGTGTGTGAAGTCAAAGAATGGAGGTGTGTGAAGTCATAGAATGGAATTGTGTGAAGTCACAGAATGGAGGTGTGTGAAGTCACAGAATGGAGGTCTGTGAAGTCATAGAATGGAGGTGTGTTAAGTCACAGAATGGAGGTGTGTGAACTCAGAGAATGGAGGTGTGTGAACTCAGAATGGAGGTGTGTGAAGTCACAGAACGGAGATTTGTGAAGTCATAGAATGGAGGTGCGTGAAGTCATAGAATGGATGTTTCTGAAGTAAGAATGAAGGTGTGTGAAGTCATAGAATGGAGGTGTGTGAAGTCAAAATGGAGGTGTGTGAACTCATAGAATGGAGGTGTGTGAACTCAAAATGGATGTGTGTGAAGTCAAAGAATGGAGGTGTGAAAAGTCATAGAATGGAATTGTGTGAAGTCATAGAATGGAGGTGTGTGAAGTCAAACAATAAAGGTTGTGAAGTCACAGAATGGAGGTCTGTGAAGTCATGGAATGGAGGTGTGTTAAGTCACAGAATGGAGGTGTGTGAACTCAGAGAATGAACGTGTGTGAACTCACAATGGAGGTGTGTGAAGTCACAGAATGGAGGTGTGTGAAGTCAAACAATAAAGGTGTGTGAAGTCACAGAATGGAGGTCTGTGAAGTCATAGAATGGAGGTGTGTTACTCACAGAATGGAGGTGTGTGAACTCAGAGAATGGAGGTGTGTGAACTCAGAATGGAGGTGTGTGAAGTCACAGAACGGAGATTTGTGAAGTCATAGAATGGAGGTGCGTGAAGTCATAGAATGGATGTTTCTGAAGTAAGAATGAAGGTGTGTGAAGACATAGATTGGAGGTGTGTGAAGTCAAAATGGAGGTGTGTGAACTCACAGAATGGAGGTGTGTGAACTCATAGAATGGAGGTGTGTGAAGTCATGGAATGGAGCTGTGTGAAGTCAAAGAATGGAGGTGTGTGAAGTCAAACAATAAAGGTGAGTGAAGTCACAGAATGGAGGTGTGTGAAATCACAGAATGGAGGATTGTGAAGTCAAAAAGGTGGTGTGTAGAGTCACAAATGGAGGTGTGTGAACTCATAGAATGGAGGTGTGTGAAGTCAAAGAATGGAGGTGTGTGAAGTCATCGAATGGAGGTGTGGGAAGTCATGAAACGGAGGTGTGTAAATTCACAGAATGGAGGTGTGTGAAGTCAGAATGGAGTTGTGTGAAGTCATAAAATGGAGGTGTGTGATGTCAGAATGGCGGTGTGTGAAGTCATAGAATGGAGGTGTGTGAAGTCCGAATGGAGGTGTGTGAACTCATAGAATGGAGGTGTGTGAAGTCACAGAACGGAGATTTGTGAAGTCATAGAATGGAGGTGCGTGAAGTCATAGAATGGATGTTTCTGAAGTAAGAATGAAGGTGTGTGAAGTCATAGAATGGAGGTGTGTGAAGTCAAAATGGAGGTGTGTGAACTCATAGAATGGAGGTGTGTGAACTCACAATGGATGTGTGTGAAGTCAATGAATGGAGGTTTGAGAAGTCATAGAATGGAATTGTGTGAAGTCATAGAATGGAGGTGTGTGAAGTCAAACAATAAAGGTGTGTGAAGTCAAAGAATGGAGGTGTGTGAAGTCAAACAATAAAGGTGAGTGAAGTCACAGAATGGAGGTGTGTGAAATCAAAGAATGGAGGATTGTGAAGTCAAAAAGGTGGTGTGTAGAGTCACAAATGGAGGTGTGTGAACTCATAGAATGGAGGTGTGTGAAGTCAAAGAATGGAGGTGTGTGAAGTCATCGAATGGAGGTGTGTGAAGTCATGGAATGGAGGTGTGTAAAGTCACAGAATGGAGGTGTGTGAAGTCAGAATGGAGTTGTGTGAAGTCATAAAATGGAGGTGTGTGAAGTGATAATCGCGGTGTGTGAAGTCATAGAATGGAGGTGTGTGAAGTCATAGAATGGAGGTGTGTGAAGTCATAGAATGGAGGTGTGTGAACTCAGAATGGAGGTGTGTGAAGTCACAGAATGGAGGTGTGTGAAATCACAGAATGGAGGATTGTGAAGTCAAAAAGGTGGTGTGTAGAGTCACAAATGGAGGTGTGTGAACTCATAGAATGGAGGTGTGTGAAGTCACAATGGAGGTGTGTGAAGTCATAGAATGGAGGTGTGTGAAGTCACAGAATGGAGGTGTGTGAAGTCGTAGAATGGAGCTGTGTGAAGTCAGATTGGAGTTGTGTGAAGTCATAGAATGGAGGTGTGTGAACTCAGAATGGAGGTGTGTTAAGTCACAGAATGGAGGTGTGTGAAGTCATAGAATGGAGGTGTGTGAAGTCATAGAATGGAGGTGTGTGAAGTCATAATGTAGGTGTGTGAAGTCACAGAATTGAGATGTGTGAAGTCACAGAATGGAGGTGTGTGAAGTCATAGAATGGAGGTGTGTGAAGTCATAGAATGGAGGTGGGTGAACTCACAATTGAGATGTGTGAAGTCAAAGAATGGAGGTGTGTGAAGTCAAAGAATGGAAGTGTGTGAAGTCATAGAATGGAGGTGTGTGAAGTCATAGAATGGAGGTGTGTGAAGTCATAGAATGGAGGTGTGTGTAGTCATAGAATGGAGGTGTGTGAAGTCATAGAATGGAGGTTTGTAAAGTCATAGAATGGAGGTGGGTGAATTCGTACAATGGATGTTCCTGAAGTAAGAATGTAGGTGTGTGAAGTAATAAAATGGAGATGTGTGAAGTCAAAATGGTGGTGTGTGAACTCATAGAATGGATGTGTGTGAACTGACAGAGTAGAGGTGTATGAAGTCATGGAATTGAGGTGTGTGAAGTCAAAGAATGGAGGTGTGTGAAGTCAAACAATGGAGGTGTGCGAAGTCACAGAATGGAGGTGTGTGAAGTCAAAGAATGGAAGTGTGTGAAGTCAAAATGGAGGGGTGTGAAGTCACAGAATGGAGGTGTGTGAACTCATAGAATGGAGGTGTGTGAAGTCATAGAATGGAGGTGTGTGAAGTCACAGAATGAAGGTGCGTTAAGTCACAGAATGGAGGTTTGTGAACTCAGAATGGAGGTGTGTGAAGTCACAGAATGGAGGTGTGGGAAGTCATAGAATGGAGTAGTGTGAAGTCACAGAATGGAGGTGTGTGAATTAATAGAATGGAGGTGTGTGAAGTCACAGAATGGAGGTGTGTGAAGTCACAGAATGGAGGTTTGTGAAGTCACAGAATGGAGGTGTGTGAAGTCACAGAATGGAGGTGTTTGAACTCACAATGGTGGTGTGTGAAGTCAAAGAATGGAGGTGTGTGAAGTCATAGAATGGAATTGTGTGAAGTCATAGAATGGAGGTGTGTGAAGTCAAACAATAAAGGTGTGTGAAGTCACAGAATGGAGGTCTGTGAAGTCATGGAATGGAGGTGTGTTAAGTCACAGAATGGAGGTGTGTGAACTCAGAAAATGAAGGTGTGTGAACTCACAATGGAGGAGTGTGTAGTCACAGAATGGAGGTGTGTGAAGTCAAACAATAAAGGTGTGTGAAGTCACAGAATGGAGGTCTGTGAAGTCATAGAATGGAGGTGTGTTAAGTCACAGAATGGAGTGTGTGAACTCAGAGAATGGAGGTGAGTGAACTCAGAATGGAGGTGTGTGAAGTCACAGAACGGAGATTTGTGAAGTCATAGAATGGAGGTGCGTGAAGTCATAGAATGGATGTTTCTGAAGTAAGAATGAAGGTGTGTTAAGTCATAGAATGGAGGTGTGTGAAATCAAAATGGGGGTGTGTGAACTCATAGAATGGAGGTGTGTGAACTCATAGAATGGAGGTGTGTGAAGTCATGGAATGGAGGTGTGTGAAGTCATAGAATGGAATTGTGTGAAGTCATAGAATGGAGGTGTGTGAAGTCAAACAATAAAGGTGTGTGAAGTCACAGAAGGGAGTTCTGTGAAGTCATGGAATGGAGGTTTGTTAAGTCACAGAATGGAGGTGTGTGAACTCAGAAAATGAAGGTGTGTGAACTCACAATGGAGGTGTGTGTAGTCACAGAATGGAGGTGTGTGAAGTCAAACAATAAAGGTGTGTGAAGTCACAGAATGGAGGTCTGTGAAGTCATAGAATGGAGGTGTGTTAAGTCACAGAATGGAGGTGTGTGAACTCAGAGAATGGAGGTGAGTGAACTCAGAATGGAGGTGTGTGAAGTCACAGAACGGAGATTTGTGAAGTCATAGAATGGAGGTGCGTGAAGTCATAGAATGGATGTTTCTGAAGTAAGAATGAAGGTGTGTTAAGTCATAGAATGGAGGTGTGTGAAATCAAAATGGGGGTGTGTGAACTCATAGAATGGAGGTGTGTGAACTCATAGAATGGAGGTGTGTGAAGTCATGGAATGGAGGTGTGTGAAGTCATAGAATGGAATTGTGTGAAGTCATAGAATGGAGGTGTGTGAAGTCAAACAATAAAGGTGTGTGAAGTCACAGAATGGAGGTCTGTGAAGTCATGGAATGGAGGTGTGTTAAGTCACAGAATGGAGGTGTGTGAACTCAGAGAATGAAGGTGTGTGAACTCACAATGGAGGTGTGTGAAGTCACAGAATGGAGATGTGTGAAGTCAAACAATAAAGGTGTGTGAAGTCACAGAATGGAGGTCTGTGCAGTCATAGAATGGAGGTGTGTTAAGTCACAGAATGGAGGTGTGTGAACTCAGAGAACGGAGGTGTGTGAACTCAGAATGGAGGTGTGTGAAGTCACAGAACGGAGATTTGTGAAGTCACAGAATGGAGGTGCGTCAAGACATAGAATGGATGTTTCTGAAGTAAGAATGAAGGTGTGTGAAGTCATAGAATGGAGGTGTGTGAAGTGAAAATGGAGGTGTGTGATCTCATAGAATGGAAGTGTGTGAACTCATAGATTGGAGGTGTGTGAAGTCATGGAATGGAGGTGTGTGAAGTCAAAGAATGGAGGTGTGTGAAGTCAAACAATAAAGGTGTGTGAAGTCACAGAATGGAGGTGTGTGAAATCACAGAATGGAGGTTTGTGAAGTCAAAAAGGTGGTGTGTAGAGTCACAAATGGAGGTGTGTGAACTCATATAATGGAGGTGTGTGAAGTCAAAGAATTGAGGTGTGTGAAGTCATCGAATGGAGGTGTGGGAAGTCATGGAATGGAGGTGTGTAAAGTCACAGAATGGAGGTGTGTGAAGTCAGAATGGAGTTGTGTGAAGTCATAGAATGGAGGTGTGTGAAGTCAGAATGGCGGTGTGTGAAGTCATAGAATGGAGGTGTGTGAACTCATAGAATGGAGGTGTGTGAAGTCACAATGGAGGTGTTTGAAGTCATAGAATGGAGGTGTGTGAAGTCACAGAATGGAGGTGTGTGAAGTCATAGAATGGAGCTGTGTGAAGTCATAGAATGGAGGTGTGTGAAGTCATAATGTAGGTGTGTGAAGTCACAGAATTGAGATGTGTGAAGTCACAGAATGGAGGTGTGTAAAGTCATAGAATGGAGGTGTGTGAAGTCATAGAATGGAGGTGTGTGAACTCACAATTGAGATGTGTGAAGTCAAAGAATGGAGGTGTGTGAAGTCAAAGAATGGAAGTGGGTGAAGTCATAGAATGGAGGTGTGTGAAGTCATAGAATGGAGGTGTGTGAAGTCATAGAATGGAGGTGTGTGAAGTCATAGAATGGAGCTGTGTGAAGTCATGGAATGGAGGTGTGTGAAGTCATGGAATGGAGGTGTGTGAAGTCAAAGAATGGAGGTGTGTGAAGTCAAACAATGGAGGTGGGCGAAGTCACAGAATGGAGGTGTGTGAAGTCAAAGAATGGAAGTGTGTGAAGTCAAAATGGAGGGGTGTGAAGTCACAGAATGGAGGTGTGTGAAGTCACAGAATGGAGGTGTGTGAAGTCAAAATGGTGGTGTGTAACGTCACAAATGGAGGTGTGTGAAGTCACAGAATGTAGGGGTGTAAACTCAAAATGGAGGTGTGTGAAGTCAAAGAATTGAGGTGTGTGAAGTCAAAGAATATAGGTGTGTGAAGTCATAGAATGGAGGTGTGTGAAATCATAGAATGGAGGTGTGTGAAATCATAGAATGAAAGTGTGTGAAGTCACGGAATGAAGGTGTGTTAAGTCACAGAACGGAGGTGTGTGAACTCAGAATGGAGGTGTGTGAAGTCCCAGAATGGAGGTGTGGGAAGTCATAGAATGGAGTTGTGTGAAGTCACAGAATGGAGATGTGTGAATTCATAGAATGGATGTGTGTGAAGTCATAGAATGGAGGTGTGTGAAGACACAGAATGGAGGTGAGTGAAGTCAAAGAATGGAGGTGGGTGAAGTCAAAGAATGGAGGTGTGTGAAGTCACAATGGAGGTGTGGGAATTCATAGAATGGAGGTTTTTGAAGTCACAGAATGGAGGTGTGTGAAGTCATAGAATGGAAGTGGGTGAAGTCATAGAATGGAGGTGTGTGGAGTCCCAGAATGGAGGTGTGTGAAGTCATAGAATGGAGGTGTGTGAACTCATAGAATGGAGGTGTGTGAAGTCAGAATGGAGGTGTGTGAACTCATAAAATGGAGGTGTGTGAAGTCACAATGGAGGTGTGAGAAGTCATAGAATGGAAGGGTGTAAAGTCACAAAATGGAGGTATATGAAGTCATAAAATGGAGCTGTGTGAAGTCAGATTGGAGGTGTGTGAAGTCACAGAATGGAGGTGTGTGAACTCAGAATGGAGGTGTGTGAAGTCACAGAATTGAGGTGTGTGAAGACATAGAATGGATGTGTGTGAAGTCATAGAATGGAGGTGTGTGAAGTCATAATGTAGGTGTGGAAGTCACAGAATTGAGGTGTGTGAAGTCATAGAATGGAGGTGTGTGAAGTCATAGAATGGATGTTTGTGAAGTAAGAATGAAGGTGTGTTAAGTCATAGAATGGAGTTGTGTGAAGTCAGAATGGAGGTGTGTGAAGTCATAGAATGGAGTTGTGTGAACTCACAATGGAGTTGTGTGAAGTCAAAGAATGGTTGTGTGTGAAGTCAAAGAATGGAAGTGTGTGAAGTCATAGAATGGAGGTATGTGAAGTCAGAGAATGGAGGTGTGTGAAGTCATAGAATGGAAGGGTGTGAAGTCATAGAATGGAGGGGTGTGAAGTCACAGAATTGATGTTCGTGAAGTCAGAATGGAGGTGTGTGAACTCACAATGGAGGTGGGTGAAGTCAAAGAATGGAGGTGTGTGAAGTCACAGAATTGATACTTGTGAAGTCAGAATGGAGGTGTGTGAAGTCAGAATGGAGGTGTGTGAAGTCATAGAATGGAGGTGTGTGAAGTCACAATGCAGGTATGTGAACTCATAGAAAGGAGATGTGTGAAGTCACAGAATGGAGGTGTGTGAAGTCATAGAATGGAGGTGTGTGAAGTCACAGAATGGACATGTGTGAATTCATAGAATGGATGTGTGTGAAGTCATAGAATGGAGGTGTGTGAAGACACAGAATGGAGGTGAGTGAAGTCAAAGAATGGAGGTGGGTGAAGTCAAAGAATGGAGGTGTGTGAAGTCACAATGGAGGTATGTGAAGTCAAAGAATGGAGGTGTGTGAACTCATAGAAGGGAAGTGTGTGAAGTCATAGAGTGGAGTTGTGTGAAGCCAGAATTGAGGTGTGTGAAGTCACAGAATTGAGGTGTGTGAACTCAGAATGGAGGGGTGTGAAGTCACAGAATGGAGGTTTGTGAAATCATAGAATGGAGGTGTGTGAAGTCATAGAATGGATGTTTCTGAAGTAGAATGAAGGTGTGTGAAGTCATAGAATGGAGGTGTGTGAAGTCATCGAATGGAGGTGTGCGAAGTCATGGAATGGAGGTGTGTGAAGTCACAGAATGGAGGTGTGTGAAGTCAGAATGGAGTTGTGTGAAGTCATAGAATGGAGGTGTGTGAAGTCAGAATGGAGGTGTGTGAAGTCATAGAATGGAGGTGTGTGAAGTCAGAATGGAGGTGTGTGAACTCATACAATGGAGGTGTGTGAAGTCACAATGGAGGTGTGTGAAGTCATAGAATGGAGGTGTGTGAAGTCACAGAATGGAGATTTGTGAAGTCATAGAATGGAGCTCTGTGAAGTCCGATTGGCGTTGTGTGAAGTCACAGAATGGAGGTGTGTGAACTCAGAATGGAGGTGTGTGAAGTCACAGAATGGAGGTATGTGAAGTCATAGAATGGAGGTGTGTGAAGTCAGAACGGAGTTGTATGAAGTCATAGAATGGAGGTGTGTGAAGTCAGAATGGAGGTGTGTGAACTCATAGAATGGAGGTGTGTGAAGCCACAATGGAGGTGTGTGAAGTCATAGAATGGAGGTGTGTGAAGTCACAGAATGGAGGTGTGTGAGTACACAGAATGGAGCTGTGTGAAGTCAGAATGGAGGTGTGTGAAGTCATAGAATGGAGTTGTGTGAACTCACAATGGAGTTGTGTGAAGTCAAGGAATGGTGGTGTGTGAAGTCAAAGAATGGAAGTGTGTGAAGTCATAGAATGGAGGTGTGTGAAGTCATGGAATGGAGGTGTGTGAAGTCATAGAATGGAGGTGTGTGAAGTCACATAATTGATGTTTGTGAGGTCAGAATGGAGGTGTGTGAAGTCAGAATTGAGGATTGTGAAGTCACAGAATGGAGGTGTGTAAAGTCATAGAATGGAGGTGTGTGAAGTCATAGAATGGAGGTGTGCGAAGTCACAGAATTGATGTTCGTGAAGTCAGAATGGAGGTGTGTGAACTCACAATGGAGGTGTGTGAAGTCAAAGAATGGAGGTGTGTGAAGGCACAGAATTGATATTTGTAAAGTCAGAATGGAGGTGTGTGAAGTCAGAATGGAGGTGTGTGAAGTCATAGAATGGAGGTGTGTGAAGTCAAAATGCAGGTGTGTGAACTCATAGAATGGATATGTGTGAAGTCATAGAATGGAGGTGTGTGAAGTCATAGAATGGAGGTGTGTGAAGTCATAGAATGGACGTTTGTGAACTCATAGAATGGAGGTCTGTAAAGTCATAGAATGGATGTTTTTGAAGTAAGAATGTAGGGGTGTGAAGTCATAGAATGTAGGTGTGTGCAATCAAAATGGTGGTATGTGAACTCATAGAATGCATGTGTGTGAACTGATAGAGTGGAGGAGTGTGAAGTCATAGAATTGAGGTGTGTGAAATCAAAAAATGAAGGTGTGTGAAGTCACGGAATGAAGGTGTATTAAGTCACAGAATGCAGGTGTGTGAACTCAGAATGGAGGTGTGTGAAGTCCCAGAATGGAGGTGTGGGAAGTCATAGAATGGAGTTGTGTGAAGGCACAGAATGGAGATGTGTGAATTCATAGAATGGAGGTGTGTGAAGTCAAAGAATGGAGGTGTGAAGTCACAGAATGGAGGTGTGTGAACTCACAATGTAGGGGTGTGAAGTCAAAGAATGGAGGTGTGTGAAGTCATAGAATGGAAGTGTGTGAAGTCATAGAATGGAGTTGTGTGAAGCCAGAATTGAGGTGTGTGAAGTCACAGAATTGAGGTGTGTGAACTCAGAATGGAGGTGTGTGAAGTCACAGAATGGAGGTTTGTGCAATCATAGAATGGAGGTGTGTGAAGTCATAGAATGGATGTTTCTGAAGTAGAATGAAGGTGTGTGAAGTCATAGAATGGAGGTGTGTGAAGTCACCGAATGGAGGTGTGCGAAGTCATGGAATGGAGTTGTGTGAACTCATAGAATGGAGGTGTGTGAAGTCAGAATGGAGTTGTGTGAAGTCATAGAATGAAGGTGTGTGAAGTCAGAATGGAGGTGTGTGAAGTCATAGAATGGAGGTGTGTGAAGTCAGAATGGAGGTGTGTGAACTCATAGAATGGAGGTGTGTGAAGTCAGAATGGAGGTGTGTGAACTCATAAAATGGAGGTGTGTGAAGTCACAATGGAGGTGTGAGAAGTCATAGAATGGAAGGGTGTAAAGTCACAGAATGGAGGTATATGAAGTCATAGAATGGAGCTGTGTGAAGTCAGATTGGAGGTGTGTGAAGTCACAGAATGGAGGTGTGTGAACTCAGAATGGAGGTGTGTGAAGTCACAGAATTGAGGTGTGTGAAGACATAGAATGGAGGTGTGTGAAGTCATAGAATGGAGGTGTGTGAAGTCATAATGTAGGTGTGTGAAGTCACAGAATTGAGGTGTGTGAAGTCACAGAATGGAGGTGTGTGAAGTCATAGATTGGAGGTGTGTGAAGTCATAGAATGGAGGTGTGTGAAGTCATAGAATGGATGTTTGTGAAGTAAGAATGAAGGTGTGTTAAGTCATAGAATGGAGTTGTGTGAAGTCAGAATGGAGGTGTGTGAAGTCATAGAATGGAGTTGTGTGAACTCACAATGGAGTTGTGTGAAGTCAAAGAATGGTGGTGTGTGAAGTCAAAGAATGGAAGTGTGTGAATTCATAGAATGGAGGTATGTGAAGTCAGAGAATGGAGGTGTGTGAAGTCATAGAATGGAAGGGTGTGAAGTCATAGAATGGAGGTGTGTGAAGTCACAGAATTGATGTTCGTGAAGTCAGAATGGAGGTGTTTGAACTCACAATGGAGGTGGGTGAAGTCAAAGAATGGAGGTGTGTGAAGTCACAGAATTGATACATGTGAAGTCAGAATGGAGGTGTGTGAAGTCAGAATGGAGGTGTGTGAAGTCATAGAATGGAGGTGTGTGAAGTCACAGAATGGAGGTGTGTGAAGTCATAGAATGGAGGTGTGTGAAGTCATAGAATGAAGGTGTGTGAAGTCATAGAATGGAGGTGTGTGAAGTCATAGAATGGACGTTTGTGAACTCATAGAATGGAGGTCTGTAAAGTCATAGAATGGATGTTTTTGAAGTAAGTATGTAGGGGTGTGAAGTCATAGCATGGAGGTGTGTGCAATCAAAATGGTGGTATGTGAACTCATAGAATGGATGTGTGTGAACTGATAGAGTGGAGGTGTGTGAAGTCATGGAATGGAGGTGTGTGAAGTCAAAGAATGGAGGTGTGTGAAGTCAAACAATGGAGGTGTGCGAAGTCACAGAATGGAGGTGTGTGAAGTCAAAGAATGGAAGTGTGTGAAGTCAAAATGGAGGTGAGTGAAGTCACAGAATGGAGGTTTGTGAAGTCATAGAATGGAGGTGTGTGAAGTCACAAAATTGATGTTTGTGAGGTCAGAATGGAGGTGTGTGAAGTCAGAATGGAGGTTTGTGAAGTCACAGAATGGAGGTGTGTGAAGTCATAGAATGGAGGTGTGTGAAGTCATAGAATGGAGGTGTGTGAAGTCACAGAATTGATGTTCGTGAAGTCAGAATGGAGGTGTGTGAACTCACAATGGAGGTGTGTGAAGTCAAAGAATGGAGGTGTGTGAAGGCACAGAATTGATATTTGTGAAGTGAGAATGGAGGTGTGTGAAGTCAGAATGGAGGTGTGTGAAGTCATAGAATGGAGGTGTGTGAAGTCAAAATGCTGGTGTGTGAACTCATAGAATGTAGATGTGTGAAGTCACAGAATGGAGGTGTGTGAAGTCATAGAATGCAGGTGTGTGAAGTCATAGAATGGAGGTGTGTGAAGTCATAGAATGTACGATTGTGAACTCATAGAATGGAGGTCTGTAAAGTCATAGAATGGATGTTTTTGAAGTAAGAATGTAGGGGTGTGAAGTCATAGAATGTAGGTGTGTGCAATCAAAATGGTGGTATGTGAACTCATAGAATGGATGTGTGTGAACTGATAGAGTGGAGGAGTGTGAAGTCATAGAATTGAGGTGTGTGAAATCATAGAATGAAGGTGTGTGAAGTCACGGAATGAAGGTGTGTTAAGTCACAGAATGCAGGTGTGTGAACTCAGAATGGAGGTGTGTGAAGTCCCAGAATGGAGGTGTGGGAAGTCATAGAATGGAGTTGTGTGAAGGCACAGAATGGAGATGTGTGAATTCATAGAATGGAGGTGTGTGAAGTCATAGAATGGAGGTGTGCGAAGTCACAGAATGGAGGTGTGTGAAGTCAAAGAATGGAGGTGTGTGAAGTCACAGAATGGAGGTGTGTGAATCCAGAATTGAGGTGTGTGAAGTCACAGAATTGAGGTGTGTGAACTCAGAATGGAGGTGTGTGAAGTCATAGAATGGAGGTGTGTGAAGGCACAGAATTGATATTTGTAAAGTCAGAATGGAGGTGTGTGAAGTCAGAATGGAGGTGTGTGAAGTCATAGAATGGAGGTGTGTGAAGTCATAGAACGGATGTTTCTGAAGTAGAATGAAGGTGTGTGAAGTCATAGAATGGAGGTGTGTGAAGTCATCGAATGGAGGTGTTCGTAGTCATGGAATGGAGGTGTGTGAAGTCACAGAATGGAGGTGTGTGAAGTCACAACGCAGTTGTGTGAAGTCATAGAATGGAGGTGTGTGAAGTCAGAATGGAGGTGTGTGAAGTCATAGAATGGAGGTGTGTGAAGTCGGAATGGAAGTGTGTGAACTCATAGAATGGAGGTGTGTGAAGTCACAATGGAGGTGTGTGAAGTCATAGAATGGAGGTGTGTGAAGGCACAGAATTGATATTTGTAAAGTCAGAATGGAGGTGTGTGAAGTCAGAATGGAGGTGTGTGAAGTCATAGAATGGAGGTGTGTGAAGTCAAAATGCAGGTGTGTGAACTCATAGAATGGATATGTGTGAAGTCATAGAATGGAGGTGTGTGAAGTCATAGAATGGAGGTGTGTGAAGTCATAGAATGGACGTTTGTGAACTCATAGAATGGAGGTCTGTAAAGTCATAGAATGGATGTTTTTGAAGTAAGAATGTAGGGGTGTGAAGTCATAGAATGTAGGTGTGTGCAATCAAAATGTTGGTATGTGAACTCATAGAATGGATGTGTGTGAACTGATAGAGTGGAGGAGTGTGAAGTCATAGAATTGAGGTGTGTGAAATCAAAAAATGAAGGTGTGTGAAGTCACGGAATGAAGGTGTGTTAAGTCACAGAATGCAGGTGTGTGAACTCAGAATGGAGGTGTGTGAAGTCCCAGAATGGAGGTGTGGGAAGTCATAGAATGGAGTTGTGTGAAGGCACAGAATGGAGATGTGTGAATTCATAGAATGGAGGTGTGTGAAGTCAAAGAATGGAGGTGTGAAGTCACAGAATGGAGGTGTGTGAACTCACAATGTAGGGGTGTGAAGTCAAAGAATGGAGGTGTGTGAAGTCATAGAATGGAAGTGTGTGAAGTCATAGAATGGAGTTGTGTGAAGCCAGAATTGAGGTGTGTGAAGTCACAGAATTGAGGTGTGTGAACTCAGAATGGAGGTGTGTGAAGTCACAGAATGGAGGTTTGTGCAATCATAGAATGGAGGTGTGTGAAGTCATAGAATGGATGTTTCTGAAGTAGAATGAAGGTGTGTGAAGTCATAGAATGGAGGTGTGTGAAGTCACCGAATGGAGGTGTGCGAAGTCATGGAATGGAGTTGTGTGAACTCATAGAATGGAGGTGTGTGAAATCAGAATGGAGTTGTGTGAAGTCATAGAATGGAGGTGTGTGAAGTCAGAATGGAGGTGTGTGAAGTCATAGAATGGAGGTGTGTGAAGTCAGAATGGAGGTGTGTGAACTCATAGAATGGAGGTGTGTGAAGTCAGAATGGAGGTGTGTGAACTCATAAAATGGAGGTGTATGAAGTCACAATGGAGGTGTGAGAAGTCATAGAATGGAAGGGTGTAAAGTCACAGAATGGAGGTATATGAAGTCATAGAATGGAGCTGTGTGAAGTCAGATTGGAGGTGTGTGAAGTCACAGAATGGAGGTGTGTGAACTCAGAATGGAGGTGTGTGAAGTCACAGAATTGAGGTGTGTGAAGACATAGAATGGAGGTGTGTGAAGTCATAGAATGGAGGTGTGTGAAGTCATAATGTAGGTGTGTGAAGTCACAGAATTGAGGTGTGTGAAGTCACAGAATGGAGGTGTGTGAAGTCATAGATTGGAGGTGTGTGAAGTCATAGAATGGAGGTGTGTGAAGTCATAGAATGGATGTTTGTGAAGTAAGAATGAAGGTGTGTTAAGTCATAGAATGGAGTTGTGTGAAGTCAGAATGGAGGTGTGTGAAGTCATAGAATGGAGTTGTGTGAACTCACAATGGAGTTGTGTGAAGTCAAAGAATGGTGGTGTGTGAAGTCAAAGAATGGAAGTGTGTGAATTCATAGAATGGAGGTATGTGAAGTCAGAGAATGGAGGTGTGTGAAGTCATAGAATGGAAGGGTGTGAAGTCATAGAATGGAGGTGTGTGAAGTCACAGAATTGATGTTCGTGAAGTCAGAATGGAGGTGTTTGAACTCACAATGGAGGTGGGTGAAGTCAAAGAATGGAGGTGTGTGAAGTCACAGAATTGATACATGTGAAGTCAGAATGGAGGTGTGTGAAGTCAGAATGGAGGTGTGTGAAGTCATAGAATGGAGGTGTGTGAAGTCACAATGCAGGTATGTGAACTCATAGAAAGGAGATGTGTGAAGTCACAGAATGGAGGTGTGTGAAGTCATAGAATGGAGGTGTGTGAAGTCATAGAATGAAGGTGTGTGAAGTCATAGAATGGAGGTGTGTGAAGTCATAGAATGGACGTTTGTGAACTCATAGAATGGAGGTCTGTAAAGTCATAGAATGGATGTTTTTGAAGTAAGTATGTAGGGGTGTGAAGTCATAGGATGGAGGTGTGTGCAATCAAAATGGTGGTATGTGAACTCATAGAATGGATGTGTGTGAACTGATAGAGTGGAGGTGTGTGAAGTCATGGAATGGAGGTGTGCGAAGTCAAAGAATGGAGGTGTGTGAAGTCAAACAATGGAGGTGTGCGAAGTCACAGAATGGATGTGTGTGAAGTCAAAGAATGGAAGTGTGTGAAGTCAAAATGGAGGTGAGTGAAGTCACAGAATGGAGGTTTGTGAAGTCATAGAATGGAGGTGTGTGAAGTCACAAAATTGATGTTTGTGAGGTCAGAATGGAGGTGTGTGAAGTCAGAATGGAGGTTTGTGAAGTCACAGAATGGAGGTGTGTGAAGTCATAGAATGGAGGTGTGTGAAGTCATAGAATGGAGGTGTGTGAAGTCACAGAATTGATGTTCGTGAAGTCAGAATGGAGGTGTGTGAACTCACAATGGAGGTGTGTGAAGTCAAAGAATGGAGGTGTGTGAAGGCACAGAATTGATATTTGTGAAGTGAGAATGGAGGTGTGTGAAGTCAGAATGGAGGTGTGTGAAGTCATAGAATGGAGGTGTGTGAAGTCAAAATGCTGGTGTGTGAACTCATAGAATGGAGATGTGTGAAGTCACAGAATGGAGGTGTGTGAAGTCATAGAATGGAGGTGTGTGAAGTCACAGAATGGAGGTGTGTGAAGTCATAGAATGTACGTTTGTGAACTCATAGAATGGAGGTCTGTAAAGTCATAGAATGGATGTTTTTGAAGTAAGAATGTAGGGGTGTGAAGTCATAGAATGTAGGTGTGTGCAATCAAAATGGTGGTATGTGAACTCATAGAATGGATGTGTGTGAACTGATAGAGTGGAGGAGTGTGAAATCATAGAATTGAGGTGTGTGAAATCATAGAATGAAGGTGTGTGAAGTCACGGAATGAAGGTGTGTTAAGTCACAGAATGCAGGTGTGTGAACTCAGAATGGAGGTGTGTGAAGTCCCAGAATGGAGGTGTGGGAAGTCATAGAATGGAGTTGTGTGAAGGCACAGAATGGAGATGTGTGAATTCATAGAATGGAGGTGTGTGAAGTCATAGAATGGAGGTGTGCGAAGTCACAGAATGGAGGTGTGTGAAGTCAAAGAATGGAGGTGTGTGAAGTCACAGAATGGAGGTGTGTGAACTCACAATGGAGGGGTGTGAAGTCAAAGAATGGAGGTGTGTGAAGTCGTAGAATGGAAGTGTGTGAAGTCATAGAATGGAGGTGTGTGAATCCAGAATTGAGGTGTGTGAAGTCACAGAATTGAGGTGTGTGAACTCAGAATGGAGGTGTTCGTAGTCATGGAATGGAGGTGTGTGAAGTCACAGAATGGAGGTGTGTGAAGTCAGAACGCAGTTGTGTGAAGTCATAGAATGGAGGTGTGTGAAGTCAGAATGGAGGTGTGTGAAGTCATAGAATGGAGGTGTGTGAAGTCGGAATGGAAGTGTGTGAACTCATAGAATGGAGGTGTGTGAAGTCACAATGGAGGTGTGTGAAGTCATAGAATGGAGGTGTGTGAAGTCACAGAATGGAGATGTGTGAAGTCATAGAATGGAGTTGTGTGAAGTCAGATTGTAGGTGTGTGAAGTCACAGAATGGAGGTGTGTGAACTCAGAATGGAGGTGTGTGAAGTCACAGAATGGAGGTGTGTGAAGTCATAGAATGGAGGTGTGTGAAGTCAGAATGGAGTTGTGTGAAGTCATAGAGTGGAGGTGTGTGATGTCAGAATGGAGGTGTGTGAAGTCATAGAATGGAGGTGTGTGAAGTCAGAATGGAGGTTTGTGAACTCATAGAATGGAGGTGTGTGAAGTCACAATGGAGGTGTGTGAAGTCATAGAAGGGAGGTGTGTGAAGTCACAGAATGGAGGTATATGAAGTCATAGAATGGAGCTGTGTGAAGTCAGATTGGAGGTGTGTGAAGTCACAGAATGGAGGTGTGTGAACTCAGAATGGAGGTGTGTGAAGTCACAGAATGGAGGTGTGTGAAGACATAGAATGGAGGTGTGTGAAGTCATAGAATGGAGGTGTGTGAAGTCATAATGTAGGTGTGTGAAGTCACAGAATTGAGGTGTGTGAAGTCACAGAATGGAGGTGTGTGAAGTCATAGATTGGAGGTGTGTGAAGTCATAGAATGGAGGTGTGTGAAGTCATAGAATGGATGTTTGTGAAGTAAGAATGAAGGTGTGTTAAGTCATAGAATGGAGGTGTGTGAAGGCACAGAATGGAGGTGTGTGAAGTCATGGAATGGAGCTGTCTGAAGTCAGAATGGAGGTGTGTGAAGTCATAGAATGGAGTTGTGTGAACTCACAATGGAGTTGTGTGAAGTCAAAGAATGGTGGTGTGTGAAGTCAAAGAATGGAGGTGTGTGAAGTCATAGAATGGAGGTGTGTGAAGTCATAGAATGGAGGTATGTGAAGTCATAGATTGGAAGCGTGTGAAGTCATAGAATGGAGGTGTGTGAAGTCATAGATTGAAGGTGTGGGGAAGTCATAGTATGGAGGTGTGTGAAGTCACAGAATGGAGGTGTGTGAAGTCACAGAATGGAGTTGTGTGAAGTCACAATGGAGGTGTGTGAAGTCATAGGATGGAGGTGTGTGAAATCAAAGAATGGAGGTTTGTGAAGTCATAGAATGTATTGTGTATGACATCACAGAATGGATGTGTGTGAAGTAACAGAATGGAGGTTTGTTTAGTCATAGAATGGAGGTGTGTGAAGTCACAGAATGCAGGTGTGTGAAGTCAGAATAGAGGTGTGCGAAGTCATAGAATGGAGGTGTGTGAAGTCAGAATGGAGCTGTGTGAAGTCATAGAATGGATGTGTGTGAAGTCAAAATGGAGGTGTGTGAACTCATAGAATGGAGGTGTATGAAGTCACAATGGAGGTGTGTGAAGTCACAGAATGGATGTGTGTGAACTCAGAAAGGAGGTGTGTGAAGTCATAGAATGGAGGTCTGTGAAGTCATAGAATGGAGGTGTGTGAAATCATAGAATGGAGGTGTGTGAAGTCACAGAATTGAGGTATGTGAAGACAGAATGGAGGTGTGTGAAGTCAGAATGGAGGTGTGTGAAGTCAGATAATGGAGGTGTGTGAAGTCACAATGCAGGTGTGTGAACTCATAGAATGGAGGTGTGTGAAGTCACAATGTAGGTTTCTGAAGTCATAGAATGGAGGTGTGTGAAGTCATAGAATGGAGGTGTGTGAAGTCATAGAATGGAGGTTTGTGAAATAAGAATGGAGGTGTGTGAATTCACCGAATGGAGTTGTGTGATCTCAGAATGGAGGTGTGTGAAGTCAGAGAATGGAGGTGTTTGAAATCATAGAATGGAGGTGTGTGAAGTCATAGAATGGAGGTTTGTGAAGTAAGAATGGAGGTGTGTGAAGTCACCGAATGGAGTTGTGTGATCTCAGAATGGAGCTGTGTGAAGTCAGAGAATGGAGGTGTTTGAAATCATAGAATGGAGGTGTGTGAAGTCACAGAATGGAGGTATCTGAAGTCAGAATCGAGGTGTGAAGTCATAGATAGAGGTGGGTGAAGTCATAGAAACGAGGTGTGGGAAGTCATAGAATGGAGCAGTGTGAAGTCATAGAATGGAGGTGAGTGAAGTCACAGATTCGAGGTCTGTGAAGTCATAGAATGAATGTGTGTGAAGTCAGAATGGAGGTGTGTGAAGTCATAGAATGGAGGTATGTGAACTCATAGAATGGAGGTGTGTGTCGTCACAATGGAAGTGTTTGAAGTCACAGAATGGAGGTGTGTGAAGTCATACATTGGTGTGTGAAGTCAGAATGGAGTTGTGTGAAGTCACAGAATTGAGGTGTGTGAACTCAGAATGGAGGTGTGTGAAGTCATAGATGGAGGTGTGTGAAGTCATAGTATGGAGGTGTGTGAAATGATAGAATGGAGTTTTCTGAATTCACAGAATGGAGGAGTGTGAAGTCAGAATGGCGGAGTGTGAAGTCATAGAATGGAGGTGTGTGAAGTTAGAATGGAGGTGTGTGAACTCATTGAATGGAGGTGTGTGAAGTCACAAAGGAGGTGTGTGAACACATAGAATGGAGGTGTGTGAAGTCACAGAATGGAGGTGTGTGAAGTCATAGAATGGAGGTGTGTGAAGTCATAGAATGGATGTTTGTGAAGTAAGAATGAAGGTGTGTGAAGTCATAGAATGGAAGTGTGTGAAGTCACAGAATGGAAGTGTGTGAAGTCATAGAATGGAGCTGTGTGAATTCAGAATGGAGGTGTATGAAGTCATCGAATGGAGGTGTGTGCAGTCATAGAATGGATGTTTCTGACGTAGGAATGAAGGTGTGTGAAGTCATAGAATGGAGGTGTTTGAAGTCAAAATGGAGGTGTGTGAACTCAAAGAATGGAGGTGTGTGAACTCATAGAATGGAGGTGTGTGAAGTCATGGAATGGAGGTGTGTGAAGTCCAAGAATGGAGGTGTGAGAAGTCAAACAATGAAGGTGTGTGAAGTCACAGAATGGAGGTGTGTGAAGTCACAGAATGGAGGTGTGTGAAGTCACAGAATGGAGGTGTGTGAAGTCAAAATGGTGGTGTGTGAATTCACAAATGGAGGTGTGTGAAGTCCAAAGGCAGCTGAGTGAAGTCATAGAATGGAGGTGGGTGAAGGCAGAATGGAAGTGTGTGAACTCGTAGAATTGAGGTGGGTGAAGTCAAAATGGAGGTGTGTGAAGTCATAGAATGGTGGTTTTTGATGTCAAAGAATGGAGGTGTGTGAAGTCATAGACTGGAGTTGTGTGAACTCAGATTGGAGGTGTGTGAAATCACAGAAAGCAGGTGTGTCAACTCAGAAACGAGGTGTGTGAAGTCATAGAATGGAGGTGTGGGAAGTCATGGAATCGAAGTGTGTGAAATCATAGAATGGAGGTGTGTGAAGTCAGAATGGAGATGTGTGAAGTCATAGAATGGAGGTGTGTGAAGTCACAATGCAGGTGTGTGAACTCATAGAATTGAGGTGGGTGAAGTCACAATGCACGTGTGTGAAGTCATAGAATGGAGGTGTGTGAAGTCATAGAATGGAGGTGGTGAAGTGACAGAATGGAGGTGTGTGAAGTCATAGAATGGAGGTGTGTGAAGTCACAGAATGGTGGTGTGTGAAGTCATAGAATGGAGGGGTGTGACGTCATAGAATGGCGATGTGTTAAGTCATAGAATGAAGTGTGGAAGTCACAGAATGGAGGTGTGTGAAGTCACAGAATGGAGGTGTGTGACCTGAGAATGGAGGTGTGTGACGTCACAGAATGGAGGTGTGTGAAGTCATACAATGGAGCTGTGTGAAGTCACAGAATGGAGGGGTGTGAATTCATAGAAGGGAGGTGTGTGAAGTCATAGAATGGAGGTGTGTAAAGTCACATAATGTAGGTGTGTGAAGTCACAGAATGGAGGTGTGTGAAGACACAGAATGGAAGTGGGTGAACTCACAATGGAGGTGTGTAAAGTCACAGAATGGAGGTTTGTGAAGTCATAGAAGTGAGGTGTGTGAAGTCATAGAATGGAGGTGTGTGAAGTCACAGAATGGAAGTGTGTGAAGTCAAAATGGAGGTGTGTGAAGTCAGAGAATGGAGGTGTGTGAAGTCAATGAATGGACTTGTGTGAAGTCAAAATTGTGGTGTGTGAAGTCAAAGAGTGGATGAGTGTGAAGTCACAGAATGGAGGTGTGTGAAGTCAAAATGGAGGTGTGTCAAGTCAAAGAATGGATGTGTATGAAGTCATAGAATGGAGGTGTATGAAGTCATGGAATGGAGGTGTGTAAAGTCAAACATTGGAAGTGTGTGAAGTTACAGAATGGAGGTGTGTGAAGTCATAGAATGGAGGTGAGTGAAGTCAGAGAATGGAGGTGTGTGAAGTCAGAATGCAGGTGTGTGAAGTCATAGAATGGAGGTGTGTGAAGTCATTGATTGGAAGTGTGTGAAGTCATAGATTGGAGGTGTGCGAAGTCACAGAGGGAGGTGTTTGAGGTCACAGAATGGAGTTCTGTGAAGTCACAGTGGAGGTGTGTGAAGTCATAGAATGGAGGTGTGTGAACTCAAAGAATGGAGGTGTGTGAAGTCAGAATGGAGGTGTGTGAAGTCACAGCATGGAGGTGTGTGAAGTCAGAATGGAGATGTGTGAAGTCATAGAATGGAGGTGTGTGAAGTCACAATGCAGGTGTGTGAACTCATAGAATGGAGGTGGGTGAAGTCACAATGCAGGTGTGTGAAGTCATAGAATGGACTTGTGTGAACTCAGAAAGGAGGTGTGTGAAGTCACAGAATAGAGGTGTGTGAAGTCATACAATGGAGGTGTGTGAAGTCACAGAATGGAGGTGTGTGAATTCATAGAATAGAGGTTAATCATAGAATGGAGGTGTGTAAAGTCACAGTATGGAGGTGTGTTAAGTCATAGAATGGAGCTGTGTGAAGTCAGATTGGAGGTGTGTGAAGTCACAGAATGGAGGTGTGTGAACTCAGAATGGAAGTGTGTGAAATCACAGAATGGAGGTGTGAAGTCATAGAATGGAGGTGTGTGAAGTCATAGAATGTAGGTGTGTGAAGTCATAATGGAGGTGTGTGAAGTCACAGAATTGAGGTGTGTGAAGTCACAGAATAGAGGTGTGTGAAGTCATAGAATGTAGGTGTGTGAAGTCATAGCATGGAGGTGTGTGATCATAGAATGGATGTTTGTGCAGTAAGAATGAAGGTGTGTTAAGTCATAGAATGGAGGTGTGTGAAGGCACAGAATGGAGGTGTGTGAAGTCATAGAAAGGAATTGTGTGAAGTCATAGAATGGATGTTTGTGCAGTAAGAATGAAGGTGTGTTAAGTCATAGAATGGAGGTGTGTGAAGGCACAGAATGGAGGTGTGTGAAGTCATAGAATGAGGCTGTGTGAAGTCATAATGGAAGTGTGAGAAGTCATAGAATGGAGGTGTGTGAAATCACAATGGAGGTGTGTGAAGTCAAAGAATAGAGGTGTGTGAAGTCATAGAAAGGAATTGTGTGAAGTCATAGAATGGAGGTGTGTGAAGCCAGAATTGAGGTGTGTGAACTCAGAATGGAGGTGTGTGAAGTCACAGAATGGAGGTGTGTAAAGTCATAGAATGGAGGTGTGTGAAGTCATAGAATGGATGTTTCTGAAGTAGAATGAAGGTGTGTGAAGTCACAGAATGTAGGTGTGTGAAGTCAAAATGGAGGTGTGCGAACTCATAAAATGGAGATGCGTGAAGTCATGGAATGGAGGTGGGTGAAGTCCAAAAATGGAGGTGTGTGAAGTCAAACAATGGTGGTGTGTGAAGTCACAGAATGGAGGTGTGTGAAGTCAAAGAATGGTAGTGTGTAAAGTCAAAATTGAGGTGTGTGAAGTCACAGAATGGAGGTGTGTGAAGTCACAGAATGGAGGTGTGTGAAGTCATAGAATGGAGGTGTGTGAAGTCACAGAATGGAGATGTGTGTAGTCACAGAATGGAAGTGTGTGAAGTCACAGAATGGAGGTGTGTGAACTCAGAGAATGGAGGTATGTGAACTCAGAATGGAGGTGTGTGAAGTCCCAGAACGGAGATTTGTGAAGTCATATAATGGAGGTGCGTGAAGTCATAGAATGGATGTTTCTGAAGTAAGAATGAAGGTGTTTGAAGTCATAGAATGGAGGTGTGTGAAGTCAAAATGGAGGTGTGTGAACTCATAGAATGGAGGTGTGTGAACTCATAGAATGGAGGTGTGTGAAGTCATGGAATGGAGGTGTGTGAAGTCATATTGGAGGTGTGTGAAGTCACAGAAATGGAGGTGTGTGAACTCAGAATGGAGGTGTGTGAAGTCACAGAATCGAGGTGTGTGAAGTCATAGAATGGAGGTGTGTGAAGTCATAGAATGGAGGTGTGTGAAGTCGTAATGTAGGTGTGTGAAGTCACAGAATTGAGATGTGTGAAGTCACAGAATGGAGGTGTGTGAACTCACAATGGAGGTGTGTGAAGTCCCAGAATGGAGGTGTGTGAAGTCAAACAATAAAGGTGTGTGAAGGCACAGAATGGAGGTCTGTGAAGTCACAGAATGGAGGTGTGTTAAGTCACAGAATGGAGGTGTGTGAAGTCACAGAATGGAGGTGTGTGAAGTCATAGAATGGAGGTGTGTGAAGTCATAAAATGGAGGTGTGTGAAGTCGTAATGTAGGTGGTTGAAGTCACAGAATTGAGATGTATGAAGTCACAGAATGGAGGTGTGTGAAGTCACAGAATGGAGGTGTGTGAACTCACAATGGAGGTGTGTGAAGTCCCAGAATGGAGGTGTGTGAAGTCAAACAATAAAGGTGTGTGAAGGCACAGAATGGAGGTCTGTGAAGTCATAGAATGGAGGTGTGTTAAGTCACAGAATGGAGGTGTGTGAAGTCAGAGCATGGAGGTGTGTGAACTCAGAATGGAGGTGTGTGAAATCACAGAACGGAGATTTGTGAAGTCATAGAATGGAAGTGCGTGAAGTCATATAATGGATGTTTCTGAAGTAAGAATGAACGTGTGTGAAGTCATAGAATGGAGGTTTGTGAAGTCAAAATGGAGGTGTGTGAACTCATAGAATGGAGGTGTGTGAACTCATAGAATGGAGGTGTGTGAAGTCATGGAATGGAGGTGTGTGAAGTCATATTGCAGGTGTGTGAAGTCACAGAAATGGAGGTGTGTGAACTCAGAATGGAGGTGTGTGAAGTCACAGAATGGAGGTGTGTGAAGTCATAGAATGGAGGTGTGTGAAGTCATAGAATGTAGGTGTGTGAAGTCGTAATGTAGGTGTGTGAAGTCACAGAATTGAGATGTGTGAAGTCACAGAATGGAGGTGTGTGAAGTCCCAGAATGGAGGTGTGTGAAGTCATAGAATGGAGGTGTGTGAAGTCACAGAATGGAGGTGTGTGAACTCACAATGGAGGTGTGTGAAGTCCCAGAATGGAGGTGTGTGAAGTCAAACAATAAAGGTGTGTGAAGGCACAGAATGGAGGTCTGTGAAGTCATAGAAGGGAGGTGTGTTAAGTCACAGAATGGAGGTGTGTGAAGTCAGAGAATGGAGGTGTGTGAACTCAGAATGGAGTTGTGTGATATCACGGAACGGAGATTTGTGAAGTCATAGAATGGAAGTGCGTGAAGTCATATAATGGATGTTTCTGAAGTAAGAATGAACGGGTGTGAAGTCATAGAATGGAGGTTTGTGAGGTCAAAATGGAGGTGTGTGAACTCATAGAATGGAGGTGTGTGAACTCATAGAATGGAAGTGTGTGAAGTCATGGAAAGGAGGTGTGTGAAGTCAAAGAATGGAGGTGTGTGAAGTCAAACAATAAAGGTGTGTGAAGTCACAGAATGGAGGTGTGTGAAATCACAGAATAGAGGTGTGTGAAGTCAAAAAGGTGGTGTGTAGAATCACAAATGGAGGTGTGTGAACTCATAGAATGGAGGTGTGTGAAGTCAAAGAATGGAGGTGTGTGAAGGCATCGAATGGATGTGTGTGAAGTCATGGAATGGAGGTGTGTGAATTCACAGAATGGAGGTGTGTGAAGTCAGAATGGAGTTGTGTGAAGCCATAGAATGGAGGTGTGTGAAGTCAGAATGGAGGTGTGTGAACTCATAGAATGGAGGTGTGTGAAGTCACAATGGAGGTATGTGAAGTCATAGAATGGTGGTTTGTGAAGTCACAGAATGGAGGTGTGGAAGTCATAGAGTGGAGGTGTGTGAAGTCCGAATGGAGGTGTATGAAGTCATAGAATGGAGGTGTGTGAAGTCATAATGTAGGTGTGTGAAGTCACAGAATTGAGGTGTGTGAAGTCACAGAATGGAGGTGTGTAAAGTCATAGAATGGAGGTGTGTGAAGTCATAGAATGGAGGTGTGTGAATTCATAGAATGAATGTTTGTGAAGTAAGAATGAAGGTGTGTTAAGTCATAAAATGGAGATGTGTGAAGGCACAGAATGGAGGTGTGTGAAGTCATAGAATGGAGCTGTGTGAAGTCAGAATGGAGGTGTGTGAAGTCATAGAATGGAGGTGTGTGAACTCACAATGGAGATGTGTGAAGTCAAAAAATGGTGGTGTGTGAAGTCAAAGAATGGAAGAGTGTGAAGTCATAGAATGGAGGTGTGTGAAGTCATAGAATGGAGGTGTGTGAAGTCATAGAATGGAGGTGTGTGAAGTCACAGAATTGATGTTTGTGAAGTCAGAATGGAGGTGTGTGAAGTCAGAATGAGGTTTGTGAAGTCATAGAATGGAGGTGTGTGAAGTCATAGAATGGAGGTGTGTGAAGTCATAGAATGGAGGTGTGTGAAGTCAAAGAATGGAGATGTTTGAAGTCACAGAATTGATGATTGTGAAGTCAGAATGGAGGTGTGTGAAGTCATAGAATGGAGGTGTGTGAACTCACAATGGAGATGTGTGAAGTCAAAAAATGGTGGTGTGTGAAGTCAAAGAATGGAAGAGTGTGAAGTCATAGAATGGAGGTGTGTGAAGTCATAGAATGGAGGTGTGTGAAGTCATAGAATGGAGGTGTGTGAAGTCACAGAATTGATGTTTGTGAAGTCAGAATGGAGGTGTGTGAAGTCAGAATGAGGTTTGTGAAGTCATAGAATGGAGGTGTGTGAAGTCATAGAATGGAGGTGTGTGAAGTCATAGAATGGAGGTGTGTGAAGTCAAAGAATGGAGATGTTTGAAGTCACAGAATTGATGATTGTGAAGTCAGAATGGAGGTGTGTGAAGTCAGAATGGAGGTGTGTGAAGTCATAGAATGGAGGTGTGTGAAGTCACAATGCAGGTGTGTGAACTCATAGAATGGAGGTGTCTGAAGTCAGAATGGAGTTGTGTGAAGTCATAGAATGGAGGTGTGTGAAGTCAGAATAAAAGTGTGTGAAGTCATAGAATGGAGGTTTGTGAAGTCAGAATGGAGGTGTGTGAACTCATAGAATGGAGCTCTGTGAAGTCACAATGGAGGTGTGTGAAGTCATAGAATGGAGGTGTGTGAAGTCACAGAATGGAGGTGTGTGAAGTCATAGAATGGAGCTGTGTGAAGTCAGATTGGAGTTGTGTGAAGTCACAGACTGGAGGTGTGTGAACTCAGAATGGAGGTGTGTGAGGTCACGGAATGAAGGTGTGTGAAGTCATAGAATGGAGGGGTGTGAAGTCATAGAATGGATGTGTGTGAAGTCATAATGGAGGTGTGTGAAGTCACAGAATTGAGGTGTGTGAAGTCACAGAATGGAGGTTTGTGAAGTCATAGAATGGAGGTGTGTGAAGTCATAGAATGGAGGTGTGTGAAGTCATAGAATGGATGTTTGTGAAGTAAGAATGAAGGTGTGTTAAGTCATAGAATGGAGGTGTGTGAAGGCACAGAATGGAGGTGTGTGAAGTCATAGAATGGAGCTGTTTGAAGTCAGAATGGAGGTGTGTGAAGTCACAGAATGGAGGTGTGTGAAATCATAGAATGGAGGTGTGGGAAGGCATAGAGTGGAGCTGTGTGAAGTCAGATTGGAGGTGTGCGAAGTCACAGAATGGAGGTGTGTGTAGTCATTGAATGGAGCTGGGTGAAGTCACATTGGAGTTGTGTAAGTCACAGAATTGAGGTGTGTGAACTCAGAACGGAGGTGTGTGAAGTCACAGAATCTAGGTGTGTGAAGTCATAGAATGGAAGGGTGTGAAGTCATAGAATGGAGGTGTGTGAAGTCATACTGGAGGTGTGTGAAGTCACAGAATTGAGGTGTGTGAAGTCACATGATGGAGGTGTGTGAAGTCATAGAATGGAGGTGTGTGAAGTCAGAACGGAGGTGTGTGAAGTCACAGAATGGAGGTGCGTTAAGTCACAGAATTGAGGTTTGTGAACTCAGAATGGAGGTGTGTGAAGTCACAGAATGGAGGTGAGGGAAGTCATAGAATGGAGTTGTGTGAAGTCACAGAATGGAGGTGTGTGAAGTCACAGAATGAAGGTGTTTGAAGTCACAGAATGGAGGTGTGTGAACTCACAATGGAGCTGTGTGAAGTCAAAGAATGGAGGTGTGTGAAGTCATAGAATGGAATTGTGTGAAGTCATAGAATGGAGGTGTGTGAATTCATAGAATGGAGGTGTGTGAAGTCATAGAATGAATGTTTCTGAAGTAGAATGAAGGTGTATGAAGTCATAGAATGGAGGTGTGTGAAGTCTAAATGGGGGTATGTGAACTCATAAAATGGAGATGTGTGAAGTCATGGAATGGAGGTGTGTGAAGTCCAAGAACATAGGTGTGTGAAGTCAAACAATGGTGGTGTGTGAAGTCACAGAATGGAGGTGTGTTAAGTCAAAGAATGGAAGTGTGTGAAGTCAAAATGGAGATGTGTGAAGTCACAGAATGGAGGGGTGTGAAGTCACAGAATGAAGGTGTTTGAAGTCAAAATTGTGGTGTGTAAAGTCACAAATGGAGGTGTTTGAAGTCGAAATGCAGCTGTGTGAAGTCATAGAATGGAGGTGTGTGAAGTTAGAATGGAGGTGTGTGAACACATAGAATGGAGTGTATGAAGTCACAATGAGGCTGTGTGAAGTCAAATTGGAGGTGTGTGAAATCACAGAATGGAGGTGTGTCAACTCAGAAATGTGGTGTTTGAAATCATAGAATTGAGTTGTGTGAATTCATAGAATGGAAGTGTGTGAAATCATAGAATGGAGGTGTGTGAAGTCAAAGAATTGAGATTTGTGAAGTCAGAATGGAGGTGTGTGAAGTCAGGATGGAGGTGGGAGAAGTCACAGAATGGAGGTGTGGGAACTCAGAATGGAGGTGTGTGGTCACAGAACGGAGGTTTATGAAGTCATAGAATGGAGGTGCGTGAAGTCATATAATGGATGTTTCTGAAGTGAGAATGAAGGTGTATGAAGTCAAAGAATGGAGGTGTGTGAAGTCAAAATGGAGGTGTGTGAACTCATAGAATGGAGGTGAGTGAACTCATAGAATGGAGGTGTGTGAAGTCATGGAATGTAGGTGTGTGAAGTCAAAGAATGGAGGTGTGTGAAGTCAAACACTAAAGGTGTGTGAAGTCACAGAATGGAGGTGTGTGAACTCATAGAATGGAGGTGCATGAAGACAAAGAATGGAGGTGTGTGAATTCATCGAATGGAGGTGTGTGAAGTCATGGAATGGAGGTGCGTGAAGTCAGAGGGAGTTGTGTGAAGTCATAGAATGGAGGTGTGTGAAGTCAGAATGGAGGTGTGTGAAGTCATAGAATGGAGGTGTGTGAAGTCAGAATGGAGGTGTGTGAACTCATAGAATGGAGGTGTGTGAAGTCACAATGCAGGTGTGCGAAGTCATAGAATGGAGGTGTGTGAGGTCATAGAATGCAGGTGTGTGAAGTCACAGAATGGAGGTGTGTGAAGTCATAGAATGGAGGTGTGTGAAGTCACAGAATCAGGTGTGTGAAGTCATAGAATTTAGGTGTGTGAAGTCATAAAAAGGAGGTCTGTGAAGTCATAGAATGGAGGTGTGTGAAGTCACAGAATGGTGGTGTTTGACGTCAGAGAATGGAGGTGTGTGAAATCAGAATGGAGGTGTGTGAAATCACAGAATGGAGGTGTATGAAGTCAGAATAGATGTGTGCGAAGTCATAGAATGGAGCTGTGTGAAGTCAGAATGGAGCTGTGTGAAGTCATAGAATGGAGGTGAGTGAAGTCAGAATGGCGGTGTGTGAACTCATAGAATGATGGTGTGTGAAGTCACAATGGAGGTGTGGGAAGTCATAGAATGGAGGTTTTTGAAGTCACAGAATGGAAGTGTGGGAAGTCATAAAATGGAGGTGTGTGAAGTCAGATTGGAGGTGTGTGAAGTCATAGAATGGAGGTTTGTGAAATCATAGAATGAAGTTGTGTTAAGTCACAGAATTGAGGTGTGTGAAGTCAGAATGGAGGTGTGTGAAGTCAGAATGGAGGTGTGTGAAGTCATAGAATGGAGGTGTGTGAATTCACAATGCATTTGTGTGAACTCATAGAATGGAGATCTGTGAAGTCACAATGTAGGTGTGTGAAATCACAGAATGGAGGTGTGTGAAGTCATAGAATGGAGTTGTTTGAAGTCACAGAATGGAGGTGTGTAAAGTCATATAATGGAGGTGTGTGAAGTCACAGAATGGAGGTGTGTGAAGTGAGAATGGAGTTGTGTGAAGTCATAGAATGGAGGTGTGTGAAGTCACAATGGAGGTGTGTGAAGTCATAGAATGGAGGTGTGTGAAGTCACAGAATGGAGGTGTGTGAACTCACAATGGAGGTGTGTGAAGTCCCAGAATGGAGGTGTGTGAAGTCAAACAATAAAGGTGTGTGAAGGCACAGAATGGAGGTCTGTGAAGTCATAGAATGGAGGTGTGTTGAGTCACAGAATGGAGGTGTGTGAAGTCAGAGCATGGAGGTGTGTGAACTCAGAATGGAGGTGTGTGAAATCACAGAACGGAGATTTGTGAAGTCATAGAATGGAAGTGCGTGAAGTCATATAATGGATGTTTCTGAAGTAAGAATGAACGTGTGTGAAGTCATAGAATGGAGGTTTGTGAAGTCAAAATGGAGGTGTGTGAACTCATAGAATGGAGGTGTGTGAACTCATAGAATGGAGGTGTGTGAAGTCATGGAATGGAGGTGTGTGAAGTCATATTGCAGGTGTGTGAAGTCACAGAAATGGAGGTGTGTGAACTCAGAATGGAGGTGTGTGAAGTCACAGAATGGAGGTGTGTGAAGTCATAGAATGGAGGTGTGTGAAGTCATAGAATGTAGGTGTGTGAAGTCGTAATGTAGGTGTGTGAAGTCACAGAATTGAGATGTGTGAAGTCACAGAATGGAGGTGTGTGAAGTCCCAGAATGGAGGTGTGTGAAGTCATAGAATGGAGGTGTGTGAAGTCACAGAATGGAGGTGTGTGAACTCACAATGGAGGTGTGTGAAGTCCCAGAATGGAGGTGTGTGAAGTCAAACAATAAAGGTGTGTGAAGGCACAGAATGGAGGTCTGTGAAGTCATAGAAGGGAGGTGTGTTAAGTCACAGAATGGAGGTGTGTGAAGTCAGAGAATGGAGGTGTGTGAACTCAGAATGGAGTTGTGTGATATCACGGAACGGAGATTTGTGAAGTCATAGAATGGAAGTGCGTGAAGTCATATAATGGATGTTTCTGAAGTAAGAATGAACGTGTGTGAAGTCATAGAATGGAGGTTTGTGAGGTCAAAATGGAGGTGTGTGAACTCATAGAATGGAGGTGTGTGAACTCATAGAATGGAGGTGTGTGAAGTCATGGAAAGGAGGTGTGTGAAGTCAAAGAATGGAGGTGTGTGAAGTCAAACAATAAAGGTGTGTGAAGTCACAGAATGAAGGTGTGTGAAATCACAGAATAGAGGTGTGTGAAGTCAAAAAGGTGGTGTGTAGAATCACAAATGGAGGTGTGTGAACTCATAGAATGGAGGTGTGTGAAGTCAAAGAATGGAGGTGTGTGAAGGCATCGAATGGATGTGTGTGAAGTCATGGAATGGAGGTGTGTGAATTCACAGAATGGAGGTGTGTGAAGTCAGAATGGAGTTGTGTGAAGCCATAGAATGGAGGTGTGTGAAGTCAGAATGGAGGTGTGTGAACTCATAGAATGGAGGTGTGTGAAGTCACAATGGAGGTATGTGAAGTCATAGAATGGTGGTTTGTGAAGTCACAGAATGGAGGTGTGGAAGTCATAGAGTGGAGGTGTGTGAAGTCCGAATGGAGGTGTATGAAGTCATAGAATGGAGGTGTGTGAAGTCATAATGTAGGTGTGTGAAGTCACAGAATTGAGGTGTGTGAAGTCACAGAATGGAGGTGTGTAAAGTCATAGAATGGAGGTGTGTGAAGTCATAAAATGGAGGTGTGTGAATTCATAGAATGAATGTTTGTGAAGTAAGAATGAAGGTGTGTTAAGTCATAAAATGGAGATGTGTGAAGGCACAGAATGGAGGTGTGTGAAGTCATAGAATGGAGCTGTGTGAAGTCAGAATGGAGGTGTGTGAAGTCATAGAATGGAGGTGTGTGAACTCACAATGGAGATGTGTGAAGTCAAAAAATGGTGGTGTGTGAAGTCAAAGAATGGAAGAGTGTGAAGTCATAGAATGGAGGTGTGTGAAGTCATAGAATGGAGGTGTGTGAAGTCATAGAATGGAGGTGTGTGAAGTCACAGAATTGATGTTTGTGAAGTCAGAATGGAGGTGTGTGAAGTCAGAATGGAGGTTTGTGAAGTCATAGAATGGAGGTGTGTGAAGTCATAGAATGGAGGTGTGTGAAGTCATAGAATGGAGGTGTGTGAAGTCAAAGAATGGAGATGTTTGAAATCACAGAATTGATGATTGTGAAGTCAGAATGGAGGTGTGTGAAGTCAGAATGGAGGTGTGTGAAATCATAGAATGGAGGTGTGTGAAGTCACAATGCAGGTGTGTGAACTCATAGAATGGAGGTGTCTGAAGTCAGAATGGAGTTGTGTGAAGTCATAGAATGGAGGTGTGTGAAGTCAGAATAAAAGTGTGTGAAGTCATAGAATGGAGGTTTGTGAAGTCAGAATGGAGGTGTGTGAACTCATAGAATGGAGCTGTGTGAAGTCACAATGGAGGTGTGTGAAGTCATAGAATGGAGGTGTGTGAAGTCACAGAATGGAGGTGTGTGAAGTCATAGAATGGAGCTGTGTGAAGTCACAATGGAGCTGTGTGAAGTCACAGACTGGAGGTGTGTGAACTCAGAATGGAGGTGTGTGAGGTCACGGAATGAAGGTGTGTGAAGTCATAGAATGGAGGTGTGTGAAGTCATAGAATGGATGTGTGTGAAGTCATAATGGAGGTGTGTGAAGTCACAGAATTGAGGTGTGTGAAGTCACAGAATGGAGGTTTGTGAAGTCATAGAATGGAGGTGTGTGAAGTCATAGAATGGAGGTGTGTGAAGTCATAGAATGGATGTTTGTGAAGTAAGAATGAAGGTGTGTTAAGTCATAGAATGGAGGTGTGTGAAGGCACAGAATGGAGGTGTGTGAAGTCATAGAATGGAGCTGTTTGAAGTCAGAATGGAGGTGTGTGAAGTCACAGAATGGAGGTGTGTGAAATCATAGAATGGAGGTGTGGGAAGGCATAGAGTGGAGCTGTGTGAAGTCAGATTGGAGGTGTGCGAAGTCACAGAATGGAGGTGTGTGAAGTCATTGAATGGAGCTGGGTGAAGTCACAATGGAGTTGTGTAAGTCACAGAATTGAGGTGTGTGAACTCAGAACGGAGGTGTGTGAAGTCACAGAATCTAGGTGTGTGAAGTCATAGAATGGAAGGGTGTGAAGTCATAGAATGGAGGTGTGTGAAGTCATACTGGAGGTGTGTGAAGTCACAGAATTGAGGTGTGTGAAGTCACAGGATGGAGGTGTGTGAAGTCATAGAATGGAGGTGTGTGAAGTCAGAACGGAGGTGTGTGAAGTCACAGAATGGAGGTGCGTTAAGTCACAGAATTGAGGTTTGTGAACTCAGAATGGAGGTGTGTGAAGTCACAGAATGGAGGTGAGGGAAGTCATAGAATGGAGTTGTGTGAAGTCACAGAATGGAGGTGTGTGAAGTCACAGAATGAAGGTGTTTGAAGTCACAGAATGGAGGTGTGTGAACTCACAATGGAGCTGTGTGAAGTCAAAGAATGGAGGTGTGTGAAGTCATAGAATGGAATTGTGTGAAGTCATAGAATGGAGGTGTGTGAATTCATAGAATGGAGGTGTGTGAAGTCATAGAATGGATGTTTCTGAAGTAGAATGAAGGTGTATGAAGTCATAGAATGGAGGTGTGTGAAGTCTAAATGGGGGTATGTGAACTCATAAAATGGAGATGTGTGAAGTCATGGAATGGAGGTGTGTGAAGTCCAAGAACATAGGTGTGTGAAGTCAAACAATGGTGGTGTGTGAAGTCACAGAATGGAGGTGTGTTAAGTCAAAGAATGGAAGTGTGTGATGTCAAAATGGAGATGTGTGAAGTCACAGAATGGAAGGGTGTGAAGTCACAGAATGAAGGTGTTTGAAGTCAAAATTGTGGTGTGTAAAGTCACAAATGGAGGTGTCTGAAGTCGAAATGCAGCTGTGTGAAGTCATAGAATGGAGGTGTGTGAAGTTAGAATGGAGGTGTGTGAACACATAGAATGGAGTGTATGAAGTCACAATGAGGCTGTGTGAAGTCATAGAATGGGGGTGTGTGAAGTCAAATTGGAGGTGTGTGAAATCACAGAATGGAGGTGTGTCAACTCAGAAATGTGGTGTTTGAAATCATAGAATGGAGTTGTGTGAATTCATAGAATGGAAGTGTGTGAAATCATAGAATGGAGGTGTGTGAAGTCAAAGAATTGAGATTTGTGAAGTCAGAATGGAGGTGTGTGAAGTCAGGATGGAGGTGGGAGAAGTCACAGAATGGAGGTGTGGGAACTCAGAATGGAGGTGTGTGGTCACAGAACGGAGGTTTGTGAAGTCATAGAATGGAGGTGCGTGAAGTCATATAATGGATGTTTCTGAAGTGAGAATGAAGGTGTATGAAGTCAAAGAATGGAGGTGTGTGAAGTCAAAATGGAGGTGTGTGAACTCATAGAATGGAGGTGAGTGAACTCATAGAATGGAGGTGTGTGAAGTCATGGAATGTAGGTGTGTGAAGTCAAAGAATGGAGGTGTGTGAAGTCAAACACTAAAGGTGTGTGAAGTCACAGAATGGAGGTGTGTGAACTCATAGAATGGAGGTGCATGAAGACAAAGAATGGAGGTGTGTGAATTCATCGAATGGAGGTGTGTGAAGTCATGGAATGGAGGTGTGTGAAGTCAGAGGGAGTTGTGTGAAGTCATAGAATGGAGGTGTGTGAAGTCAGAATGGAGGTGTGTGAAGTCATAGAATGGAGGTGTGTGAAGTCAGAATGGAGGTGTGTGAACTCATAGAATGGAGGTGTGTGAAGTCACAATGCAGGTGTGCGAAGTCATAGAATGGAGGTGTGTGAGGTCATAGAATGCAGGTGTGTGAAGTCACAGAATGGAGGTGTGTGAAGTCATAGAATGGAGGTGTGTGAAGTCACAGAATCAGGTGTGTGAAGTCATAGAATTTAGGTGTGTGAAGTCATAAAAAGGAGGTCTGTGAAGTCATAGAATGGAGGTGTGTGAAGTCACAGAATGGAGGTGTTTGACGTCAGAGAATGGAGGTGTGTGAAATCAGAATGGAGGTGTGTGAAATCACAGAATGGAGGTGTGTGAAGTCAGAATAGATGTGTGCGAAGTCATAGAATGGAGCTGTGTGAAGTCAGAAGGGAGCTGTGTGAAGTCATAGAATGGAGGTGAGTGAAGTCAGAATGGCGGTGTGTGAACTCATAGAATGATGGTGTGTGAAGTCACAATGGAGGTGTGGGAAGTCATAGAATGGAGGTTTTTGAAGTCACAGAATGGAAGTGTGGGAAGTCATAAAATGGAGGTGTGTGAAGTCAGATTGGAGGTGTGTGAAGTCATAGAATGGAGGTTTGTGAAATCATAGAATGAAGTTGTGTTAAGTCACAGAATTGAGGTGTGTGAAGTCAGAATGGAGGTGTGTGAAGTCAGAATGGAGGTGTGTGAAGTCATAGAATGGAGGTGTGTGAATTCACAATGCATTTGTGTGAACTCATAGAATGGAGGTCTGTGAAGTCACAATGTAGGTGTGTGAAATCACAGAATGGAGGTGTGTGAAGTCATAGAATGGAGTTGTTTGAAGTCACAGAATGGAGGTGTGTAAAGTCATATAATGGAGGTGTGTGAAGTCACAGAATGGAGGTGTGTGAAGTGAGAATGGAGTTGTGTGAAGTCATAGAATGGAGGTGTGTGAAGTCACAATGGAGGTGTGTGAAGTCATAGAATGGAGGTGTGTGAAGTCATAGAGTGGAGCTGTGTGAAGTCAGATGGAGGTGTGTGAAGTCACAGAATGGAGGGGTGTGAAGTCATAGAATGGATGTGTGTGAAGTCATAATGGAGGTGTGTGAATTCACAGAATTGAGGTGTGTGAAGTCACAGAATGGAGGTGTGTGAAGTCATAGAATGGAGGTGTGTCAAGTCATAGAATAGAGGTGTGTGAAGTCATAGAATAGATGTTTGTTAAGTAAGAATGAAGGTGTGTTAACTCATAGAATGGAGGTGTGTGAAGGCACAGAATGGAGGTGTGTGAAGTCATAGAATGGAGGTGTGTGAAGTCAGAACGGAGGTGTGTGAACTCAGATTGGAGGTGTGGGAAGTCAAAATGGAGGTGTGTGAAGTTATAGAATGGAGGTGTGTGAAGTCACAGAATGGAGGGGTGTGAAGTCAAAGACTGGAGGTGTGTGAAGTCATAGAATGGAGGTGTGTGAACTCATAGAATGGAGGGGTGTGAAGTCATAGAATGGACGTGTGTGAAGTCATAATGGAGGTGTGTGAAGTCACAGAATTGAGGTGTGTGAAGTCACAGAATGGAGGTGTGTGAAGTCATAGAATGGAGGTGTGTGAAGTCATAGAATAGAGGTGTGTGAAGTCATAGAATGGATGTTTGTTAAGTAAGAATGAAGGTGTGTTAACTCATAGAATGGGGTGTGTGAAGGCACAGAATGGAGGTGTGTGAAGTCATAGAATGGAGCAGTGTGAAGTTAGAATGGAGGTGTGGGAAGTCACAGAATGGAGGTGTTCGAACTCAGAATGGAGGTGTGTGAAGTCACAGAATGGAGGTGTGTTAATTCACAGAACGGAGGTGTTTGAACTCAGAATGGAGGTGTGTGAAGTCACAGAATGGAGGTGTGTGAAGTCATAGAATGGAGTTGTGTGAAATCATAGAATGGAGGTGTGGGAAGTCAGAGAATGGAGCTGTGTGAAGTCAGAATGGACGTGTGCGAAGTCACAGAATGGAGGTGTGTGAAGTCATTTTATGGACCTGTGTGAAGTCAGAATGGAGGTGTGTGAAGTCACAGAATGGAGGGGTGTGAACTCGGAATGGAGGTGTGTGAAGTCACAGAATCTAGGTGTGTGAAGTCATAGAATGGAGGTGTGTGAAGTCATAGAATGGAGGTGTGTGAAGTCATAATGGAGGCGTGTGAAGTCACAGAATTCAGGTGTGTGAAGTCACAGAATGGAGGTGTGTGAAGTCATAGAATGGAGGTGTGTGAATCAGAACGGAGGTGTGTGAACTCAGATTGGAGGTGTGGTAAGTCACAATGGAGGTGTGTGAAGTTATAGAATGGAGGTGTGTGAAGTCACAGAATGGAAGGGTGTGAAGTCAAAGACTGGAGGTGTGTGAAGTCATAGAATGGAGGTGTGTGAAGTCACAGAATCAAGGTGCGTTAAGTCACAGAATGGAGGTTTGTGAACTCAGAATGGAGGTGTGTGAAGTCACAGAATGGAGGTGTGGGAAGTCATAGAATGGAGTTGTGTGAAGTCACAGAATGGAGGTGTGTGAATTAATAGAATGGAGGTGTGTGAAGTCACAGAATGGAGGTGTGTGAAGTCACAGAATGGAGGTTTTTGAAGTCACAGAATGCAGGTGTGTGAAGTCACAGAATGGAGGTGTGTGAACTCACAATGGAGGTGTGTGAAGTCAAAGAATGGAGGTGTGTGAAGTCATAGAATGGAATTGTGTGAAGTCATAGAATGGAGGTGTGTGAAGTCAAACAATAAAGGTGTGTGAAGTCACAGAATGGAGGTCTGTGAAGTCATGGAATGGAGGTGTGTTAAGTCACAGAATGGAGGTGTGTGAACTCAGAGAATGAACGTGTGTGAACTCACAATGGAGGTGTGTGAAGTCACAGAATGGAGGTGTGTGAAGTCAAACAATAAAGGTGTGTGAAGTCACAGAATGGAGGTCTGTGAAGTCATAGAATGGAGGTGTGTTAAGTCACAGAATGGAGGTGTGTGAACTCAGAGAATGGAGGTGTGTGAACTCAGAATGGAGGTGTGTGAAGTCATAGAATGGAGGTGTGTGAAGTCATAATGGAGGCGTGTGAAGTCACAGAATTCATGTGTGTGAAGTCACAGAATGGAGGTGTGTGAAGTCATAGAATGGAGGTGTGTGAATCAGAACGGAGGTGTGTGAACTCAGATTGGAGGTGTGGGAAGTCACAATGGAGGTGTGTGAAGTTATAGAATGGAGGTGTGTGAAGTCACAAAATGGAGGGGTGTGAAGTCAAAGACTGGAGGTGTGTGAAGTCATAGAATGGAGGTGTGTGAAGTCACAGAATGAAGGTGCGTTAAGTCACAGAATGGAGGTCTGTGAACTCAGAATGGAGGTGTGTGAAGTCACAGAATGGAGGTGTGGGAAGTCACAGAATGGAGTTGTGTGAAGTCACAGAATGGAGGTGTGTGAATTAATAGAATGGAGGTGTGTGAAGTCACAGAATGGAGGTGTGTGAAGTCACAGAATGGAGGTTTGTGAAGTCACAGAATGCAGGTGTGTGAAGTCACAGAATGGAGGTGTGTGAACTCACAATGGAGGTGTGTGAAGTCAAAGAATGGAGGTGTGTGAAGTCATAGAATGGAATTGTGTGAAGTCACAGAATGGAGGTGTGTGAAGTCAAACAATAAAGGTGTGTGAAGTCACAGAATGGAGGTCTGTGAAGTCATAGAATGGAGGTGTGTTAAGTCACAGAATGGAGGTGTGTGAACTCAGAGAATGGAGGTGTGTGAACTCAGAATGGAGGTGTGTGAAGTCACAGAACGGAGATTTGTGAAGTCCTAGAATGGAGGTGCGTGAAATCATAGAATGGATGTTTCTGACGTAAGAATGAAGATGTGTGAAGTCATAGAATGGAGGTGTGTGAAGTCAAAATGGAGGTGTGTGAACTCATAGAATGGAGGTGTGTGAACTCACAATGGATGTGTGTGAAGTCAAAGAATGGAGGTGTGAGAAATCATAGAATGGAATTGTGTGAAGTCATAGAATGGAGGTGTGGGAAGTCAAACAATAAAGGTGTGTGAAGTCACAGAATGGAGGTCTGTGAAGTCATGGAATGGAGGTGTGTTAAGTCACAGAATGGAGGTGTGTGAACTCAGAGAATGAACGTGTGTGAACTCACAATGGAGGTGTGTGAAGTCACAGAATGGAGGTGTGTGAAGTCAAACAATAAAGGTGTGTGAAGTCACAGAATGGAGGTCTGTGAAGTCATAGAATGGAGGTGTGTTAAGTCAAAGAATGGAGGTGTGTGAACTCAGAGAATGGAGGTGTGTGAACTCAGAATGGAGGTGTGTGAAGTCACAGAACGGAGATTTGTGAAGTCATAGAATGGAGGTGCGTGAAGTCATAGAATGGATGTTTCTGAAGTAAGAATGAAGGTGTGTGAAGACATAGAATGGAGGTGTGTGAAGTCAAAATGGAGGTGTGTGAACTCATAGAATGGAGGTGTGTGAACTCATAGAATGGAGGTGTGTGAAGTCATGGAATGGAGCTGTGTGAAGTCAAAGAATGGAGGTGTGTGAAGTCAAACAATAAAGGTGAGTGAAGTCACAGAATGGAGGTGTGTGAAATCACAGAATGGAGGATTGTGAAGTCAAAAAGGTGGTGTGTAGAGTCACAAATGGAGGTGTGTGAACTCATAGAATGGAGGTGTGTGAAGTCAAAGAATGGAGGTGTGTGAAGTCATCGAATGGAGATGTAGGAAGTCATGGAATGGAGGTGTGTAAAGTCACAGAATGGAGGTGTGTGAAGGCAGAATGGAGTTGTGTGAAGTCATAAAATGGAGGTGTGTGAAGTCAGAATGGCGGTGTGTGAAGTCATAGAATGGAGGTGTGTGAAGTCCGAATGGAGGTGTGTGAACTCATAGAATGGAGGTGTGTGAAGTCACAATGGAGGTGTGTGAAGTCACAGAATGGAGGTGTGTGAAGTCACAGAATGGAGGTGTGTGAAGTCATAGAATGGAGCTGTGTGAAGTCAGATTGGAGGTGTGTGAAGTCACAATTGAGATGTGTGAAGTCAAAGAATGGAGGTGTGTGAAGTCAACGAATGGAAGTGTGTGAAGTCATAGAATGGAGGTGTGTGAAGTCACAGAATTGAGATGTGTGAAGTCACAGAATGGAGGTGTGTGAAGTCATAGAATGGAGGTGTGTGAAGTCATAGAATGGAGGTGTGTGAAGTCATAGAATGGAGGTGGGTGAATTCGTACAATGGATGTTCCTGAAGAAAGAATGTAGGTGTGTGAAGTCATAAAATGGAGATGTGTGAAGTCAAAATGGTGGTGTGTTAACTCATGGAATGGATGTGTGTGAACTGATAGAGTAGAGGTGTATGAAGTCATGGAATTGAGGTGTGTGAAGTCAAAGAATGGAGGTGTGTGAAGTCAAACAATGGAGGTGTGCGAAGTCACAGAATGGAGGTGTGTGAAGTCAAAGAATGGAAGTGTGTGAAGTCAAAATGGAGGGGTGTGAAGTCACAGAATGGAGGTGTGTGAACTCATAGAATGGAGGTGTGTGAAGTCATAGAATGGAGGTGTGTGAAGTCACAGAATGGAGGTGTGTGAACTCACAATGGAGGTGTGTGAAGTCAAAGAATGGAGGTGTGTGAAGTCATAGAATGGAATTGTGTGAAGTCATAGAATGGAGGTGTGTGAAGTCAAACAATAAAGGTGTGTGAAGTCACAGAATGGAGGTCTGTGAAGTCATGGAATGGAGGTGTGTTAAGTCACAGAATGGAGGTGTGTGAACTCAGAGAATGAAGGTGTGTGCACTCACAATGGAGGTGTGTTAAGTCCAGAATGGAGGTGTGTGAAGTCAAACAATAAAGGTGTGTGAAGTCACAGAATGGAGGTCTGTGAAGTCATAGAATGGAGGTGTGTTAAGTCAGAGAATGGAGGTGTGTGAACTCAGAGAATGGAGGTGTGTGAACTCAGAATGGAGGTGTGTGAAGTCACAGAACGGAGATTTGTGAAGTCATAGAATGGAGGTGCATGAAGTCATAGAATGGATGTTTCTGAAGTAAGAATGAAGGTGTGTGAAGTCATAGAATGGAGGTGTGTGAAGTCAAAATGGAGGTGTGTGAACTCATAGAATGGAGGTGTGTGAACTCATAGAATGGAGGTGTGTGAAGTCATGGAATGGAGGTGTGTGAAGTCATAGAATGGAATTGTGTGAAGTCATAGAATGGAGGTGTGTGAAGTCAAACAATAAAGGTGTGTGAAGTCACAGAATGGAGGTCTGTGAAGTCATGGAATGGAGGTGTGTTAAGTCACAGAATGGAGGTGTGTGAACTCAGAGAATGAACGTGTGTGAACTCACAATGGAGGTGTGTGAAGTCACAGAATGGAGGTGTGTGAAGTCAAACAATAAAGGTGTGTGAAGTCACAGAATGGAGGTCTGTGAAGTCATAGAATGGAGGTGTGTTAAGTCACAGAATGGAGGTGTGTGAACTCAGAGAATGGAGGTGTGTGAACTCAGAATGGAGGTGTGTGAAGTCACAGAACGGAGATTTGTGAAGTCATAGAATGGAGGTGCGTCAAGTCATAGAATGGATGTTTCTGAAGTAAGAATGAAGGTGTGTGAAGTCATAGAATGGAGGTGTGTGAAGTGAAAATGGAGGTGTGTGAACTCATAGAATGGAGGTGTGTGAACTCATAGATTGGAGGTGTGTGAAGTCATGGAATGGAGGTGTGTGAAGTCAAAGAATGGAGGTGTGTGAAGTCAAACAATAAAGGTGTGTGAAGTCACAGAATGGAGGTGTGTGAAATCACAGAATGGAGGTTTGTGAAGTCAAAAAGGTGGTGTGTAGAGTCACAAATGGAGGTGTGTGAACTCATAGAATGGAGGTGTGTGAAGGCACAGAATGGAGTTGTGTGAAGTCATCGAATGGAGGTGTGGGAAGTCATGGAATGGAGGTGTGTAAAGTCACAGAATGGAGGTGTGTGAAGTCAGAATGGAGTTGTGTGTAGTCATAGAATGGAGGTGTGTGAAGTCAGAATGGCGGTGTGTGAAGTCATAGAATGGAGGTGTGTGAACTCCTAGAATGGAGGTGTGTGAAGTCACAATGGAGGTGTGTGAAGTCATAGAATGGAGGTGTGTGAAGTCACAGAATGGAGGTGTGTGAAGTCATAGAATGGAGCTGTGTGAAGTCATAGAATGGAGGTGTGTGAAGTCATAATGTAGGTGTGTGAAGTCACAGAATTGAGATGTGTGAAGTCACAGAATGGAGGTGTGTGAAGTCATAGAATGGAGGTGTGTGAAGTCATAGAATGGAGGTGTGTGAACTCAGAATTGAGATGTGTGAAGTCAAAGAATGGAGGTGTGTGAAGTCAAAGAATGGAAGTGTGTGAAGTCATAGAATGGAGGTGTGTGAAGTCATAGAATGGAGGTGTGTGAAGTCATAGAATGGAGGTGTGTGAAGTCATAGAATGGAGGTGTGTGAAGTCATAGAATGGAGGTGGGTGAATTCATACAATGGATGTTCCTGAAGTAAGAATGTAGGTGTGTGAAGTCATAGAATGGAGATGTGAGGAGTCAAAATGGTGGTGTGTGAACTCATAGAATGGATGTGTGTGAACTGATAGAGTAGAGGTGTGTGAAGTCATGGAATGGAGGTGTGTGAAGTCAAAGAATGGAGGTGTGTGAAGTCAAACAATGGAGGTGTGCGAAGTCACAGAATGGAGGTGTGTGAAGTCAAAGAATGGAAGTGTGTGAAGTCAAAATGGAGGGGTGTGAAGTCAGAGAATGGAGGTGTGTGAAATCACAGAATGGAGGAGTGTGAAGTCAAATGGTGGTGTGTAACGTCACAAATGGAGGTGTGTGAAGTCACAGAATGTAGGTGTGTAAACTCAAAATGGAGGTGTGTGAAGTCAAAGAATGGAGGTGTGCGAAGTCAAAGAATATAGGTGTGTGAAGTCATAGAATGTAGGTGTGTGAAGTCATAGAATGGAGGTGTGTGAAATCATAGAATGAAGGTGTGTGAAGTCACGGAATGAAGGTGTGTTAAGTCACAGAACGGAGGAGTGTGAACTCAGAATGGAGGTGTGTGAAGTCCCAGAATGGAGGTGTGGGAAGTCATAGAATGGAGTTGTGTGAAGTCACAGAATGGAGATGTGTGAATTCATAGAATGGATGTGTGTGAAGTCAAAGAATGGAGGTGTGTGAAGTCACAGAATGGAGGTGTGTGAAGTCACAATGGAGATGTGTGAAGTCAAAGAATGGAGGTGTGTGAAGTCATAGAATGGAAGTGTGTGAAGTCATAGAGTGGGGGGGTGTGAAGCCAGAATTGAGGTGTGTGAAGTCACAGAATTGAGGTGTGTGAACTCAGAATGGAGGTGTGTGAAGTCACAGAATGGAGGTTTGTGAAATCATAGAATGGAGGTGTGCGAAGTCATGGAATGGAGGTGTGTGAAGTCACAGAATGGAGGTGTGTGAAGTGAGAATGGAGTTGTGTGAAGTCATAGAATGGAGGTGTGTGAAGTCAGAATGGAGGTGTGTGAAGTCATAGAATGGAGGTGTGTGAAGTCAGAATGGAGGTGTGTGAACTCATACAATGGAGGTGTGTGAAGTCATAGAATTGAGGTGTGTGAAGTCATAGAATGGAGGTGTGTGAAGTCACAGAATGGAGATTTGTGAAGTCATAGAATGGAGCTGTGTGAAGTCCGATTGGCGTTGTGTGAAGTCACAGAATGGAGGTGTGTGAACTCAGAATGGAGGTGTGTTAAGTCACAGAATGGAGGTGTGTGAAGTTATAGAATGGAGGTGTGTGAAGTCAGAATGGAGTTGTATGAAGTCATAGAATGGAGGTGTGTGAAGTCAGATTGGAGGTGTGTGAACTCATAGAATGGAGGTGTGTGAAGTCAGAATGGAGGTGTGTGAAGTCATAGAATGGAGGAGTGTGAAGTCACAGAATGGAGGTATATGAAGTCATGGAATGGAGCTGTGTGAAGTCAGATTGCAGGTGTGTGAATCACAGAATGGAGGTTTGTGAACTCAGAATGGATGTGTGTGAAGTCACAGAATGGAGGTGTGTGAAGTCATAGAATGGAGGTGTGTGTAGTCATAGCATGGAGGTGTGTGAAGTCATAATGTAGGTGTGTGAAGTCACAGAATTGAGGTGTGTGAAGTCACAGAATGGAGATGTGTGAAGTCATAGATTGGAGGTGTGTGAAGTCATAGAATGGAGGTGTGTGAAAGCATAGACTGGATGTTTGTGAAGTAGGAATGAAGGTGTGTTAAGTCATAGAATGGAGGTGTGTGAAGACACAGAATGGAGCTGTTTGAAGTCAGAATGGAGGTGTGTGAAGTCATAGAATGGAGTTGTGTGAACTCACAATGGAGTTGTGTGAAGTCAAAGAATGGTGGTGTGTGAAGTCAAAGAATGGAAGTGTGTGAAGTCATAAAATGGAGGTGTGTGAAGTCATAGAATGGAGGTGTGTGAAGTCATAGAATGGAGGTGTGTGAAGTCACAGAATTGATGTTTGTGAGGTCAGAATGGAGGTGTGTGAAGTCAGAATGGAGGTTTGTGAAGTCACAGAATGGAGGTGTGTGAAGTCATAGAATGGAGGTGTGTGAAGTCATAGAATGGAGGTGTGTGAAGTCACAGAATTGATGTTCGTGAAGTCAGAATGGAGGTGTGTGAACTCACAATGGAGGTGTGTGAAGTCAAAGAATGGAGGTGTGTGAAGGCACAGAATTGATATTTGTGAAGTCAGAATGGAGGTGTGTGAAGTCAGAATGGAGGTGTGTGAAGTCATAGAATGGAGGTGTGTGAAGTCAAAATGCAGGTGTGTGAACGCATAGAAAGGAGATGTGTGAAGTCACAGAATGGAGGTGTGTGAAGTCATAGAATGGAGGTGTGCGAAGTCACAGAATGGAGGTGTGTGAAGTCAAAGAATGGAGGTGTGTGAAGTCACAGAATGGAGGTGTGTGAACTCACAATGGAGGGGTGTGAAGTCAAAGAATGGAGGTGTGTGAAGTCATAGAATGGAAGTGTGTGAAGTCATAGAATGGAGGTGTGTGAAGTCACAGAATGGAGGTGTGTGAAGTCACAGAATTGAGGTGTGTGAACTCAGAATGGAGGTGTGTAAAGTCACAGAATGGAGGTTTGTGAAATCATAGAATGGAGGTGTGTGAAGTCATAGAATGGATGTTTCTGAAGTAGAATGAAGGTGTGTGAAGTCATAGAATGGAGGTGTGTGAAGTCATAGAATGGAGGTGTGCGAAGTCATGGAATGGAGGTGTGTGAAGTCACAGAATGGAGGTGTGTGAAGTCAGAATGGAGTTGTGTGAAGTCATAGAATGGAGGTGTGTGAAGTCAGAATGGAGGTGTGTGAAGTCATAGAATGGAGGTGTGTGAAGTCAGAATGGAGGTGTGTGAACTCATAGAATGGAGGTGTGTGAAGTCACAATAGAGGTGTGTGAAGTCATAGAATGGAGGTGTGTGAAGTCACAGAATGGAGATGTGTGAAGTCATAGAATGGAGCTGTGTGAAGTCAGATTGTAGGTGTGTGAAGTCACAGAATGGAGGTGTGTGAACTCAGAATGGAGGTGTGTGAAGTCACAGAAGGGAGGTGTGTGAAGTCATAGAATGGAGGTGTGTGAAGTCAGAATGGAGTTGTATGAAGTCATAGAATGGAGGTGTGTGAAGTCAAAGAATGGAGGTGTGTGAAGTCAAACAATGGAGGTGTGCGAAGTCACAGAATGGAGGTGTGTGAAGTGAAAGAATGGAAGTGTGTGAAGTCAAAATGGAGGGGTGTGAAGTCACAGAATGGAGGTGTGTGAACTCATAAAATGGAGGTTTGTGAAGTCATAGAATGGAGGTGTGTGAAGTCACAGAATGAAGGTGCGTTAAGTCACAGAATGGAGGTGTGTGAACTCAGAATGGAGGTGTGTGAAGTCACAGAATGGAGGTGTGGGAAGTGATAGAATGGAGTTGTGTGAAGTCACAGAATGTAGGTGTGTGAATTAATAGAATGGAGGTGTGTGAAGTCACAGAATGGAGGTGTGTGAAGTCACAGAATGGAGGTTTGTGAAGTCGCAGAATGGAGATGTGTGAAGTCACAGAATGGAGGTGTGTGAACTCACAATGGAGGTGTGTGAAGTCAAAGAATGGAGGTGTGTGAAGTCATAGAATGGAATTGTGTGAAGTCATAGAATGGAGGTGTGTGAAGTCAAACAATAAAGGTGTGTGAAGTCACAGAATGGAGGTCTGTAAAGTCATGGAATGGAGGTGTGTTAAGTCACAGAATGGAGGTGTGTGAACTCAGAGAATGAAGGTGTGTGCACTCACAATGGAGGTGTGTGAAGTCACAGAATGGAGGTGTGTGAAGTCAAACAATAAAGGTGTGTGAAGTCACAGAATGGAGGTCTGTGAAGTCATAGAATGGAGGTGTGTTAAGTCACAGAATGGAGGTGTGTGAACTCAGAGAATGGAGGTGTGTAAACTCAGAATGGAGGTGTGTGAAGTCACAGAACGGAGATTTGTGAAGTCATAGAATGGAGGTGCGTGAAGTCATAGAATAGATGTTTCTGAAGTAAGAATGAAGGTGTGTGAAGTCATAGAATGGAGGTGTGTGAAGACACAGAATGGAGCTGTGTGAAGTCAGAATGGAGGTGTGTGAAGTCATAGAATGAAGTTGTGTGAACTCACAATGGAGTTGTGTGAAGTCAAAGAATGGTGCTGTGTGAAGTCAAAGAATGGAAGTGTGTGAAGGCATAGAATGGAGGTGTGTGAAGTCATAGAATGGAGGTGTGTGAAGTCATAGAATGGAGGTGTGTGAAGTCACAGAATTGATATTTGTGAGGTCAGAATGGAGGTGTGTGAAGTCAGAATGGAGGTTTGTGAAGTCACAGAATGGAGGTGTGTGAAGTCATAGAATGGAGGTGTGTGAAGTCATAGAATGGAGGTGTGTGAAGTCACAGAATTGATGTTCGTGAAGTCAGAATGGAGGTGTGTGAACTCACAATGGAGGTGTGTGAAGTCAAAGAATGGAGGTGTGTGAAGGCACAGAATTGATATTTGTGAAGTCAGAATGGAGGTGTGTGAAGTCAGAATGGAGGTGTGTGAAGTCATAGAATGGAGGTGTGTGAAGTCAAAATGCAGGTGTGTGAACTCATAGAATGGAGATGTGTGAAGTCACAGAATGGAGGTGTGTGAAGTCATAGAATGGAGGTGTGTGAACTCACAATGGAGGGGTGTGAAGTCAAAGAATGGAGGTGTGTGAAGTCATAGAATTGAAGTGTGTGAAGTCATAGAATGGAGGTGTGTGAAGTCACAGAATGGAGGTGTGTGAAGTCACAGAATTGAGGTGTGTGAACTCACAATGGAGGGGTGTGAAGTAAAAGAATGGAGGTGTGTGAAGTCACAGAATGGAGGTGTGTGAACTCACAATGGAGGTGTGTGAAGTCAAAGAATGGAGGTGTGTGAAGTCATAGAATGGAAGTGTGTGAAGCCATAGAATGGAGGTGTGTGAAGTCACAGAATGGAAGTGTGAAGTCACAGAATTGATACTTGTGAAGTCAGAATGGAGGTGTGTGAAGTCACAGAATGGAGGTGAGTGAAATCATAGAATGGAGGTGTGTGAACTCACAATGCAGGTGTGTGAACTCATAGAATGGAGATGTGTGGAGTCACAGAATGGAGGTGTGTGAAGTCATAGAATGGAGGTGTGTGAAGTCATAGAATGGAGGTGTGTGAAGTCATAGAATGGAGGTGTGTGAAGTCATAGAATGGAGGTGTGTGAAGTCAAAGAATGGAGGTGTGTGAAGTCAAACAATAAAGGTGTGTGAAGTCACAGAATGGAGGTGTGTGAAATCACAGAATGGAGGTTTGTGAAGTCAAAAAGGTGGTGTGTTGAGTCACAAATGGAGGTGTGTGAACTCATAGAATGGAGGTGTGTGAAGGCACAGAATGGAGTTGTGTGAAGTCATCGAATGGAGGTGTGGGAAGTCATGGAATGGAGGTGTGTAAAGTCACAGAATGGAGGTGTGTGAAGTCAGAATGGAGTTGTGTGTAGTCATAGAATGGAGGTGTGTGAAGTCAGAATGGCGGTGTGTGAAGTCATAGAATGGAGGTGTGTGAACTCCTAGAATGGAGGTGTGTGAAGTCACAATGGAGGTGTGTGAAGTCATAGAATGGAGGTGTGTGAAGTCACAGAATGGAGGTGTGTGAAGTCATAGAATGGAGCTGTGTGAAGTCATAGAATGGAGGTGTGTGAAGTCATAATGTAGGTGTGTGAAGTCACAGAATTGAGATGTGTGAAGTCACAGAATGGAGGTGTGTGAAGTCATAGAATGGAGGTGTGTGAAGTCATAGAATGGAGGTGTGTGAACTCAGAATTGAGATGTGTGAAGTCAAAGAATGGAGGTGTGTGAAGTCAAAGAATGGAAGTGTGTGAAGTCATAGAATGGAGGTGTGTGAAGTCATAGAATGGAGGTGTGTGAAGTCATAGAATGGAGGTGTGTGAAGTCATAGAATGGAGGTGTGTGAAGTCATAGAATGGAGGTGGGTGAATTCATACAATGGATGTTCCTGAAGTAAGAATGTAGGTGTGTGAAGTCATAGAATGGAGATGTGAGGAGTCAAAATGGTGGTGTGTGAACTCATAGAATGGATGTGTGTGAACTGATAGAGTAGAGGTGTGTGAAGTCATGGAATGGAGGTGTGTGAAGTCAAAGAATGGAGGTGTGTGAAGTCAAACAATGGAGGTGTGCGAAGTCACAGAATGGAGGTGTGTGAAGTCAAAGAATGGAAGTGTGTGAAGTCAAAATGGAGGGGTGTGAAGTCAGAGAATGGAGGTGTGTGAAATCACAGAATGGAGGAGTGTGAAGTCAAATGGTGGTGTGTAACGTCACAAATGGAGGTGTGTGAAGTCACAGAATGTAGGTGTGTAAACTCAAAATGGAGGTGTGTGAAGTCAAAGAATGGAGGTGTGCGAAGTCAAAGAATATAGGTGTGTGAAGTCATAGAATGTAGGTGTGTGAAGTCATAGAATGGAGGTGTGTGAAATCATAGAATGAAGGTGTGTGAAGTCACGGAATGAAGGTGTGTTAAGTCACAGAACGGAGGAGTGTGAACTCAGAATGGAGGTGTGTGAAGTCCCAGAATGGAGGTGTGGGAAGTCATAGAATGGAGTTGTGTGAAGTCACAGAATGGAGATGTGTGAATTCATAGAATGGATGTGTGTGAAGTCAAAGAATGGAGGTGTGTGAAGTCACAGAATGGAGGTGTGTGAAGTCACAATGGAGATGTGTGAAGTCAAAGAATGGAGGTGTGTGAAGTCATAGAATGGAAGTGTGTGAAGTCATAGAGTGGGGGGGTGTGAAGCCAGAATTGAGGTGTGTGAAGTCACAGAATTGAGGTGTGTGAACTCAGAATGGAGGTGTGTGAAGTCACAGAATGGAGGTTTGTGAAATCATAGAATGGAGGTGTGCGAAGTCATGGAATGGAGGTGTGTGAAGTCACAGAATGGAGGTGTGTGAAGTGAGAATGGAGTTGTGTGAAGTCATAGAATGGAGGTGTGTGAAGTCAGAATGGAGGTGTGTGAAGTCATAGAATGGAGGTGTGTGAAGTCAGAATGGAGGTGTGTGAACTCATACAATGGAGGTGTGTGAAGTCATAGAATTGAGGTGTGTGAAGTCATAGAATGGAGGTGTGTGAAGTCACAGAATGGAGATTTGTGAAGTCATAGAATGGAGCTGTGTGAAGTCCGATTGGCGTTGTGTGAAGTCACAGAATGGAGGTGTGTGAACTCAGAATGGAGGTGTGTTAAGTCACAGAATGGAGGTGTGTGAAGTTATAGAATGGAGGTGTGTGAAGTCAGAATGGAGTTGTATGAAGTCATAGAATGGAGGTGTGTGAAGTCAGATTGGAGGTGTGTGAACTCATAGAATGGAGGTGTGTGAAGTCAGAATGGAGGTGTGTGAAGTCATAGAATGGAGGAGTGTGAAGTCACAGAATGGAGGTATATGAAGTCATGGAATGGAGCTGTGTGAAGTCAGATTGCAGGTGTGTGAATCACAGAATGGAGGTTTGTGAACTCAGAATGGATGTGTGTGAAGTCACAGAATGGAGGTGTGTGAAGTCATAGAATGGAGGTGTGTGTAGTCATAGCATGGAGGTGTGTGAAGTCATAATGTAGGTGTGTGAAGTCACAGAATTGAGGTGTGTGAAGTCACAGAATGGAGATGTGTGAAGTCATAGATTGGAGGTGTGTGAAGTCATAGAATGGAGGTGTGTGAAAGCATAGACTGGATGTTTGTGAAGTAGGAATGAAGGTGTGTTAAGTCATAGAATGGAGGTGTGTGAAGACACAGAATGGAGCTGTTTGAAGTCAGAATGGAGGTGTGTGAAGTCATAGAATGGAGTTGTGTGAACTCACAATGGAGTTGTGTGAAGTCAAAGAATGGTGGTGTGTGAAGTCAAAGAATGGAAGTGTGTGAAGTCATAAAATGGAGGTGTGTGAAGTCATAGAATGGAGGTGTGTGAAGTCATAGAATGGAGGTGTGTGAAGTCACAGAATTGATGTTTGTGAGGTCAGAATGGAGGTGTGTGAAGTCAGAATGGAGGTTTGTGAAGTCACAGAATGGAGGTGTGTGAAGTCATAGAATGGAGGTGTGTGAAGTCATAGAATGGAGGTGTGTGAAGTCACAGAATTGATGTTCGTGAAGTCAGAATGGAGGTGTGTGAACTCACAATGGAGGTGTGTGAAGTCAAAGAATGGAGGTGTGTGAAGGCACAGAATTGATATTTGTGAAGTCAGAATGGAGGTGTGTGAAGTCAGAATGGAGGTGTGTGAAGTCATAGAATGGAGGTGTGTGAAGTCAAAATGCAGGTGTGTGAACGCATAGAAAGGAGATGTGTGAAGTCACAGAATGGAGGTGTGTGAAGTCATAGAATGGAGGTGTGCGAAGTCACAGAATGGAGGTGTGTGAAGTCAAAGAATGGAGGTGTGTGAAGTCACAGAATGGAGGTGTGTGAACTCACAATGGAGGGGTGTGAAGTCAAAGAATGGAGGTGTGTGAAGTCATAGAATGGAAGTGTGTGAAGTCATAGAATGGAGGTGTGTGAAGTCACAGAATGGAGGTGTGTGAAGTCACAGAATTGAGGTGTGTGAACTCAGAATGGAGGTGTGTAAAGTCACAGAATGGAGGTTTGTGAAATCATAGAATGGAGGTGTGTGAAGTCATAGAATGGATGTTTCTGAAGTAGAATGAAGGTGTGTGAAGTCATAGAATGGAGGTGTGTGAAGTCATAGAATGGAGGTGTGCGAAGTCATGGAATGGAGGTGTGTGAAGTCACAGAATGGAGGTGTGTGAAGTCAGAATGGAGTTGTGTGAAGTCATAGAATGGAGGTGTGTGAAGTCAGAATGGAGGTGTGTGAAGTCATAGAATGGAGGTGTGTGAAGTCAGAATGGAGGTGTGTGAACTCATAGAATGGAGGTGTGTGAAGTCACAATAGAGGTGTGTGAAGTCATAGAATGGAGGTGTGTGAAGTCACAGAATGGAGATGTGTGAAGTCATAGAATGGAGCTGTGTGAAGTCAGATTGTAGGTGTGTGAAGTCACAGAATGGAGGTGTGTGAACTCAGAATGGAGGTGTGTGAAGTCACAGAAGGGAGGTGTGTGAAGTCATAGAATGGAGGTGTGTGAAGTCAGAATGGAGTTGTATGAAGTCATAGAATGGAGGTGTGTGAAGTCAAAGAATGGAGGTGTGTGAAGTCAAACAATGGAGGTGTGCGAAGTCACAGAATGGAGGTGTGTGAAGTGAAAGAATGGAAGTGTGTGAAGTCAAAATGGAGGGGTGTGAAGTCACAGAATGGAGGTGTGTGTACTCATAAAATGGAGGTTTGTGAAGTCATAGAATGGAGGTGTGTGAAGTCACAGAATGAAGGTGCGTTAAGTCACAGAATGGAGGTGTGTGAACTCAGAATGGAGGTGTGTGAAGTCACAGAATGGAGGTGTGGGAAGTGATAGAATGGAGTTGTGTGAAGTCACAGAATGTAGGTGTGTGAATTAATAGAATGGAGGTGTGTGAAGTCACAGAATGGAGGTGTGTGAAGTCACAGAATGGAGGTTTGTGAAGTCGCAGAATGGAGATGTGTGAAGTCACAGAATGGAGGTGTGTGAACTCACAATGGAGGTGTGTGAAGTCAAAGAATGGAGGTGTGTGAAGTCATAGAATGGAATTGTGTGAAGTCATAGAATGGAGGTGTGTGAAGTCAAACAATAAAGGTGTGTGAAGTCACAGAATGGAGGTCTGTAAAGTCATGGAATGGAGGTGTGTTAAGTCACAGAATGGAGGTGTGTGAACTCAGAGAATGAAGGTGTGTGCACTCACAATGGAGGTGTGTGAAGTCACAGAATGGAGGTGTGTGAAGTCAAACAATAAAGGTGTGTGAAGTCACAGAATGGAGGTCTGTGAAGTCATAGAATGGAGGTGTGTTAAGTCACAGAATGGAGGTGTGTGAACTCAGAGAATGGAGGTGTGTAAACTCAGAATGGAGGTGTGTGAAGTCACAGAACGGAGATTTGTGAAGTCATAGAATGGAGGTGCGTGAAGTCATAGAATAGATGTTTCTGAAGTAAGAATGAAGGTGTGTGAAGTCATAGAATGGAGGTGTGTGAAGACACAGAATGGAGCTGTGTGAAGTCAGAATGGAGGTGTGTGAAGTCATAGAATGAAGTTGTGTGAACTCACAATGGAGTTGTGTGAAGTCAAAGAATGGTGCTGTGTGAAGTCAAAGAATGGAAGTGTGTGAAGGCATAGAATGGAGGTGTGTGAAGTCATAGAATGGAGGTGTGTGAAGTCATAGAATGGAGGTGTGTGAAGTCACAGAATTGATATTTGTGAGGTCAGAATGGAGGTGTGTGAAGTCAGAATGGAGGTTTGTGAAGTCACAGAATGGAGGTGTGTGAAGTCATAGAATGGAGGTGTGTGAAGTCATAGAATGGAGGTGTGTGAAGTCACAGAATTGATGTTCGTGAAGTCAGAATGGAGGTGTGTGAACTCACAATGGAGGTGTGTGAAGTCAAAGAATGGAGGTGTGTGAAGGCACAGAATTGATATTTGTGAAGTCAGAATGGAGGTGTGTGAAGTCATAGAATGGAGGTGTGTGAAGTCAAAATGCAGGTGTGTGAACTCATAGAATGGAGATGTGTGAAGTCACAGAATGGAGGTGTGTGAAGTCATAGAATGGAGGTGTGTGAACTCACAATGGAGGGGTGTGAAGTCAAAGAATGGAGGTGTGTGAAGTCATAGAATTGAAGTGTGTGAAGTCATAGAATGGAGGTGTGTGAAGTCACAGAATGGAGGTGTGTGAAGTCACAGAATTGAGGTGTGTGAACTCACAATGGAGGGGTGTGAAGTCAAAGAATGGAGGTGTGTGAAGTCACAGAATGGAGGTGTGTGAACTCACAATGGAGGTGTGTGAAGTCAAAGAATGGAGGTGTGTGAAGTCATAGAATGGAAGTGTGTGAAGCCATAGAATGGAGGTGTGTGAAGTCACAGAATGGAAGTGTGAAGTCACAGAATTGATACTTGTGAAGTCAGAATGGAGGTGTGTGAAGTCACAGAATGGAGGTGAGTGAAATCATAGAATGGAGGTGTGTGAAGTCACAATGCAGGTGTGTGAACTCATAGAATGGAGATGTGTGGAGTCACAGAATGGAGGTGTGTGAAGTCATAGAATGGAGGTGTGTGAAGTCATAGAATGGAGGTGTGTGAAGTCATAGAATGGAGGTGTGTGAAGTCATAGAATGGACGTTTGTGAACTCATAGAATGGAGGTCTGTAAAGTCATAGAATGGATGTTTTTGAAGTAAGAATGTAGGGGTGTGAAGTCATAGAATGGAGGTGTGTGCAATCAAAATGGTGGTATGTGAACTCATAGAATGGATGTGTGTGAACTGATAGAGTGGAGGTGTGTGAAGTCATGGAATGGAGGTGTGTGAAGTCAAAGAATGGAGGTGTGTGAAGTCAAACAATGAAGGTGTGCGAAGTCACAGAATGGAGGTGTGTGAAGTCAAAGAATGGAAGTGTGTGAAGTCAAAATGGAGGTGAGTGAAATCACAGAATGGAGGTTTGTGAAGTCACAGAATGGAGGTTTGTGAAGTCAAAATGGTGGTGTGTAAAGTCACAAATGGAGGTGTGTGATTTCACAGAATGTAGGTGTGTGAACTCAAAATGGAGGTGTGTGAAGTGAAAGAATGGAGGTGTCGGAAGTTATAGAATGGAGTTGTGTGAAGTCACAGATTGGAGGTGTGTTAAGTCACAGAATGGAGGTGTGTGAAGTCATCGAAAGGAGGTGTGTAAAGTCATGGAATGGAGGTGTGTGAAGTCACAGAATGGCGGTGTGTGAAGTCAGAATCGAGTTTTGTGAAGTCATAGAATGTAGGTGTGTGAAGTCAACATGGAGGTGTGTGAACTCATAGAATGGAGGTGTGTGAAGTCAGAATGGAGGTGTGTGAACTCATAGAATGGAGGGGTGAAGTCACAATGGAGGTGTGTGAAGTCATAGGATGGAGGTGTGTGAAGTCACATTATGGAGGTGTGTGAAATCATAGAATGGAGCTGTGTGAAGTCAGATTTGAGGAGTGTGAAGTCACAGAATGGAGGTGTGTGAACTCAGAATGGAGGTGTGTGAAGTCACAGAATGGAGGTGTGAAGTCATAGAATGGAGGTGTGTGAAGTCATAGAATGGAGGTGTGTGAAGTCATAATGGAGGTGTGTGAAGTCACAGAATTGAGGTGTGTGAAGTCACAGATGGAGGTGTGGGAAGTCATAGAATGGAGGTGTGTGATGTCATAGCATGGAGGTGTGTGAAGTCATAGAATGGAGGTGTGTGAAGTCAAACAATAAAGGTGTGTGAAGTCACAGAATGGAGGTGTGTGAAATCACAGAATTAAGGTGTGTGAAGTCAAAAAGGTGGTGTGTAGAGTCACAAATGGAGGTGTGTAAACTCATAGAATGGAGGTGTGTGAAGTCAAAGAATGGAGGTGTGTGAAGCCATCGAATGGAGGTGTGTGAAGTCATGGAATGGAGGTGTGTGAAGTCACAGAATGGAGGTGTGTGAAGTCAGAATGGAGTTGTGTGAAGTCATAGAATGGAGGTGTGTGAAGTCAGAATGGAGGTGTGTGACGTCATAGAATGTAGGTGTGTGAAGTCAGAATGGAGGTGTGTGAACTCATGGAATGGAGGTGTGTGAACTCACAATGGAGGTGTGTGAAGTCATAGAAGGGAGGTGTGTGAAGTCACAGAATGGATGTGTGTGAAGTCATAGAATGAACCTGTGTGAAGTCAGATTGGAGGTGTGTGAAGTCACAGAATGGAGGTTTGTGAACTCAGAATGGAGGTGTGTGAAGTCATAGAATGGAGGTGTGTGAAGTCAGAGAATGGAGGTGTGTGAAGTCATAGAATGGATGTTTGTTAAATAAGAATGAAGGTGTGTTAAGTCATAGAATGGAGGTGTGTGAAGGCACAGAATGGAGGTGTGTGAAGTCATAGAATGGAGCTGTGTGAAGTCAGAATGGAGGTGTGTGAAGTCACAGAATGGAGGTGTATGAACTCAGAATGGAGGTGTGTGAAGTCACAGAATGGAGGTGTGTGAAGTCACAGAACGGAGGTGTTGGAACTCAGAATGGAATTGTGTGACGTCATAGAATAGAGGTGTGTGAAGTCATAGAATGGAGGTGTGTGAAGTCATAAGGGAGGCGTATGAAGTCACATAATTGAGGTGTGTGATGTCACAGAACGGAGGTGTGTGAAGTCACAGAATGGAAGTGTGTGAAGTCAGAACGGAGGTGTGTGAACTCAGATTGGAGGTGTGGGAAGTCACAATGGAGGTGTGTGAAGTTATAGAATGGAGGTGTGTGAAGTCACACAATGGAGGGGTGTGAAGTCAAAGACTGGAGGTGTGTGAAGTCATAGAATGGAGTTGTGGGAAGTCATAGAATGGAGGTGTGTGAAGTGAGAATTGAGGTGTGTGAAGTCACGGAATTGAGGTGTGTGAACTCCGAATGGAGGTGTGTGAAGTCACAGAATGGAGGTTTGTGAAGTCACAGAATGGAGGTGTGTGAATTAATAGAATGGAGGTGTGAGAAATCATAGAATGTAGGTGTGTGAAGTCACAGAATGGAGGTGTGTGAAGTCACAGAATGGAGGTGTGTGAAGTCATAGAATGGAGGTGTCTGAACTCACAATTGTGGTGTGTGAAGTCAAAGAATGGAGGTGTGTGAAGTCATAGAATGGAATTGTGTGAAGTCATAGAATGGAGGTGTGTGAAGTGAGAATTGAGGTGTGTGAAGTCACGGAATTGAGGTGTGTGAACTCAGAATGGAGGTGTGTGAAGTCACAGAATGGAGGTTTGTGAAGTCATAGAATGGAGGTGTGTGAAATCATACAATGGATGTTTCTGAAGTAGAATGAAGGTGGGTGAAGTCATAGAATGGAGGTGTGTAAAGTCAAAATGGAGGTGTGTGAACTCATAAAATGGAGATGTGTGAAGTCATGGAATGGAGGTGTGTGAAGTCCAAGAATATAGATGTGTGAAGTCAAAGAATGGTGGTGTGTGAAGTCACAGAATGCAGGTGTGTTAAGTCAAAGAATGGAAGTGTATGAAGTCAAAATAGAGGTGTGTGAAGTCACAGAATGGAGGTGTGTGACGTCACAGAATGAAGGTGTTTGAAGTCAAAATTGTGGTGTGTGAAGTCACAAATGGAGGTGTCTGAAGTCAGAATGCAGCTGTGTGAAGTCAAAGAATGGAGGTGTGTGAAGTCAGAATGGAGGTGTGGGAACTCATAGAATGGAGTGTGTGAAGTCACAGAATGGAGGTGTGTGAAGTCATAGAATGGAAGTGTGTGAAGTCATAGAATGGAGGTGTGTGAAGTAAGAATGGAGGTGTGTGAAGTCACCGAATGGAGTTGTGTGAACTCAGAATGGAGGTGTGTGAAGTCACAGAATGGAGGTTTGGGAAGTCATAGAATGGAGTTGTGTGAAGTCATAGAACTGATGTTTCTGAAGTAAGAATGAAGGTGTGTGAACTCATAGAATGGAGGTGTGTGAACACATAGAATGGAGGTGCGCGAATTCACAGAAGGAAGGTGTGTGAAGTCAGAATGGAGGTGTGTAGTCATAGATTGGAGGTGGTGAAGTCATAGAAAAGAGGTGTGGAAAGTCATAGAATGGAGGAGTGTGAAGTCATAGACTGCAGGTGAGTGAAGTCACAGATTCGAGGTCTGTGAAGTCATAGAATGGAGGTGTGTGATGTCAGAATGAAGGTGTGTGAAGTCATAGATGGAGGTGTGTGAAGTTAGAATGCATGTGTGGGAAGTCATAGAATGGAGGTGTTTGAAGTCATAGAATGGTGGTGTGTGAAGTCATAGAGTGGAAGTGTGTGAAATCATAGAATGGAGGTGTGTGATGTCATAGAATGGAGATGTGTGAAGTCATAGAATGGAGGTGGGTGAAGTCACGGAAGGGAGGTGTGTGAAATCACAGAATGGAGGTGTGTGAAGTCACAGAATGGAGGTGTGTGAAGTCGCAGATTGGAGGTGTGTGGAGTCACAGAATGGAGATGTGTGAAGTCAAAAAGGTGGTGTGAGAAGTCACAAATGTAAGTGTGTGAAGTCACAGAATGGAGGTGTGAAGACAAAATGGTTGTGTGTGAAGTCAAAGAATGTAGGTGTGTGAAGTCATCGAATTTAGGTGTGTGAAGTCACAGAATGGAGGTGTGTGAAGTCAGAATAGAGGCGTGCGAAGTCATAGAATGGAGGTGTGTGAAGTCAGAATGGAGGTGTGTGAAGTCATAGAATGGAGGTGTGTGAAGTAACAGAATGGAGGTGTGGGATGTCACAGAATGGAGGTGTGTGAAGTCACAGAATGGAGGTGTGTGAACTCAGAATGGAGGTATGTAAAGTCACAGAATGGAGATGTATGAAGTCATAGAATGGAAGTGTGTGAAGTCATAGAATGGAGGTGTGTGAAGTCACAGAATGGATGGTATGAACTCATAGAATGGAGGTGTGTGAAGTCACAGAATTGAGGTGTTTGAAGTCATATATTGGAGGTGTGTGAAGTCAAAATGGATGTGTGAATTCTTGGAATGGAGGTGTGTGCAACAATAGAATGAGGGTGTGTGAGGTCATATAATGGAGTTGTGTGAAGAGAATGGAGGTGTGTGAAGTCATAGAATGGAGGTGTGTGAAGTCATAAAATGGAAGTGTGAGATGTCACAGAATGGAGGTGTGTGAAGTCACAGAATGGAGGTGTGTGAAGTCACAGAATGGAAGTGTGCGAACACAGAATGGACGTGTGTGAAGTCACAGAATGGAGGTGTGTGAAGTCACAGAATTGAGGTGTTTGAAGTCATATATTGGAGGTGTGTGAAGTCAAAATGGATGTGTGAATTCTTGGAATGGAGGTGTGTGCAACAATAGAATGAGGGTGTGTGAGGTCATATAATGGAGTTGTGTGAAGTCACAGAATGGAGGTGTGTGAAGTCATAGAATGGAGGTGTGTGAAGTCATAAAATGGAAGTGTGTGAAGTCACAGAATGGAGGTGTGTGAAGTCACAGAATGGAGGTGTGTGAAGTCACAGAATGGAAGTGTGCGAACACAGAATGGACGTGTGTGAAGTCACAGAATGGAGGTGTGTGAAGTCATAGAATTGAAGTGTGTGAAGTCATAGAATGGAGGTGTGTGAAGTCAGAATGGAGGTGTGTGAAGTCACCGAATGGAGTTGTGTGAACTCAGAATGGAGGTGTGTGATGTCACAGAATGGAGGTTTGGGAAGTCATAGAATGGAGTTGTGTGAAGTCATAGAACTGATGTTTCTGAAGTAAGAATGAAGGTGTGTGAACTCATAGAATGGAGGTGTGTGAACACATAGAATGGAGGTGCGCGAATTCACAGAAGGAAGATGTGTGAAGTCAGAATGGAGGTGTGTAGTCATAGATTGGAGGTGGTGAAGTCATAGAAAAGAGGTGTGGAAAGTCATAGAATGGAGGAGTGTGAAGTCATAGACTGCAGGTGAGTGAAGCCACAGATTCGAGGTCTGTGAAGTCATAGAATGGAGGTGTGTGATGTCAGAATGAAGGTGTGTGAAGTCATAGATGGAGGTGTGTGAAGTTAGAATGCATGTGTGGGAAGTAATAGAATGGAGGTGTTTGAAGTCATAGAATGGTGGTGTGTGAAGTCATAGAGTGGAAGTGTGTGAAATCATAGAATGTAGGTGTGTGATGTCATAGAATGGAGATGTGTGAAGTCATAGAATGGAGGTGGGTGAAGTCACGGAAGGGAGGTGTGTGAAATCACAGAATGGAGGTGTGTGATGTCACAGAATGGAGGTGTGTGAAGTCGCAGATTGGAGGTGTGTGAAGTCTCAGAATGGAGATGTGTGAAGTCAAAAAGGTGGTGTGTGAAGTCAAAGAATGTAGGTGTGTGAAGTCATCGAATTTAGGTGTGTGAAGTCACAGAATGGAGGTGTGTGAAGTCAGAATAGAGGCGTGCGAAGTCATAGAATGGAGGTGTGTGAAGTCAGAATGGAGGTGTGTGAAGTCATAGAATGGAGGTGTGTGAAGTAACAGAATGGAGGTGTGGGAAGTCACAGAATGGAGGTGTGTGAAGTCACAGAATGGAGGTGTGTGAACTCAGAATAGAGGTATGTACAGTCACAGAATGGAGGTGTATGAAGTCATAGAATGGAAGTGTGTGAAGTCATAGAATGGAGGTGTGTGAAGTCACAGAATGGATGGTATGAACTCATAGAATGGAGGTGTGTGAAGTCACAGAACTGAGGTGTTTGATGTCATATATTGGAGGTGTGTGAAGTCAAAATGGATGTGTAAATTCATAGAATGGAGGTGTGTGAAGTCACAGAATGGAGGTGTGTGAAGTCACAGAATGGAGGTGTGTGAACACAGAATGGAGGTGTGTGAAATCACAGAATGGAGGTGTGTGAAGTGATAGAATGGAAGTGTGTGAAGTCATAGAATGGAGGTGTGTGAAGTCAGAATGGAGGTGTGTGAAGTCAACGAATGGAGTTGTGTGAAGTCACCGAATGGAGGTGTGTGAAGTCACAGAATGGAGGTGTGTAAAGTCACAGAATGGAGGTGTGCGAACACAGAATGGACGTGTGTGAAGTCACAGAATGGAGGTGTGTGAAGTAATAGAATGGAAGTGTGTGAAGTCATAGAATGTAGGTGTGTGAAGTCAGAACTGAGGTGTGTGAACGCATAGAATTGGGTTGAATGACGTCACAATGGAAGTTTGTGAAGTCATAAAATGGAGGTGTGTGAAGTCACAGAATGGAGGTGTGTGAAGTCATAGAATGGAGGTGTGTGAAGTCACAGAATGGAGGTGTTTGAAGTCATAAAATGGAGGTGTGTGAGGTTATTGAATGGATGTTTGTAAAGTAAGAATGAAGTTGGGTGAAGTCATAGAATAAATGTGTGACGTCAAAGAATGGAGGTGTGTGAAGTCATAGAATGGAGGTGTGTAAACTCAGAATGGAGGTGTGTGAAGTTATAAAATGGAGGTGTGTGAAGTCATAGAATGGAATCGTGTGAAGTCATAGAATGGAGGTGTTTGAAGTAACAGAATGGACGGTATGAAGTCATAGAATGCAGGTGTGTAAAGTCGCAGAATTAAGGTGTTTGAAGTCATATATTAGAGGTGTGTGAAGTCGAAATGGATGTGTGAAATCGTAGAATGGAGGTGTGTGAAATCAAAGAATGAGGGTGTGTGAGGTCATAGAATGGAGGTGTGTGAAATTATAAAAGGGAGGTTTAAGAAGTCATAGAATGGAAGTGTGTGAAGTCACACAATGGAGGTGTGTGAAGTCACAGAATAGAGGTGTGTGAAGTCATAGAATGGAGGTGTGTGAAGTCAGAATGGAGATGTGTGAAGTCAACGAATGGAGTTGTGTGAACTCAGAATGGAGGAGTGTGAAGTCACAGAATGGAGGTTTGTGATGTCATAGAGTGGAGGTGTGTGAAGTCATAGAATGGATGTTTCTGAAGTAAAAATGAAGGTGTGTGAAGTCATAGAAAGAGTTGTGGGAAGTCATAGAATGGAGGAGTGTAAAGTCATAGAGTGCAGGTGAGTGAAGTCACAGATTCGAGGTCTGTGAAGTCATAGAATGGAGGTGTGTGAGGTCAGAATGGAGGTGTGCGAAGTCGTAGAATAGAGCTGTGTGAAGTCAGAATGGAGGTGTGTGAAGTCATAGAATGGAGGTGTGAAGTCAGAATGCAGATGTGTGAACTCATAGAATGGAGAAGTGTGACGTCACAATGGAAGTGTGTGAAGTCATAGAATGGAGGTGTGTGAAGTCACAGAATGGAGGTGTGTGAAGTCATAGAATGCAGGTATGTGAAGTCACACAATGGAGGTGTGTAAAGTCATAGAATGGAGGTGTGTGAAGTTATAGAATGGATGTTTGTAAAGTAAGAATGAAGGTGTGTGAAGTCATCGAATGGAGGTGTGTGACGTCAAAGAATGGAGGTGTGTGAAGTCATAGAATGGAGCTGTGTGAGGTCAGAATGGAGGTGTGTGAAGTCACAGAATGGAGGTGTGTGAACTCAAAATTTAGGTGCGTGAAGTCAAAAAATGGCAGTGTGTGAAGTCATAGAATGGAGGTGTGTGAAGTCAGAATGGAGGTGTGTGATGTCACACAATGTATGTTTGTGAAGTAAGAATGAAGGTGTGTGAAGTCATAGAATGGAGGTGAGTGCAGTCACAGAATGGAGGTGTGTGAAGTCATAGAATGGAGGTGTGTGAAATCATAGAATGAGGGTGTGTGAGGTCATAGAATGGAGGTGTGTGAAGTCACAGAATGGAGGTGTGTGAAGTCATAAAATGGAGGTGGGTGAAGTCATAGAAAGAGATGTGGGAAGACAGAGAATGGAGGAGTGTGAAGTCCTAGAGTGGAGGTGAGTGAAGTCACATATTCGAGGTCTGTGAAGTTATAGAATGGAGGTGTGTAAAGTCAGAATGGAGGTGTGTGAAGTCATAGAATGGAGGTGTGTGAACTCATAGAATGGAGGTGTGTGACGTCACAAAGGAAGTGTGTGAAGTCATAGAATGGAGGTGTGTGAAGTCACGGAATGGAGGTGTGAGAAGTCAAAATGGAGGAGTGTGACGTCATAAAATGGAGCTGTGTGAAGTCATAGAATGTAGCTGTGTGAAATCATAGAATGGAGGTTTGTGAAGTCACAGAATGGAGGTGTGTGACGTCACAGAATGGAGGTGTGTGAAGTCACAGAATGGAGGTGTGAGAAGTTACAGCATGGAGGTATGTGAAATCATACAATGGAAGTGTGTGAAGTCATAGAATGGAGGTGTGTGAAGTCACAGAATGAAGGTGTGTGAAGTCATAGAATGGAGTTGTGTGAAGACACAGAAGGGAGGTGTGTGAAGTCACATAATGGAGGTGTGTGAAGTCAAAATCGAGGTGTGTGACGTCATAAACTGGAGGTGTGTGAAGTCATAGAATGGAGGTGTGTGAAATTATAGAATGGAGGTATGTGAAGTCACAGAATGGAGTTGTGTGACGTCACAGAATGGAGGTTTGTGAAGTCATAGAATGGAGGTATGTGAAGTCAAATTGGAGGGGTGTGAAGTCGGAGAACAGAGGTGTGTGAAGTCACAGAATGGAGGTGGGTGAAGTCACAGAATGGAGGTGTGTAGTCCTAGAATGGAGGTGTGTGAAGTCACAGAATGGACGGGTATGAAGTCATAGAATGGAGGTGTGCGAAGTCAGAACGGAGGTGTGTGAACGCATAGAATTGGGTTGAGTGACGTCAAAATGGAAGTTTGTGAAGTCATAGACTGGAGGTGTGTGAAGTCACAGAATGGAGGTGTTTGAAGTCATAAAATGGAGGTGTGTGAAGTTATTGAATGGATGTTTGTAAAGTAAGAATGAAGTTGGGTGAAGTCATAGAATAAATGTGTGACGTCAAAGAATGGAGGTGTGTGAAGTCATAGAATGGAGGTGTGTAAACTCAGAATGGAGGTGTGTGAAGTTATAAAATGGAGGTGTGTGAAGTCATAGAATGGAATTGTGTGAAGTCATAAAATGGAGGTGTTTGAAGTAACAGAATGGACGGTATGAAGTCATAGAATGCAGGTGTGTAAAGTCGCAGAATTGAGGTGTTTGAAGTCATATATTAGAGGTGTGTGAAGTCGAAATGGATGTGTGAAATCATAGAATGGAGGTGTGTGAAATCAAAGAATGAGGGTGTGTGAGGTCATAGAATGGAGGTGTGTGAAATTATAAAAGGGAGGTTTAAGAAGTCATAGAATGGAAGTGTGTGAAGTCACACAATGGAGGTGTGTGAAGTCACAGAATAGAGGTGTGTGAAGTCATAGAATGGAGGTGTGTGAAGTCAGAATGGAGATGTGTGAAGTCAACGAATGGAGTTGTGTGAACTCAGAATGGAGGAGTGTGAAGTCACAGAATGGAGGTTTGTGAAGTCATAGAGTGGAGGTGTGTGAAGTCATAGAATGGATGTTTCTGAAGTAAAAATGAAGGTGTGTGAAGTCATAGAAAGAGTTGTGGGAAGTCACAGAATGGAGGAGTGTAAAGTCATAGAGTGCAGGTGAGTGAAGTCACAGATTCGAGGTCTGTGAAGTCATAGAATGGAGGTGTGTGAGGTCAGAATGGAGGTGTGCGAAGTCGTAGAATAGAGCTGTGTGAAGTCAGAATGGAGGTGTGTGAAGTCATAGAATGGAGGTGTGAAGTCAGAATGCAGATGTGTGAACTCATAGAATGGAGATGTGTGACGTCACAATGGAAGTGTGTGAAGTCATAGAATGGAGGTGTGTGAAGTCACAGAATGGAGGTGTGTGAAGTCATAGAATGCAGGTATGTGAAGTCACACAATGGAGGTGTGTAAAGTCATAGAATGGAGGTGTGTGAAGTTATAGAATGGATGTTTGTAAAGTAAGAATGAAGGTGTGTGAAGTCATCGAATGGAGGTGTGTGACGTCAAAGAATGGAGGTGTGTGAAGTCATAGAATGGAGCTGTGTGAGGTCAGAATGGAGGTGTGTGAAGTCACAGAATGGAGGTGTGTGAACTCAAAATTTAGGTGCGTGAAGTCAAAAAATGGCAGTGTGTGAAGTCATAGAATGGAGGTGTGTGAAGTCAGAATGGAGGTGTGTGATGTCACACAATGTATGTTTGTGAAGTAAGAATGAAGGTGTGTGAAGTCATAGAATGGAGGTGAGTGCAGTCACAGAATGGAGGTGTGTGAAGTCATAGAATGGAGGTGTGTGAAATCATAGAATGAGGGTGTGTGAGGTCATAGAATGGAGGTGTGTGAAGTCACAGAATGGAGGTGTGTGAAGTCATAAAATGGAGGTGGGTGAAGTCATAGAAAGAGATGTGGGAAGACAGAGAATGGAGGAGTGTGAAGTCCTAGAGTGGAGGTGAGTGAAGTCACATATTCGAGGTCTGTGAAGTTATAGAATGGAGGTGTGTAAAGTCAGAATGGAGGTGTGTGAAGTCATAGAATGGAGGTGTGTGAACGCATAGAATGGAGGTGTGTGACGTCACAAAGGAAGTGTGTGAAGTCATAGAATGGAGGTGTGTGAAGTCACGGAATGGAGGTGTGAGAAGTCAAAATGGAGGAGTGTGACGTCATAAAATGGAGCTGTGTGAAGTCATAGAATGTAGCTGTGTGAAATCATAGAATGGAGGTTTGTGAAGTCACAGAATGGAGGTGTGTGACGTCACAGAATGGAGGTGTGTGAAGTCACAGAATGGAGGTGTGAGAAGTTACAGCATGGAGGTATGTGAAATCATACAATGGAAGTGTGTGAAGTCATAGAATGGAGGTGTGTGAAGTCACAGAATGAAGGTGTGTGAAGTCATAGAATGGAGTTGTGTGAAGACACAGAAGGGAGGTGTGTGAAGTCACATAATGGAGGTGTGTGAAGTCAAAATGGAGGTGTGTGACGTCATAAACTGGAGGTGTGTGAAGTCATAGAATGGAGGTGTGTGAAATTATAGAATGGAGGTATGTGAAGTCACAGAATGGAGTTGTGTGACGTCACAGAATGGAGGTTTGTGAAGTCATAGAATGGAGCTATGTGAAGTCAAATTGGAGGGGTGTGAAGTCGGAGAACAGAGGTGTGTGAAGTCACAGAATGGAGGTGGGTGAAGTCACAGAAAGGAGGTGTGTAGTCCTAGAATGGAGGTGTGTGAAGTCACAGAATGGACGGGTATGAAGTCATAGAATGGAGGTGTGTGAAGTCAGAACGGAGGTGTGTGAACGCATAGAATTGGGTTGAGTGACGTCACAATGGAAGTTTGTGAAGTCATAGACTGGAGGTGTGTGAAGTCATAGAATGGAGGTGTGTGAAATTATAGAATGGAGGTATGTGAAGTCACAGAATGGAGTTGTGTGACGTCACAGAATGGAGGTTTGTGAAGTCATAGAATGGAGGTATGAGAAGTCAAATTGGAGGGGTGTGAAGTCGGAGAACAGAGGTGTGTGAAGTCACAGAATGGAGGTGGGTGAAGTCACAGAAAGGAGGTGTGTAGTCCTAGAATGGAGGTGTGTGAAGTCACAGAATGGACGGGTATGAAGTCATAGAATGGAGGTGTGTGAAGTCAGAACGGAGGTGTGTGAACGCATAAAATTGGGTTGAGTGACGTCACAATGGAAGTTTGTGAAGTCATAGACTGGAGGTGTGTGAAGTCACAGAATGGAGGTGTTTGAAGTCATAAAATGGAGGTGTGTGAAGTTATTGAATGGATGTTTGTAAAGTAAGAATGAAGTTGGGTGAAGTCATAGAATAAATGTGTGACGTCAAAGAATGGAGGTGTGTGAAGTCATAGAATGGAGGTTTGTAAACTCAGAATGGGGGTGTGTGAATTTATAAAATGGAGGTGTGTGAAGTCATAGAATGGAATTGTGTGAAGTCATAAAATGGAGGTGTTTGAAGTAACAGAATGGACGGTATGAAGTCATAGAATGCAGGTGTGTAAAGTCGCAGAATTGAGGTGTTTGAAGTCATACATTAGAGGTGTGTGAAGTCGAAATGGATGTGTGAAATCATAGAATGGAGGTGTGTGAAATCAAAGAATGAGGGTGTGTGAGGTCATAGAATGGAGGTGTGTGAAATTATAAAAGGGAGGTTTAAGAAGTCATAGAATGGAAGTGTGTGAAGTCACACAATGGAGGTGTGTGAAGTCACAGAATAGAGGTGTGTGAAGTCATAGAATGGAGGTGTGTGAAGTCAGAATGGAGATGTGTGAAGTCAACGAATGGAGTTGTGTGAACTCAGAATGGAGGAGTGTGAAGTCACAGAATGGAGGTTTGTGAAGTCATAGAGTGGAGGTGTGTGAAGTCATAGAATGGATGTTTCTGAAGTAAAAATGAAGGTGTGTGAAGTCATAGAAAGAGTTGTGGGAAGTCATAGAATGGAGGAGTGTAAAGTCATAGAGTGCAGGTGAGTGAAGTCACAGATTCGAGGTCTGTGAAGTCATAGAATGGAGGTGTGTGAGGTCAGAATGGAGGTGTGCGAAGTCGTAGAATAGAGCTGTGTGAAGTCAGAATGGAGGTGTGTGAAGTCATAGAATGGAGGTGTGTGAAGTCAGAATGCAGATGTGTGAACTCATAGAATGGAGATGTGTGACGTCACAATGGAAGTGTGTGAAGTCATAGAATGGAGGTGTGTGAACTCAGAATGGAGGTGTGTGAAGTCACAGAATGGAGGTTTGGGAAGTCATAGAATGGAGTTGTGTGAAGTCATAGAACTGATGTTTCTGAAGTAAGAATGAAGGTGTGTGAACTCATAGAATGGAGGTGTGTGAACACATAGAATGGAGGTGCGCGAATTCACAGAAGGAAGGTGTGTGAAGTCAGAATGGAGGTGTGTAGTCATAGATTGGAGGTGGTGAAGTCATAGAAAAGAGGTGTGGAAAGTCATAGAATGGAGGAGTGTGAAGTCATAGACTGCAGGTGAGTGAAGTCACAGATTCGAGGTCTGTGAAGTCATAGAATGGAGGTGTGTGATGTCAGAATGAAGGTGTGTGAAGTCATAGATGGAGGTGTGTGAAGTTAGAATGCATGTGTGGGAAGTAATAGAATGGAGGTGTTTGAAGTCATAGAATGGTGGTGTGTGAAGTCATAGAGTGGAAGTGTGTGAAATCATAGAATGGAGGTGTGTGATGTCATAGAATGGAGATGTGTGAAGTCATAGAATGGAGGTGGGTGAAGTCACGGAAGGGAGGTGTGTGAAATCACAGAATGGAGGTGTGTGAAGTCACAGAATGGAGGTGTGTGAAGTCGCAGATTGGAGGTGTGTGGAGTCACAGAATGGAGATGTGTGAAGTCAAAAAGGTGGTGTGAGAAGTCACAAATGTAAGTGTGTGAAGTCACAGAATGGAGGTGTGAAGACAAAATGGTTGTGTGTGAAGTCAAAGAATGTAGGTGTGTGAAGTCATCGAATTTAGGTGTGTGAAGTCACAGAATGGAGGTGTGTGAAGTCAGAATAGAGGCGTGCGAAGTCATAGAATGGAGGTGTGTGAAGTCAGAATGGAGGTGTGTGAAGTCATAGAATGGAGGTGTGTGAAGTAACAGAATGGAGGTGTGGGATGTCACAGAATGGAGGTGTGTGAAGTCACAGAATGGAGGTGTGTGAACTCAGAATGGAGGTATGTAAAGTCACAGAATGGAGATGTATGAAGTCATAGAATGGAAGTGTGTGAAGTCATAGAATGGAGGTGTGTGAAGTCACAGAATGGATGGTATGAACTCATAGAATGGAGGTGTGTGAAGTCACAGAATTGAGGTGTTTGAAGTCATATATTGGAGGTGTGTGAAGTCAAAATGGATGTGTGAATTCTTGGAATGGATGTGTGTGCAACAATAGAATGAGGGTGTGTGAGGTCATATAATGGAGTTGTGTGAAGTCACAGAATGGAGGTGTGTGAAGTCATAGAATGGAGGTGTGTGAAGTCATAAAATGGAAGTGTGTGAAGTCACAGAATGGAGGTGTGTGAAGTCACAGAATGGAGGTGTGTGAAGTCACAGAATGGAAGTGTGCGAACACAGAATGGACGTGTGTGAAGTCACAGAATGGAGGTGTGTGAAGTCATAGAATTGAAGTGTGTGAAGTCATAGAATGGAGGTGTGTGAAGTCAGAATGGAGGTGTGTGAAGTCACCGAATGGAGTTGTGTGAACTCAGAATGGAGGTGTGTGATGTCACAGAATGGAGGTTTGGGAAGTCATAGAATGGAGTTGTGTGAAGTCATAGAACTGATGTTTCTGAAGTAAGAATGAAGGTGTGTGAACTCATAGAATGGAGGTGTGTGAACACATAGAATGGAGGTGCGCGAATTCACAGAAGGAAGATGTGTGAAGTCAGAATGGAGGTGTGTAGTCATAGATTGGAGGTGGTGAAGTCATAGAAAAGAGGTGTGGAAAGTCATAGAATGGAGGAGTGTGAAGTCATAGACTGCAGGTGAGTGAAGCCACAGATTCGAGGTCTGTGAAGTCATAGAATGGAGGTGTGTGATGTCAGAATGAAGGTGTGTGAAGTCATAGATGGAGGTGTGTGAAGTTAGAATGCATGTGTGGGAAGTAATAGAATGGAGGTGTTTGAAGTCATAGAATGGTGGTGTGTGAAGTCATAGAGTGGAAGTGTGTGAAATCATAGAATGTAGGTGTGTGATGTCATAGAATGGAGATGTGTGAAGTCATAGAATGGAGGTGGGTGAAGTCACGGAAGGGAGGTGTGTGAAATCACAGAATGGAGGTGTGTGATGTCACAGAATGGAGGTGTGTGAAGTCGCAGATTGGAGGTGTGTGAAGTCTCAGAATGGAGATGTGTGAAGTCAAAAAGGTGGTGTGTGAAGTCAAAGAATGTAGGTGTGTGAAGTCATCGAATTTAGGTGTGTGAAGTCACAGAATGGAGGTGTGTGAAGTCAGAATAGAGGCGTGCGAAGTCATAGAATGGAGGTGTGTGAAGTCAGAATGGAGGTGTGTGAAGTCATAGAATGGAGGTGTGTGAAGTAACAGAATGGAGGTGTGGGAAGTCACAGAATGGAGGTGTGTGAAGTCACAGAATGGAGGTGTGTGAACTCAGAATAGAGGTATGTACAGTCACAGAATGGAGGTGTATGAAGTCATAGAATGGAAGTGTGTGAAGTCATAGAATGGAGGTGTGTGAAGTCACAGAATGGATGGTATGAACTCATAGAATGGAGGTGTGTGAAGTCACAGAACTGAGGTGTTTGAAGTCATATATTGGAGGTGTGTGAAGTCAAAATGGATGTGTAAATTCATAGAATGGAGGTGTGTGAAGTCACAGAATGGAGGTGTGTGAAGTCACAGAATGGAGGTGTGTGAACACAGAATGGAGGTGTGTGAAATCACAGAATGGAGGTGTGTGAAGTGATAGAATGGAAGTGTGTGAAGTCATAGAATGGAGGTGTGTGAAGTCAGAATGGAGGTGTGTGAAGTCAACGAATGGAGTTGTGTGAAGTCACCGAATGGAGGTGTGTGAAGTCACAGAATGGAGGTGTGTAAAGTCACAGAATGGAGGTGTGCGAACACAGAATGGACGTGTGTGAAGTCACAGAATGGAGGTGTGTGAAGTAATAGAATGGAAGTGTGTGAAGTCATAGAATGTAGGTGTGTGAAGTCAGAACTGAGGTGTGTGAACGCATAGAATTGGGTTGAATGACGTCACAATGGAAGTTTGTGAAGTCATAAAATGGAGGTGTGTGAAGTCACAGAATGGAGGTGTATGAAGTCATAGAATGGAGGTGTGTGAAGTCACAGAATGGAGGTGTATGAAGTCATAAAATGGAGGTGTGTGAAGTTATTGAATGGATGTTTGTAAAGTAAGAATGAAGTTGGGTGAAGTCATAGAATAAATGTGTGACGTCAAAGAATGGAGGTGTGTGAAGTCATAGAATGGAGGTGTGTAAACTCAGAATGGAGGTGTGTGAAGTTATAAAATGGAGGTGTGTGAAGTCATAGAATGGAATCGTGTGAAGTCATAGAATGGAGGTGTTTGAAGTAACAGAATGGACGGTATGAAGTCATAGAATGCAGGTGTGTAAAGTCGCAGAATTAAGGTGTTTGAAGTCATATATTAGAGGTGTGTGAAGTCGAAATGGATGTGTGAAATCGTAAAATGGAGGTGTGTGAAATCAAAGAATGAGGGTGTGTGAGGTCATAGAATGGAGGTGTGTAAAATTATAAAAGGGAGGTTTATGAAGTCATAGAATGGAAGTGTGTGAAGTCACACAATGGAGGTGTGTGAAGTCACTGAATAGAGGTGTGTGAAGTCATAGAATGGAGGTGTGTGAAGTCAGAATGGAGGAGTGTGAAGTCACAGAATGGAGGTTTGTGAAGTCATAGAGTGGAGGTGTGTGAAGTCATAGAATGGATGTTTCTGAAGTAAAAATGAAGGTGTGTGAAGTCATAGAAAGAGTTGTGGGAAGTCATAGAATGGAGGAGTGTAAAGTCATAGAGTGCAGGTGAGTGAAGTCACAGATTCGAGGTCTGTGAAGTCATAGAATGGAGGTGTGTGAGGTCAGAATGGAGGTGTGCGAAGTCGTAGAATAGAGCTGTGTGAAGTCAGAATGGAGGTGTGTGAAGTCATAGAATGGAGGTGTGTGAAGTCAGAATGCAGATGTGTGAACTCATAGAATGGAGATGTGTGACGTCACAATGGAAGTGTGTGAAGTCATAGAATGGAGGTGTGTGAAGTCACAGAATGGAGGTGTGTGAAGTCATAGAATGCAGGTATGTAAAGTCACACAATGGAGGTGTGTAAAGTCATAGAATGGAGGTGTGTGAAGTTATAGAATGGATGTTTGTAAAGTAAGAATGAAGGTGTGTGAAGTCATCGAATGGAGGTGTGTGACGTCAAAGAATGGAGGTGTGTGAAGTCATAGAATGGAGCTGTGTGAGGTCAGAATGGAGGTGTGTGAAGTCACAGAATGGAGGTGTGTGAACTCAAAATTTAGGTGCGTGAAGTCAAAAAATGGCGGTGTGTGAAGTCATAGAATGGAGGTGTGTGAAGTCAGAATGGAGGTGTGTGAAGTCATATAATGTATGTTTGTGAAGTAAGAATGAAGGTGTGTGAAGTCATAGAATGGAGGTGTGTGAAGTCACAGAATGGAGGTGTGTGATGTCATAGAATGGAGGTGTGTGAAATCATAGAATGAGGGTGTGTGAGGTCATAGAATGGAGGTGTGTGAAGTCACAGAATGGAGGTGTGTGAAGTCATAAAATGGAGGTGGGTGAAGTCATAGAAAGAGATGTGGGAAGACAGAGAATGGAGGAGTGTGAAGTCCTAGAGTGGAGGTGAGTGAAGTCACATATTCGAGGTCTGTGAAGTTATAGAATGGAGGTGTGTAAAGTCAGAATGGAGGTGTGTGAAGTCATAGAATGGAGGTGTGTGAACTCATAGAATGGAGGTGTGTGACGTCACAAAGGAAGTGTGTGAAGTCATAGAATGGAGGTGTGTGAAGTCACGGAATGGAGGTGTGAGAAGTCAAAATGGAGGAGTGTGACGTCATAAAATGGAGCTGTGTGAAGTCATAGAATGTAGCTGTGTGAAATCATAGAATGGAGGTTTGTGAAGTCACAGAATGGAGGTGTGTGACGTCACAGAATGGAGGTGTGTGAAGTCACAGAATGGAGGTGTGAGAAGTTACAGCATGGAGGTATGTGAAATCATACAATGGAAGTGTGTGAAGTCATAGAATGGAGGTGTGTGAAGTCACAGAATGAAGGTGTGTGAAGTCATAGAATGGAGTTGTGTGAAGACACAGAAGGGAGGTGTGTGAAGTCACATAATGGAGGTGTGTGAAGTCAAAATGGAGGTGTGTGACGTCATAAACTGGAGGTGTGTGAAGTCATAGAATGGAGGTGTGTGAAATTATAGAATGGAGGTATGTGAAGTCACAGAATGGAGTTGTGTGACGTCACAGAATGGAGGTTTGTGAAGTCATAGATTGGAGGTATGTGAAGTCAAATTGGAGGGGTGTGAAGTCGGAGAACAGAGGTGTGTGAAGTCACAGAATGGAGGTGGGTGAAGTCACAGAATGGAGGTGTGTAGTCCTAGAATGGAGGTGTGTGAAGTCACAGAATGGACGGGTATGAAGTCATAGAATGGAGGTGTGTGAAGTCAGAACGGAGGTGTGTGAACGCATAGAATTGGGTTGAGTGACGTCAAAATGGAAGTTTGTGAAGTCATAGACTGGAGGTGTGTGAAGTCACAGAATGGAGGTGTTTGAAGTCATAAAATGGAGGTGTGTGAAGTTATTGAATGGATGTTTGTAAAGTAAGAATGAAGTTGGGTGAAGTCATAGAATAAATGTGTGACGTCAAAGAATGGAGGTGTGTGAAGTCATAGAATGGAGGTGTGTAAACTCAGAATGGAGGTGTGTGAAGTTATAAAATGGAGGTGTGTGAAGTCATAGAATGGAATTGTGTGAAGTCATAAAATGGAGGTGTTTGAAGTAACAGAATGGACGGTATGAAGTCATAGAATGCAGGTGTGTAAAGTCGCAGAATTGAGGTGTTTGAAGTCATATATTAGAGGTGTGTGAAGTCGAAATGGATGTGTGAAATCATAGAATGGAGGTGTGTGAAATCAAAGAATGAGGGTGTGTGAGGTCATAGAATGGAGGTGTGTGAAATTATAAAAGGGAGGTTTAAGAAGTCATAGAATGGAAGTGTGTGAAGTCACACAATGGAGGTGTGTGAAGTCACAGAATAGAGGTGTGTGAAGTCATAGAATGGAGGTGTGTGAAGTCAGAATGGAGATGTGTGAAGTCAACGAATGGAGTTGTGTGAACTCAGAATGGAGGAGTGTGAAGTCACAGAATGGAGGTTTGTGAAGTCATAGAGTGGAGGTGTGTGAAGTCATAGAATGGATGTTTCTGAAGTAAAAATGAAGGTGTGTGAAGTCATAGAAAGAGTTGTGGGAAGTCATAGAATGGAGGAGTGTAAAGTCATAGAGTGCAGGTGAGTGAAGTCACAGATTCGAGGTCTGTGAAGTCATAGAATGGAGGTGTGTGAGGTCAGAATGGAGGTGTGCGAAGTCGTAGAATAGAGCTGTGTGAAGTCAGAATGGAGGTGTGTGAAGTCATAGAATGGAGGTGTGAAGTCAGAATGCAGATGTGTGAACTCATAGAATGGAGATGTGTGACGTCACAATGGAAGTGTGTGAAGTCATAGAATGGAGGTGTGTGAAGTCACAGAATGGAGGTGTGTGAAGTCATAGAATGCAGGTATGTGAAGTCACACAATGGAGGTGTGTAAAGTCATAGAATGGAGGTGTGTGAAGTTATAGAATGGATGTTTGTAAAGTAAGAATGAAGGTGTGTGAAGTCATCGAATGGAGGTGTGTGACGTCAAAGAATGGAGGTGTGTGAAGTCATAGAATGGAGCTGTGTGAGGTCAGAATGGAGGTGTGTGAAGTCACAGAATGGAGGTGTGTGAACTCAAAATTTAGGTGCGTGAAGTCAAAAAATGGCAGTGTGTGAAGTCATAGAATGGAGGTGTGTGAAGTCAGAATGGAGGTGTGTGAAGTCATATAATGTATGTTTGTGAAGTAAGAATGAAGGTGTGTGAAGTCATAGAATGGAGGTGAGTGCAGTCACAGAATGGAGGTGTGTGAAGTCATAGAATGGAGGTGTCTGAAATCATAGAATGAGGGTGTGTGAGGTCATAGAATGGAGGTGTGTGAAGTCACAGAATGGAGGTGTGTGAAGTCATAAAATGGAGGTGGGTGAAGTCATAGAAAGAGATGTGGGAAGACAGAGAATGGAGGAGTGTGAAGTCCTAGAGTGGAGGTGAGTGAAGTCACATATTCGAGGTCTGTGAAGTCATAGAATGGAGGTGTGTAAAGTCAGAATGGAGGTGTGTGAAGTCATAGAATGGAGGTGTGTGAACTCATAGAATGGAGGTGTGTGACGTCACAAAGGAAGTGTGTGAAGTCATAGAATGGAGGTGTGTGAAGTCAGAATGGAGATGTGTGAAGTCAACGAATGGAGTTGTGTGAACTCAGAATGGAGGAGTGTGAAGTCACAGAATGGAGGTTTGTGAAGTCATAGAGTGGAGGTGTGTGAAGTCATAGAATGGATGTTTCTGAAGTAAAAATGAAGGTGTGTGAAGTCATAGAAAGAGTTGTGGGAAGTCATAGAATGGAGGAGTGTAAAGTCATAGAGTGCAGGTGAGTGAAGTCACAGATTCGAGGTCTGTGAAGTCATAGAATGGAGGTGTGTGAGGTCAGAATGGAGGTGTGCGAAGTCGTAGAATAGAGCTATGTGAAGTCAGAATGGAGGTGTGTGAAGTCATAGAATGGAGGTGTGTGAATTCAGAATGCAGATGTGTGAACTCATAGAATGGAGATGTGTGACGTCACAATGGAAGTGTGTGAAGTCATAGAATGGAGGTGTGTGAAGTCACAGAATGGAGGTGTGTGAAGTCATAGAATGCAGGTATGTGAAGTCACACAATGGAGGTGTGTAAAGTCATAGAATGGAGGTGTGTGAAGTTATAGAATGGATGTTTGTAAAGTAAGAATGAAGGTGTGTGAAGCCATCGAATGGAGGTGTGTGACGTCAAAAATGGAGGTGTGTGAAGTCATAGAATGGAGCTGTGTGAGGTCAGAATGGAGGTGTGTGAAGTCACAGAATGGAGGTGTGTGAACTCAAAATTTAGGTGCGTGAAGTCAAAAAATGGCAGTGTGTGAAGTCATAGAATGGAGGTGTGTGAAGTCAGAATGGAGGTGTGTGAAGTCATATAATGTATGTTTGTGAAGTAAGAATGAAGGTGTGTGAAGTCATAGAATGGAGGTGAGTGCAGTCACAGAATGGAGGTGTGTGAAGTCATAGAATGGAGGTGTGTGAAATCATAGAATGAGGGTGTGTGAGGTCATAGAATGGAGGTGTGTGAAGTCACAGAATGGAGGTGTGTGAAGTCATAAAATGGAGGTGGGTGAAGTCATAGAAAGAGATGTGGGAAGACAGAGAATGGAGGAGTGTGAAGTCCTAGAGTGGAGGTGAGTGAAGTCACATATTCGAGGTCTGTGAAGTCATAGAATGGAGGTGTGTAAAGTCAGAATGGAGGTGTGTGAAGTCATAGAATGGAGGTGTGTGAACTCATAGAATGGAGGTGTGTGACGTCACAAAGGAAGTGTGTGAAGTCATAGAATGGAGGTGTGTGAAGTCACGGAATGGAGGTGTGAGAAGTGAAAATGGAGGAGTGTGACGTCATAAAATGGAGCTGTGTGAAGTCATAGAATGTAGCTGTGTGAAATCATAGAATGGAGGTTTGTGAAGTCACAGAATGGAGGTGTGTGACGTCACAGAATGGAGGTGTGTGAAGTCACAGAATGGAGGTGTGAGAAGTTACAGCATGGAGGTATGTGAAATCATACAATGGAAGTGTGTGAAGTCATAGAATGGAGGTGTGTGAAGTCACAGAATGAAGGTGTGTGAAGTCATAGAATGAAGTTGTGTGAAGACACAGAAGGGAGGTGTGTAAAGTCACATAATGGAGGTGTGTGAAGTCAAAATGGAGGTGTGTGACGTCATAAACTGGAGGTGTGTGAAGTCATAGAATGGAGGTGTGTGAAATTATAGATGGAGGTTTGTGAAGTCACAGAATGGAGTTGTGTGACGTCACAGAATGGAGGTTTGTGAAGTCATAGAATGGAGGTATGTGAAGTCAAATTGGAGGGGTGTGAAGTCGGAGAACAGAGGTGTGTGAAGTCACAGAATGGAGGTGGGTGAAGTCACAGAATGGAGGTGTGTATTCCTAGAATGGAGGTGTGTGAAGTCACAGAATGGACGGGTATGAAGTCATAGAATGGAGGTGTGTGAAGTCACAGAATTGAGGTGTTTGAAATCATATATTTTATGTGTGTGAAGTCAACATGGATGTGTGAAATCATAGAATAGAGGTGTTTGAAGTCATAGAATGGAGGTGTGTGAAGTCATAGAATGAAGGTGTGTGAAGTCATAGAATGAAGGTGTGTGAAGTCACAGAATGGAGGTGTGTGAAGTCACAGAATGGAGATGTGTGAAGTCATAGAATGGAAGTGTGTAAAGTCATAGAATGGAGGTGCGTGAAGTCAGAATGGAGGTGTGTGAAGTCACAGAATAGAGATTTTTGAAGTCATAGAATGGAGGTGTGTGAAGTCACAGAATTGAGGTGTTTGAAGTTACATATTGGAGGTGTGTGAAGTCAAAATGGATGTGTGAAGTCATAGAATGGAGGTGTGTGAAGTCGTGGAATGCAGGTGTGTGAAGTCAAAGAATGGAGGTGTGTGATGTCAAACAATGGTGGTGTGTGAAGTCACAGAATGGAGGTGTGTGCAGTCCAAGAATGGACGTGTGTGATGTCAGAATGCAGGTATGTGAAGTCATAGATGGAGTTGTGTGAAGTCGTAGTATGGAGGTGTGTGAAATCATAGAATGGAGTTTTGTGAAGTCACAGAATGGAGCTGTGTGAAGTCATAGAATGGAGGTGTGTGAATTCAGAATGGAGGTGTGGGAACTCATAGAATGGAGGTGTGTGAAGTCACAGAATGGAGGTGTCTGAAGTCATAGAATGGAGGTTTGTGAAGTCACAGAATGGAGGTGTTTGAAGTCATAGAATGGAGGTGTGTGAAGTTATAGAATGGATGTTTGTAAAGTAAGAATGAAGTTGTGTGACGTCATAGAGGTGAAATCATAGAATGGAGGTGTGTAAACTCAGAATGGAGGTGTGGGAAGTCAAAGAATGGAGGTGTGTGAAGTCATAGAATGGAGGTGTGTGAAGTCACAGAATGGAGGTGTGTGAAGTCATAGAATGGAGGTGTGTGAAGTCACAGAATGGAGGGGTGTGAAGTCAGAATGCAGGTGTGAAGTCATAGAATAGAGGTGGGTGAAGTCATAGAAAGGAGGTGTGGGAAGTGAGAGAATGGAGGAGTGTGAAGTCATAGAGTGTAGGTGAGTGAAGTCACAGATTCGAGGTCTGTGAAGTCATAGAATGGAGGTGTGTGAAGTCAGATTGGAGGTGTGTGAAATCATAGAATGGAGGTGTGTGCAATCATAGAATAGAGGTGTGTGACGTCACAATGTAAGTGTGTGAATTCATAGTATGGAGGTGTGTGAAGACACAGAATGGAGGTGTGTGAAGTCAAAATGGAGGTGTGTGATGTCCTAAAATGGAGGTGTGTGAAGTCATAGAATGGAGGTGTGTGAAATCATAGAATGAAGTTTTGTGAAGTCACAGAATTTATGTGTGTGAAGTCATAGAATGGATGTTTCTGAAGTAAAAATGAAGGTGTGTGAAGTCATAGCATGGAGGTATGTGAAATCATAGAATGGAAGTGTGTGAAGTCATAGAATGAAGGTGTGTGAAGTCATACAATGAAGGTGTGTGAAGTCATAGAATGGAGGTGTGTGAAATCATAGAATGCAGGTATGTGAAGTCAAATGGGAGGGGTGTGAAGTCGGAGAATGGAGGTGTGGGAAGTCACAGAATGGAGGTGGGTGAAGTCACAGAATGGAGGTGTGTGAAGTTAAAGAAAGGAGGTGTGTGAAGTCACAGAATGGACGGGTATGAATTCATAGAATGGAGGTGTGTGAAGTCAATGAATGGAGGTGTGTGAAGTCATAGAATGGAGGTGTGTGAAGTCATAGTATATATGTTTGTGAAGTAAGAATGAAGGTGTGTGAAGTCATAGAATGGAGGTGTGTGAAGTCACAGAATGGAGGTGTGTGAAGTCATAGAATGGCGGTGTGTGAAGTCATAGAACGGAGTTGTGTGACGTCATATAATGGAGGTGTGTGAAGTCACATAATGGAGGTGTGTGAAGTCAGAATGGAGGTGTGAAGTCATAGAAAGGAGGTGTGGGAAGTCATAGAATGGAGGAGTGTGAAGTCATAGATTGGAGGTGAGTGAAGTCACAGATTCGAGGTCTGTGAAGTCATAGAATGGAGGTGTGTGAAGTCGAATGAAGGTGTGTGAAGTCATAGAATTTAGGTGTGTGAACTCATAGAATGAAGGTGTGTGACGTCGCAATGGAAGTGTGTGAAGTCATAGAATGGAGGTGTGTGAAGTCACAGAATGGAAGTGTGTGAAGTCAAAATGAAGGTGTGTGACGTCGTAAAATGGAGGTGTGAGAGGTCATAGAATGGATGTGTGTGAAATCATAGAATAGAGTTTTGTGAAGTCACAGAATGGAGGTGTGTGAACTCAGAATGGAGGTGTGTGAAGGCACAGAATGGAGGTGTGTGAAGTCATCGTATGAAGGTATGTGAAATTATAGAATGGAAGTGTGTGAAGTCATAGAATGGAGGTGTGCGAAGTCATAAAATGAAGGTGTGTGAAGTCATAGAATGGAGGTGTGTGAAGTCACAGAAGAGAGCTGTGTGAAGTCACATAATGGAGGTGTGAGAAGTCAAAATGGAGGTGTGTGACGTCATAAAATGGAGGTGTGTAGTCATACATTGGAGGTGTGTGAAATCATAGAATGGAGGTTTGTGAAGTCACAGAATGGAGGTGTGTGAAGTCACAGAATGGAAGTTTGTGAAGTCATAGAATGGAGGTAGGTGAAGTCACAGAATGGAGGTGTGTGAAGTCATAGAATGGAGGTGTGTGAAGTCACAGAATGGAGGTGTGTGAAGTCACAGAATGGAGGTGTGTGAACTCAGAATGGAGATGTGTGAAGTCACACAATGGAGTTGTGTGAAGTCATAGAATTGAGGTGTGTGAAATCACAGAATGGAGGTGTGTGAATTCAAAGAATGGAGGTGTGACATCTCACAATGGAGGTGTGTGAAATCGCAGAATTGAGGTTTGTGAGGTCACAGAATGGAGGTGTGTGAACTCACAATGCAGGTGTGTGAAGTCACGGAATGGCGGTGTGTGAAGTCATAGAATGGAAGTGTGTGAAGTCATAGAATGGAGTTGTGTGAAGTCACAGAAGCGAGGTGTTTGGAGTCACATAATGGAGGTGTGTGAAGTCAAAATGGAGGTGTGTGACGTCATAAAATGTAGGTGTGTGAAGTCATAGTGTGGAGGTGTGTGAAATCATAGAATGGAGGTTTGTGAATTCACAGAATGGAGGTGTGTGAAGTCACAGAATGGAGGTGTGTGAAGTCATAGAATGGAGGTATGTGAAGTCAAATTGGAGGGGTGTGAAGTCGGAGAATGGAGGTGTGGGAAGCCACAGAATGGAGGTGGGTGAAGTCACAGAATGGAGGTGTGTGAAGTCAAAGAATGGAGGTGTGTGAAGTCACAGAATGGACGGGTATGATTTCATAGAATGGAGGTGGGTGAAGTCACAGAATTGAGGTGTTTGAAGTTACATATTGGAGGTGTGTGAAGTCAAAATGGATGTGTGAAGTCATAGAATGGAGGTGTGTGAAGTCATAGAATGAAGGTGTGTGAAGTCATAGAACGGAGTTGTGTGATGTCATATAATGGAGGTGTGTGAAGTCACATAATGGAGGTGTGTGAAGTTAGAATGGAGGTGTATGAAGTCGAATGAAGTTGTGTGAAGTCATAGAATGTAGGTGTGTGAACTAACAGAATGGAGGTGTGTGACATCACAATGGAGGTGTGTGAAGTCACAGAATGGAGGTGTGTGAAGTCACAGAATGGAGGTGTGTGAACTCAGAATGGAGATGTGTGAAGTCACACAATGGAGTTGTGTGAAGTCATAGAATTGAGGTGTGTGAAATCACAGAATGGAGGTGTGTGAATTCAAAGAATGGAGGTGTGACATCTCAGAATGGAGGTGTGTGAAATCGCAGAATGTTGGTTTGTGAGGTCACAGAATGGAGGTGTGTGAACTCATAATGCAGGTGTGTGAAGTCACGGAATGGCGGTGTGTGAAGTCATAGAATGGAAGTGTGTGAAGTCAAAAAATGGAGCTGTGTGAAGTCACAGAAGCGAGGTGTGTGGAGTCACATAATGGAGGTGTGTGAAGTCAAAATGGAGGTGTGTGACGTCATAAAATGTAGGTGTGTGAAGTCATAGTTTGGAGGTGTGCGAAGTCATACAATGAAGGTGCGTGAAGTCATAGAATGGAGGTGTGTGAAGTCACACAAGAGAGGTGTGTGAAGTCACATAATGGAGGTGTGAGAAGTCAAAATGGAGGTGTGTGACGTCATAAAATTTAGGTGTGTGAAGTCATAGATTGGAGGTGTGTGAAATCATAGAATGGAGGTTTGTGAAGTCACAGAATGGAGGTGTGTGAAGTCACAGAATGGAAGTGTGTGAAGTCATAGAAAGGAGCTGTGTGAAGTCACAGAAGCGAGGTGTGTGGAGTCACATAATGGAGGTGTGTGAAGTCAAAATGGAGGTGTGTGACGTCCTAAAATGGAGGTGTGTGAAGTCTTAGAACTGAGGTGTGTGAAATCATAGAATAGAGGTTTGGGAAGTCACAGAATGGAGGTGTGTGAACTCAGAATGGAGGTGTGTGAAGTCACAGAATGGAGGTGTGTGAAGTCATCGCATGAAGGTATGTGAAATCATAGAATGGAGGTGTGTGAAGTCACAGAATGAAAGTGTGTGAAGTCAAAATTGAGGTGTGTGACGTCCTAAAATGGAGGTGTGTGAAATCATAGAATAGAGGTTTGTGAAGTCACAAAATGGAGGTGTGTGAACTCAGAATTGAGGTGTGTGAAGTCAAAACGGGTGTGTGTGAAGTCAAAGAATGGAGTTGTGTGAAGTCACAGAATGGTGGTGTGTGAAATCAAAATGGTGGTGTGTGAAGTCACAAATGGAGGTGTGTGAAGTCACAGAATGTAGGTGTGTGAAGTCAAAATGGAGGTGTGTGAAGTCAAAGAATGGAGGTGTGTGAACTCATAGAATGGAGGTGTGTGAAGTCATGGAATGGAGGTTTTTGAAGTCAAACATTGGACGTGTGGGAAGTTACAGATAGAAGATGTGTGAAGTCATACAATGGAGGTGTGTGAAGTCAGAATGCAGGTGTGGGAAGTCATAGAATGGAGGTGTGTGAAGTCATAGAATAGAGGTGTGTGAAGTCATAGAATGGAAGTGTGTGAAGTCATAGAATGGAGGTGTGTGATGTCATAGAATGGAGATGGGTGAAGTCACGGAAGGGAGGTGTGTGAAATCACAGAATGCAGGTGTGTGAAGTCACAAATGTAAGTGTGTGAAGTCACAGAATGGAGGTGTGAAGTCAAAATGGTTGTGTGTGTAGTCAAAGAATGTAGGTGTGTGAAGTCATCGAAGGGCGGTGTGTGAAGTCACAGAATGGAGGTGTGTGAAGTCAGAATAGAGGTGTGCGAAGTCATAGAATGGAGGTGTGTGAAGTCAGGATGGAGGTGTGTGAAGTCATAGAATGGAGGTGTGTGAAGTCAGAATAGAGGTGTGTGAAGTCATAGAATGGAGGTGTGTGAAGTCACAGAATGGAGGTGTGGGAAGTCACAGAATGGAAGTGTGTGAAGTCATAGAATGGAGGTGTGTGAAGTCACAGAATGGATGGTATGAACTCAGAATGGAGGTGTGTGAAGTCACAGAATTGAGGTGTTTGAAGTCATATATTGGAGTTTTGTAAAGTCAAAATGGATGTGTGAATTCATAGAATGGAGGTGTGAGAAACCATAGAATGAGGGTGTGTGAGGTCATAGAATGGAGTTGTGTGAAGTCACAGAATGGAGGTGTGTGAAGTCATAGAATGGAGGTGTGTGAAGTCAGAATGAAGGTGTGTGAAGTCAAAGAAAGGAGGTGTGTGAAGTCACAGAATGGATGTTTGTGAAGTAAGAATGAAGGTGTTTGAAGTCATAGAATGGAGGTGTGTGAAGTCAAAGAATGGAGGTGTGTGAAGTCACAGAATGGAGGTGTGTGAAGTCATAGAATGGAAGTGTGTGAAGTCATAGAATGGAGGTGTGTGAAGTCAGAATGTAGGTGTGTGAAGTCACCGAATGGAGATGTGTGAACTCAGAATGGAGGTGTGTGAAGTCACAGAATGGAGGTTTGTGAAGTCATAGAATGGGGTTGTGTGAAGTCATAGAATGGATGTTTCTGAAGTAAGAATGAGGGTGTGTGAAGTCATAGAATGGAGGTATGTGAACACATAGAATGGAGGTGTGTGACTTCACAGAATGAAGGTGTGTGAAGGCAGAATGGAGGTGTGTAGTCATAGATTGGATGTGGTGAAGTCATAGAAAGGAGGTGTGGAAAGTCATAGAATTAGGAGTGTGAAGTCATAGAGTGCAGGTGAGTGAAGTCACAGATTGGAGGTGTGTGAAGTCAAAATGGAGGTGTGTGATGTCTTAAAATGGAGGTGTGTGAAGTCATAGAATGGAGGTGTGTGAAATCATAGAATGAAGGTTTGTGAAGTCACATAATTGAGGTGTGTGAAGTCATAGAATTGAGGTGTGTGAAGTCACAGAATGGAGGTGTGTGAAGTCATAGCATGGAGGTATGTGAAATCATAGAATGGAAGTGTGCGAAGTCATAGAATGGAGGTGTGTGAAGTCAGAATGGAGGTGTGTGAAGTCATAGAATGGAGGTGTGTGAAGTCAGAATAGAGGTGTGTGAAGTCATAGAATGGAGGTGTGTGAAGTCACAGAATGGAGGTGTGGGAAGTCACAGAATGGAAGTGTGTGAAGTCATAGAATGGAGGTGTGTGAAGTCACAGAATGGATGGTATGAACTCAGAATGGAGGTGTGTGAAGTCACAGAATTGAGGTGTTTGAAGTCATATATTGGAGTTTTGTAAAGTCAAAATGGATGTGTGAATTCATAGAATGGAGGTGTGAGAAACCATAGAATGAGGGTGTGTGAGGTCATAGAATGGAGTTGTGTGAAGTCACAGAATGGAGGTGTGTGAAGTCATAGAATGGAGGTGTGTGAAGTCAGAATGAAGGTGTGTGAAGTCAAAGAAAGGAGGTGTGTGAAGTCACAGAATGGATGTTTGTGAAGTAAGAATGAAGGTGTTTGAAGTCATAGAATGGAGGTGTGTGAAGTCAAAGAATGGAGGTGTGTGAAGTCACAGAATGGAGGTGTGTGAAGTCATAGAATGGAAGTGTGTGAAGTCATAGAATGGAGGTGTGTGAAGTCAGAATGTAGGTGTGTGAAGTCACCGAATGGAGATGTGTGAACTCAGAATGGAGGTGTGTGAAGTCACAGAATGGAGGTTTGTGAAGTCATAGAATGGGGTTGTGTGAAGTCATAGAATGGATGTTTCTGAAGTAAGAATGAGGGTGTGTGAAGTCATAGAATGGAGGTATGTGAACACATAGAATGGAGGTGTGTGACTTCACAGAATGAAGGTGTGTGAAGGCAGAATGGAGGTGTGTAGTCATAGATTGGATGTGGTGAAGTCATAGAAAGGAGGTGTGGAAAGTCATAGAATTAGGAGTGTGAAGTCATAGAGTGCAGGTGAGTGAAGTCACAGATTGGAGGTGTGTGAAGTCAAAATGGAGGTGTGTGATGTCTTAAAATTGAGGTGTGTGAAGTCATAGAATGGAGGTGTGTGAAATCATAGAATGAAGGTTTGTGAAGTCACATAATTGAGGTGTGTGAAGTCATAGAATTGAGGTGTGTGAAGTCACAGAATGGAGGTGTGCGAAGTCATAGCATGGAGGTATGTGAAATCATAGAATGGAAGTGTGTGAAGTCATACAATGGAGGTGTGTGAAGTCATACAATGAAGGTGTGTGAAGTCATAGAATGGAGGTGTGTGAATTCACAGAATGGAGGTGGGTGAAGTCACAGAATGGAGGTGCGTGAAGTCAAAGAATGGAGGTGTGTGAAGTCACAGAATGGACTGGTATAGGAATTCATAGAATGGAGGTGTTTGAAGTCACAGAATTGAGGTGTTTGAAGTTATATATTGGAGTTGTGTGAAGTCAAAATGGATGTGTGAAGTCATACCATGGAGGTGTGTGACGTCGGAGAATGGAGGTGTGTGAAGTCACAGAATGGAGCTGTGTGAAGTCACAGAATGGAGGTGGGTGAAGTCACAGAATGGAGGTGTGTGAAGTCAGAATGGAGGTGTATGAAGTCATAGAATGGAGGTGTGTGAAGTCAGAATGGAGGTGTGTGAACTCATAGAATGGAGGTGTGTGACGTCACAATGGAAGTGTGTGAAGTCATAGAATGGAGGTGTGTGAAGTCATAGAATGGAGGTGTGTGATATCATATAATGGAGGTGTGTGAAGTCACAGAATGGAGGTGTGTGAAGTCAGAATGGAGGTGTGAAGTCATAGAATGGAGGTGGGTGAAGTCATAGAAAGGAGGTGTGAGAAGTCAGAGAATGGAGAAGTGTGAAGTCATAGAGTGGAGGTGAGTGAAGTCACAGATTCGAGGTCTGTGAAGTCATAGAATGGAGGTGTGTGAAGTCACAGAATGGAGGTGTGTGAAGTCAAAATGGAGGTGTGTGATGTCTTAAAATGGAGGTGTGTGATGTCTTAAAATGGAGGTGTGTGAAGTCATAGAATGGAGGTGTGTGAAATCATAGAATGAAGGTTTGTGAAGTCACATAATTGAGGTGTGTGAAGTCATAGAATTGAGGTGTGTGAAGTCACAGAATGGAGGTGTGTGAAGTCATAGCATGGAGGTATGTGAAATCATAGAATGGAAGTGTGTGAAGTCATACAATGGAGGTGTGTGAAGTCATACAATGAAGGTGTGTGAAGTCATAGAATGGAGGTGTGTGAATTCATAGAAGGGAGGTGTGTGGAGTCACATAATGGAGGTGTGTGAAGTCAAAATGTAGGTGTGTGACGTCATAAAATGTAGGTGTGTGAAGTCATAGATTGGAGGTGTGTGAAATCATATAATGGAGGCTTGTGAAGTCACAGAATGGAGGTGTGTGAAGTCATAGAATGGAGGTATGTGAAGTCAAATGGGAGGGGTGTGAAGGCGGAGAATGGAGGTGTGGGAAGTCACAGAATGGAGGTGGGTGAAGTCACAGAATGGAGGTGTGTGAAGTCAAAGATTGGAGGTGTGTGAAGTCACAGAATGGACGGGTATGAATTCATAGAATGGAGGTGTTTGAAGTCACAGAATTGAGGTGTTTGAAGTTATATATTGGAGTTGTGTGAAGCCAAAATGGATGTGTGAAGTCATACAATGGAGGTGTGTGAAGTCACAGAATGGAACTGTGTGAAGTCACAGAATGGAGGTGTGTGAAGTCATAGAATGGAGGTGTGTGAAGTCATAGAATATATGTTTGTGAAGTAAGAATGAAGGTGTGTGAAGTCATAGAATGGAAGTGTGTGAATTCACAGAATGGAGGTGTGTGAAATCATAGAAAGGAGGTGTGGGAAGTCATAGAATGGAGGAGTGTGAAGTCATAGATTGGAGGTGAGTGAAGTCACAGATTCGAGGTCTGTGAAGTCATAGAATGGAGGTGTGTGAAATCGAATGAAGGTGTGTGAAGTCATAGAATGTAGGTGTGTGAACTCATAGAATGGAGGTGTGTGACGTCCCAATGGAAGTGTGTGAAGTCATAGAATGGAGGTGTGTGAAGTCACAGAATGGAAGTGTGTGAAGTCAAAATGGAGGTGTGTGACGTCCTAAAATGGAGGTGTGAGAAGTCATAGAATGGAGGTGTGTGAAATCATAGAATAGAGGTTTGTGAAGTCACAGAATGGTGGTGTGTGAACTCAGAATGGAGGTGTGTGATGTCACAGAATGGAGGTGTGTGAAGTCATCGTATGAAGGTATGTGAAATCATAGAATGGAAGTGTGGGAAGTCATAGAATGGAGGTGTGCGAAGTCATACAATGAAGGTGTGTGAAGTCATAGAGTGGAGGTGTGTGAAGTCACAGAAGAGAGGTGTGTGAAGTCACATAATGGAGGTGTGAGAAGTCAAAATGGAGGTGTGTGATGTCATAAAGTGGAGGTGTGTGAAGTCATAGATTGGAGATGTGAGAAATCATAGAATGGAGGTTTGTGAAGTCACAGAATGGAGGTGTGTGAAGTCATAGAATGGAGGTGTGTGAAGTCACATAATGGAGGTGTGTGAAGTCACAGAATGGAGGTGTGTGAACTAAGAATGGAGATGTGTGAAGTCACAGAATGGAGTTGTGTGAAGTCATAGAACTGAGGTGTGTGAAATCACAGAATGGAGGTGTGTGAATTCATAGAATGGAGGTGTGACATCTCAGTATGGTGGTGTGTGAAATCGCAGAATGGAGGTGTGTGAGGTCACAGAATGGAGGTGTGTGAACTCACAATGCAGGTGTGTGAAGTCACGGAATTGCGGTGTGTGACGTCATAGAATGGAAGTGTGTGAAGTTATAGAATGGAGGTGTGTGAAATCATAGAATGGAGGTTTGTGAAGTCACAGAATGGAGGTGTGTGAAGTCATAGAATGGAGGTATGTGAAGTCAAATTGGAGGGGTGTGTAATCGGAGAATGGAGGTGTGGGAAGTCACAGAATGGAGGTAGGTGAATTCACAGAATGGAGGTGTGTGAAGTCAAAGAATGGAGGTGTGTGAAATCACAGAATGGACGGGTATGATTTCATAGAATGGAGGTGTGTGAAGTCACAGAATCGAGGTGTTTGAAGTTATATATTGGAGGTGTGTGAAGTCAAAATGGATGTGTGAAGTCATAGAATGGAGGTGTGTGAAGTCGGAGAATGGAGGTGTGTGAAGTCACAGAATGGAGCTGTGTGAAGTCACAGAATGGAGGTGTGTGAAGTCAAAGAATGGAGGTGTGTGAAGTCATAGAATGGAGGTGTGTGAAGTCATAGAATGTATGTTTGTGATGTAAGAATGAAGGTGTGTGAAGTCATAGAATGGAGGTGTGTGAAGTCACAGAATGGAGGTGTGTGAAGTTATAGAATGGAGGTGTGTGAAGTCATAGAACGGAGTTGTGTGACGTCATATAATGGAGGTGTGTGAAGTCACATAATGGAGGTGTGTGAAGTCATAGAATGGAGGTGTGTGAAGTCATAGAATGTATGTTTGTGATGTAAGAATGAAGGTGTGTGAAGTCATAGAATGGAGGTGTGTGAAGTCACAGAATGGAGGTGTGTGAAGTTATAGAATGGAGGTGTGTGAAGTCATAGAACGGAGTTGTGTGACGTCATATTATGGAGGTGTGTGAAGTCACATAATGGAGGTGTGTGAAGTCAGAATGGAGGTGTGAAGTCATAGAAAGGAGGTGTGGGAAGTCATAGAATGGAGGAGTGTGAAGTCATAGATTGGAGGTGAGTGAAGTCACAGATTCGAGGTCTGTGAAGTCATAGAATGGAGGTGTGTGAAGTCGAATGAAGGTGTGTGAAGTCATAGAATGTAGGTGTATGAACTCATAGAATGGAGGTGTGTGACGTCCCAATGGAAGCGTGTGAAGTCATAGAATGGAGGTGTGTGAAGTCACAGAATGGAAGTGTGTGAATTCAAAATGGAGGTGTGTGACGTCCTAAAATGGAGGTGTGAGAAGTCATAGAATGGAGGTGTGTGAAATCATAGAATAGAGGTTTGTGAAGTCACAGAATGGAGGTGTGTGAACTCAGAATGGAGGTGTGTGAAGGCACAGAATGGAGGTGTGTGAAGTCATCGTATGAAGGTATGTGAAATCATAGAATGGAAGTGTGTGAAGTCATAGAATGGAGGTGTGCGAAGTCATACAATGAAGGTGTGTGAAGTCATAGAATGTAGGTGTGTGAAGTCACAGAAGAGAGGTGTGTGAAGTCACATAATGGAGGTGTGAGAAGTCAAAATGGAGGTGTGTGACGTCATAAAATGGAGGTGTGTGAAGTCATAGATTGGAGGTGTGTGAAATCATAGAATGGAGGTTTGTGAAGTCACAGAATGGAGGTGTGTGAATTCACAGAATAGAGGTTTGTGAAGTCATAGAATGGAGGTAGGTGAAGTCACAGAATGGAGGCGTGTGAAGTCACAGAATGGAGGTGCGTGAACTCAGAATGGAGATGTGTGAAGTCATAGAATTGAGGTGTGTGAAATCACAGAATGGAGGTGTGTGAATTCTTAGAATGGAGGTGTGACATCTCAGAATGGAGGTGTGTGAAATCCCAGAATGGAGGTGTGTGAGGTCACAGAATGGAGGTGTGTGAACTCACAATGCAGGTGTGTGAAGTGACGGAATGGCGGTGTGTGAAGTCATAGAATGGAAGTGTGTGAAGTCATAGAATGGAGGTGTGTGAAGTCACAGAAGCGAGGTGTGTGGAGTCACATAATGGAGGTGTGTGAAGTCAAAATGGAGGTGTGTGACGTCATAAAATGTAGGTGTGTGAAGTCATAGTTTGGAGGTGTGTGAAATCATAGAATGGAGGTTTGTGAAGTCACAGAATGGAGGTGTGTGAAGTCACAGAATGGAGGTGTGTGAAGTCATAGAATGGAGGTATGTGAAGTCAAATTGGAGTGGTGTGAACTCACAGAATGGAGCTGTGTGAAGTCACAGAATGGAGGTGTGTGAAGTCATAGAATGGAGGTGTGTGAAGTCATAGAATATATGTTTGTGAAGTAAGAATGAAGGTGTGTGAAGTCATAGAATGGAAGTGTGTGAAGTCACAGAATGGAGGTGTGTGAAGTCATAGAAAGGAGGTGTGGGAAGTCATAGAATGGAGGAGTGTGAAGTCATAGATTGGAGGTGAGTGAAGTCACAGATTCGAGGTCTGTGAAGTCATAGAATGGAGGTGTGTGAAGTCGAATGAAGGTGTGTGAAGTCATAGAATGTAGGTGTAGGTGTGTGAACTCATAGAATGGAGGTGTGTGACGTCCCAATGGAAGTGTGTGAAGTCATAGAATGGAGGTGTGTGAAGTCACAGAATGGAAGTGTGTGAAGTCAAAATGGAGGTGTGTGACGTCCTAAAATGGAGGTGTGAGAAGTCATAGAATGGAGGTGTGTGAAATCATAGAATAGAGGTTTGTGAAGTCACAGAATGGAGGTGTGTGAACTCAGAATGGAGGTGTGTGATGTCACAGAATGGAGGTGTGTGAAGTCATCGTATGAAGGTATGTGAAATCATAGAATGGAAGTGTGTGAAGTCATAGAATGCAAGTGTGTGAAGTCATAGAATGGAGGTGTGTGAAGTCACAGAAGCGAGGTGTGTGGAGTCACATAATGGAGGTGTGTGAAGTCAAAATGGAGGTGTGTGACGTCATAAAATGTAGGTGTGTGAAGTCATAGTTTGGAGGTGTGTGAAATCATAGAATGGAGGTTTGTGAAGATACAGAATGGAGGTGTGTGAAGTCACAGAATGGAGGTGTGTGAAGTCATAGAATGGAGGTATGTGAAGTCAAATTGGAGTGGTGTGAACTAAAAGAATGGAGCTGTGTGAAGTCACAGAATGGAGGTGTGTGAAGTCATAGAATGGAGGTGTGTGAAGTCATAGAATATATGTTTGTGAAGTAAGAATGAAGGTGTGTGAAGTCATAGAATGGAAGTGTGTGAAGTCACAGAATGGAGGTGTGTGAAGTCATAGAAAGGAGGTGTGGGAAGTCATAGAATGGAGGAGTGTGAAGTCATAGATTGGAGGTGAGTGAAGTCACAGATTCGAGGTCTGTGAAGTCATAGAATGGAGGTGTGTGAAGTCGAATGAAGGTGTGTGAAGTCATAGAATGTAGGTGTGTGAACTCATAGAATGGAGGTGTGTGACGTCCCAATGGAAGTGTGTGAAGTCATAGAATGGAGGTGTGTGAAGTCACAGAATGGAAGTGTGTGAAGTCAAAATGGAGGTGTGTGACGTCCTAAAATGGAGGTGTGAGAAGTCATAGAATGGAGGTGTGTGAAATCATAGAATAGAGGTTTGTGAAGTCACAGAATGGCGGTGTGTGAACTCAGAATGGAGGTGTGTGATGTCACAGAATGGAGGTGTGTGAAGTCATCGTATGAAGGTATGTGAAATCATAGAATGGAAGTGTGTGAAGTCATAGAATGGAGGTGTGTGAAGTCATAGAGTGGAGGTGTGTGAAGTCACAGAAGAGAGGTGTGTGAAGTCACATAATGGAGGTGTGAGAAGTCAAAATGGAGGTGTGTGACGTCATAAAGTGGAGGTGTGTGAAGTCATAGATTGGAGGTGTGAGAAATCATAGAATGGAGGTTTGTGAAGTCACAGAATGGAGGTGTGTGAAGTCATAGAATGGAGGTGTGTGAAGTCACATAATGGAGGTGTGTGAAGTCACAGAATGGAGGTGTGTGAACTAAGAATGGAGATGTGTGAAGTCACAGAATGGAGTTGTGTGAAGTCATAGAATTGAGGTGTGTGAAATCACAGAATGGAGGTGTGTGAATTCATAGAATGGAGGTGTGACATCTCAGAATGGTGGTGTGTGAAATCGCAGAATGGAGGTGTGTGAGGTCACAGAATGGAGGTGTGTGAACTCACAATGCAGGTGTGTGAAGTCACGGAATTGCGGTGTGTGACGTCATAGAATGGATGTGTGTGAAGTTATAGAATGGAGGTGTGTGAAGTCACAGAAGGGAGGTGTGTGGAGTCACATAATGGAGGTGTGTGAAGTCAAAATGGAGGTGTGTGACGTCATAAAATGTAGGTGTGTGAAGTCATAGATTGGAGGTGTGTGAAATCATAGAATGGAGGTTTGTGAAGTCACAGAATGGAGGTGTGTGAAGTCATAGAATGGAGGTATGTGAAGTCAAATTGGAGGGGTGTGTAGTCGGAGAATGGAGGTGTGGGAAGTCACAGAAGCGAGGTGTGTGGAGACACATAATGGAGGTGTGTGAAGTCAAAATGGAGGTGTGTGACGTCATAAAATGTAGGTGTGTGAAGTCATAGTTTGGAGGTGTGTGAAATCATAGAATGGAGGTTTGTGAAGTCACAGAATGGAGGTGTGTGAAGTCAGAATGGAGGTGTGTGAAATCACAGAATGGACGGGTATGATTTCATAGAATGGAGGTGTGTGAAGTCACAGAATTGAGGTGTTTGAAGTTATATATTGGAGGTGTGTGAAGTCAAAATGGATATGTGAAGTCATAGAATGGAGGTGTGTGAAGTCGGAGAATGGAGGTGTGTGAAGTCACAGAATGGAGCTGTGTGAAGTCACAGAATGGAGGTGTGTGAAGTCACAGAATGGAGGTGTGTGAAGTCACAGAATGGAGGTGTGTGAAGTCAAAGAATGGAGGTGTGTGAAGTCATAGAATGGAGGTGTGTGAAGTCATAGAATGTATGTTTGTGAAGTAAGAATGAAGGTGTGTGAAGTCATAGAATGGAGGTGTGTGAAGTCACAGAATGGAGGTGTGTGAAGTTATAGAATGGAGGTGTGTGAAGTCATAGAACGGAGTTGTGTGACGTCATATAATGGAGGTGTGTGAAGTCACATAATGGAGGTGTGTGAAGTCAGAATGGAGGTGTGAAGTCATAGAAAGGAGGTTTGGGAAGTCATAGAATGGAGGAGTGTGAAGTCATAGATTGGAGGTGAGTGAAGTCACAGATTCGAGGTCTGTGAAGTCATAGAATGGACGTGTGTGAAGTCGAATGAAGGTGTTTGAAGTCATAGAATGTAGGTGTGTGAACTCATAGAATGGAGGTGTGTGACGTCCCAATGGAAGTGTGTGAAGTCATAGAATGGAGGTGTGTGAAGTCACAGAATGGAAGTGTGTGAATTCAAAATGGAGGTGTGTGACGTCCTAAAATGGAGGTGTGAGAAGTCATAGAATGGAGGTGGGTGAAATCATAGGATAGAGGTTTGTGAAGTCACAGAATGGAGGTGTGTGAACTCAGAATGGAGGTGTGTGAAGGCACAGAATGGAGGTGTGTGAAGTCATCGTATGAAGGTATGTGAAATCATAGAATGGAAGTGTGTGAAGTCATAGAATGGAGGTGTGTGAAGTCACAGAAGAGAGGTGTGTGAAGTCACATAATGGAGGTGTGAGAAGTCAAAATGGAGGTGTGTGACGTCATAAAATGGAGGTGTGTGAAGTCATAGATTGGAGGTGTGTGAAATCATAGAATGGAGGTTTGTGAAGTCACAGAATGGAAGTGTGTGAAGTCACAGAATAGAGGTTTGTGAAGTCATAGAATGGAGGTAGGTGAAGTCACAGAATGGAGGTGTGTGAAGTCATATAATGGAGGTGTGTGAAGTCACAGAATGGAGGTGTGTGAAGTCACAGAATGGAGGTGCGTGAACTCAGAATGGAGATGTGTGAAGTCACAGAATGGAGTTGTGTGAAGTCATAGAATTGAGGTGTGTGAAATCACAGAATGGAGGTGTGTGAATTCTTAGAATGGAGGTGTGACATCTCAGAATGGAGGTGTGTGGAATCCCAGAATGGAGGTGTGTGAGATCACAGAATGGAGGTGTGTGAACTCAAAATGCAGGTGTGTGAAGTCACGGAATGGCGGTGTGTAAAGTCATAGAATGGAAGTGTGTGAAGTCATAGAATGGAGGTGTGTGAAGTCACAGAAGGGAGGTGTGTGGAGTCACATAATGGACGTGTGTGAAGTCAAAATGGAGGTGTGTGACGTCATAAAATGTAGGTTTGTGAAGTTATAGTTTGGAGGTGTGTGAAATCATAGAATGGAGGTTTGTGAAGTCACAGAATGGAGGTGTGTGAAGTCACAGAATGGAGGTGTGTGAAGTCATAGAATGGAGGTATGTGAAGTCAAATTGGAGGGGTGTGAAGTCACAGAATGGAGCTATGTGAAGTCACAGAATGGAGGTGTGTGAAGTCATAGAATGGAGGTATGTGAAGTCATAGAATATATGTTTGTGAAGTAAGAATGAACGTGTGTGAAGTCATAGAATGGAAGTGTGTGAAGTCACAGAATGGAGGTGTGTGAAGTCATAGAAAGGAGGTGTGGGAAGTCATAGAATGGAGGAGTGTGAAGTCATAGATTGGAGGTGAGTGAAGTCACAGATTCGAGGTCTGTGAAGTCATAGAATGGAGGTGTGTGAAGTCGAATGAAGGTGTGTGAAGTCATAGAATGTAGGTGTGTGAACTCATAGAATGGAGGTGTGTGAAGTCACAGAATGGAAGTGTGTGAAGTCAAAATGGAGGTGTGTGACGTCCTAAAATGGAGGTGTGAGAAGTCATAGAATGGAGGTGTGTGAAATCATACAATAGAGGTTTGTGAAGTCACAGAATGGTGGTGTGTGAACTCAGAATGGAGGTGTGTGATGTCACAGAATGGAGGTGTGTGAAGTCATCGTATGAAGGTATGTGAAATCATAGAATGGAAGTGTGTGAAGTCATAGAATGGAGGTGTGCGAAGTCATACAATGAAGGTGTGTAAAGTCATAGAGTGGAGGTTTGTGAAGTCACAGAAAAGAGGTGTGTGAAGTCACATAATGGAGGTGTGAGAAGTCAAAATGGAGGTGTGTGACGTCATAAAGTGGAGGTGTGTGAAGTCATAGATTGGATGTGTGAGAAATCATAGAATGGAGGTTTGTGAAGTCACAGAATGGAGGTGTGTGAAGTCATAGAATGGAGGTGTGTGAAGTCACATAATGGAGGTGTGTGAAGTCACAGAATGGAGGTGTGTGAACTAAGAATGGAGATGTGTGAAGTCACAGAATGGAGTTGTGTGAAGTCACAGAATTGAGGTGTGTGAAATCACAGAATGGAGGTGTGTGAATTCATAGAATGGAGGTGTGACATCTCAGAATGGTGGTGTGTGAAATCGCAGAATGGAGGTGTGTGAGGTCACAGAATGGAGGTGTGTGAACTCACAATGCAGGTGTGTGAAGTCACGGAATTGCGGTGTGTGAAGTCATAGAATGGATGTGTGTGAAGTTATAGAATGGAGGTGTGTGAAGTCACAGAAGGGAGGTGTGTGGAGTCACATAATGGAGGTGTGTGAAGTCAAAATGGAGGTGTGTGACGTCATAAAATGTAGGTGTGTGAAGTCATAGATTGGAGGTGTGTGAAATCATAGAATGGAGGTTTGTGAAGTCACAGAATGGAGGTGTGTGAAGTCATAGAATGGAGGTATGTGAAGTCAAATTGGAGGGGTGTGTAGTCGGAGAATGGAGGTGTGGGAAGTCACAGAATGGAGGTGGGTGAAGTCACAGAATGGAGGTGTGTGAAGTCAAAGAATGGAGGTGTATGAAATCACAGAATGGACGGGTATGATTTCATAGAATGGAGGTGTGTGAAGTCACAGAATAGAGGTGTTTGAAGTTATATATTGGAGGTGTGTGAAGTCAAAACGGATGTGTGAAGTCATAGAATGGAGGTGTGTGAAGTCGGAGAATGGAGGTGTGTGAAGTCACAGAATGGAGCTGTGTGAATTCACAGAATGGAGGTGTGTGAAGTCACAGAATGGAGGTGTGTGAAGTCACAGAATGGAGTTGTGTGAAGTCACAGAATGGAGGTATGTGAAGTTATAGAATGGAGGTGTGTGAAGTCATAGAACGGAGTTGTGTGACGTCACATAATGGAGGTGTGTGAAGTCAGAATGGAGGTGTGAAGTCATAGAAAGGAGGTGTGGGAAGTCATAGAATGGAGGAGTATGAAGTCATAGAGTGGAGGTGAGTGAAGTCAAAGATTCGAGCTCTGTGAAGTCATAGAATGTAGGTGTGTGAACTCATAGAATGGAGGTGTGTGACGTCACAATGGAAGTGTGTGAAGTCATAGAATGGAGGTGTGTGAAGTCAGAGAATGGAAGTGTGTGAATTCATAATGGAGGTGTGTGAAGTCAAAGAATGGAGGTGTGTGAAGTCATAGAATGGAGGTGTGTGAAGTCATAGAATGTATGTTTGTGAAGTAAGATTGAAGGTGTGTGAAGTCATAGAATGGAGGTGTGTGAAGTCACAGAATGGAGGTGTGTGAAGTTATAGAATGGAGGTGTGTGAAGTAATAGAACGGAGTTGTGTGACGTCATATAATGGAGGTGTGTGAAGTCACATAATGGAGGTGTGTGAAGTCAGAATGGAGGTGTGAAGTCATAGAAAGGAGGTGTGGGAAGTCATAGAATGGAGGAGTGTGAAGTCATAGATTGGAGGTGAGTGAAGTCACAGATTCGAGGTCTGTGAAGTCATAGAATGGACGTGTGTGAAGTCGAATGAAGGTGTTTGAAGTCATAGAATGTAGGTGTGTGAACTCATAGAATGGAGGTGTGTGACGTCCCAATGGAAGTGTGTGAAGTCATAGAATGGAGGTGTGTGAAGTCACAGAATGGAAGTGTGTGAATTCAAAATGGAGGTGTGTGACGTCCTAAAATGGAGGTGTGAGAAGTCATAGAATGGAGGTGTGTGAAATCATAGAATAGAGGTTTGTGAAGTCACAGAATGGAGGTGTGTGAACTCAGAATGGAGGTGTGTGAAGGCACAGAATGGAGGTGTGTGAAGTCATCGTAAGAAGGTATGTGAAATCATAGAATGGAAGTGTGTGAAGTCATAGAATGGAGGTGTGTGAAGTCATACAATGAACGTGTGTGAAGTCATAGAATGGAGGTGTGTGAAGTCACAGAAGAGAGGTGTGTGAAGTCACATAATGGAGGTGTGAGAAGTCAAAATGGAGGTGTGTGACGTCATAAAATGGAGGTGTGTGAAGTCATAGATTGGAGGTGTGTGAAATCATAGAATGGAGGTTTGTGAAGTCACAGAATGGAAGTGTGTGAAGTCACAGAATAGAGGTTTGTGAAGTCATAGAATGGAGGTAGGTGAAGTCACAGAATGGAGGTGTGTGAAGTCATATAATGGAGGTGTGTGAAGTCACAGAATGGAGGTGTGTGAAGTCACAGAATGGAGGTGCGTGAACTCAGAATGGAGATGTGTGAAGTCACAGAATGGAGTTGTGTGAAGTCATAGAATTGAGGTGTGTGAAATCACAGAATGGAGGTGTGTGAATTCTTAGAATGGAGGTGTGACATCTCAGAATGGAGGTGTGTGGAATCCCAGAATGGAGGTGTGTGAGATCACAGAATGGAGGTGTGTGAACTCAAAATGCAGGTGTGTGAAGTCACGGAATGGCGGTGTGTAAAGTCATAGAATGGAAGTGTGTGAAGTCATAGAATGGAGGTGTGTGAAGTCACAGAAGGGAGGTGTGTGGAGTCACATAATGGACGTGTGTGAAGTCAAAATGGAGGTGTGTGACGTCATAAAATGTAGGTTTGTGAAGTTATAGTTTGGAGGTGTGTGAAATCATAGAATGGAGGTTTGTGAAGTCACAGAATGGAGGTGTGTGAAGTCACAGAATGGAGGTGTGTGAAGTCATAGAATGGAGGTATGTGAAGTCAAATTGGAGGGGTGTGAAGTCACAGAATGGAGCTGTGTGAAGTCACAGAATGGAGGTGTGTGAAGTCATAGAATGGAGGTATGTGAAGTCATAGAATATATGTTTGTGAAGTAAGAATGAAGGTGTGTGAAGTCATAGAATGGAAGTGTGTGAAGTCACAGAATGGAGGTGTGTGAAGTCATAGAAAGGAGGTGTGGGAAGTCATAGAATGGAGGAGTGTGAAGTCATAGATTGGAGGTGAGTGAAGTCACAGATTCGAGGTCTGTGAAGTCATAGAATGGAGGTGTGTGAAGTCGAATGAAGGTGTGTGAAGTCATAGAATGTAGGTGTGTGAACTCATAGAATGGAGGTGTGTGAAGTCACAGAATGGAAGTGTGTGAAGTCAAAATGGAGGTGTGTGACGTCCTAAAATGGAGGTGTGAGAAGTCATAGAATGGAGGTGTGTGAAATCATAGAATAGAGGTTTGTGAAGTCACAGAATGGTGGTGTGTGAACTCAGAATGGAGGTGTGTGATGTCACAGAATGGAGGTGTGTGAAGTCATCGTATGAAGGTATGTGAAATCATAGAATGGAAGTGTGTGAAGTCATAGAATGGAGGTGTGCGAAGTCATACAATGAAGGTGTGTAAAGTCATAGAGTGGAGGTTTGTGAAGTCACAGAAAAGAGGTGTGTGAAGTCACATAATGGAGGTGTGAGAAGTCAAAATGGAGGTGTGTGACGTCATAAAGTGGAGGTGTGTGAAGTCATAGATTGAATGTGTGAGAAATCATAGAATGGAGGTTTGTGAAGTCACAGAATGGAGGTGTGTGAAGTCATAGAATGGAGGTGTGTGAAGTCACATAATGGAGGTGTGTGAAGTCACAGAATGGAGGTGTGTGAACTAAGAATGGAGATGTGTGAAGTCACAGAATGGAGTTGTGTGAAGTCACAGAATTGAGGTGTGTGAAATCACAGAATGGAGGTGTGTGAATTCATAGAATGGAGGTGTGACATCTCAGAATGGTGGTGTGTGAAATCGCAGAATGGAGGTGTGTGAGGTCACAGAATGGAGGTGTGTGAACTCACAATGCAGGTGTGTGAAGTCACGGAATTGCGGTGTGTGAAGTCATAGAATGGATGTGTGTGAAGTTATAGAATGGAGGTGTGTGAAGTCACAGAAGGGAGGTGTGTGGAGTCACATAATGGAGGTGTGTGAAGTCAAAATGGAGGTGTGTGACGTCATAAAATGTAGGTGTGTGAAGTCATAGATTGGAGGTGTGTGAAATCATAGAATGGAGGTTTGTGAAGTCACAGAATGGAGGTGTGTGAAGTCATAGAATGGAGGTATGTGAAGTCAAATTGGAGGGGTGTGTAGTCGGAGAATGGAGGTGTGGGAAGTCACAGAATGGAGGTGGGTGAAGTCACAGAATGGAGGTGTGTGAAGTCAAAGAATGGAGGTGTATGAAATCACAGAATGGACGGGTATGATTTCATAGAATGGAGGTGTGTGAAGTCACAGAATAGAGGTGTTTGAAGTTATATATTGGAGGTGTGTGAAGTCAAAACGGATGTGTGAAGTCATAGAATGGAGGTGTGTGAAGTCGGAGAATGGAGGTGTGTGAAGTCACAGAATGGAGCTGTGTGAATTCACAGAATGGAGGTGTGTGAAGTCACAGAATGGAGGTGTGTGAAGTCACAGAATGGAGTTGTGTGAAGTCACAGAATGGAGGTATGTGAAGTTATAGAATGGAGGTGTGTGAAGTCATAGAACGGAGTTGTGTGACGTCACATAATGGAGGTGTGTGAAGTCAGAATGGAGGTGTGAAGTCATAGAAAGGAGGTGTGGGAAGTCATAGAATGGAGGAGTATGAAGTCATAGAGTGGAGGTGAGTGAAGTCAAAGATTCGAGCTCTGTGAAGTCATAGAATGTAGGTGTGTGAACTCATAGAATGGAGGTGTGTGACGTCACAATGGAAGTGTGTGAAGTCATAGAATGGAGGTGTGTGAAGTCAGAGAATGGAAGTGTGTGAATTCATAATGGAGGTGTGTGAAGTCAAAGAATGGAGGTGTGTGAAGTCATAGAATGGAGGTGTGTGAAGTCATAGAATGTATGTTTGTGAAGTAAGATTGAAGGTGTGTGAAGTCATAGAATGGAGGTGTGTGAAGTCACAGAATGGAGGTGTGTGAAGTTATAGAATGGAGGTGTGTGAAGTAATAGAACGGAGTTGTGTGACGTCATATAATGGAGGTGTGTGAAGTCACATAATGGAGGTGTGTGAAGTCAGAATGGAGGTGTGAAGTCATAGAAAGGAGGTGTGGGAAGTCATAGAATGGAGGAGTGTGAAGTCATAGATTGGAGGTGAGTGAAGTCACAGATTCGAGGTCTGTGAAGTCATAGAATGGACGTGTGTGAAGTCGAATGAAGGTGTTTGAAGTCATAGAATGTAGGTGTGTGAACTCATAGAATGGAGGTGTGTGACGTCCCAATGGAAGTGTGTGAAGTCATAGAATGGAGGTGTGTGAAGTCACAGAATGGAAGTGTGTGAATTCAAAATGGAGGTGTGTGACGTCCTAAAATGGAGGTGTGAGAAGTCATAGAATGGAGGTGTGTGAAATCATAGAATAGAGGTTTGTGAAGTCACAGAATGGAGGTGTGTGAACTCAGAATGGAGGTGTGTGAAGGCACAGAATGGAGGTGTGTGAAGTCATCGTAAGAAGGTATGTGAAATCATAGAATGGAAGTGTGTGAAGTCATAGAATGGAGGTGTGTGAAGTCATACAATGAACGTGTGTGAAGTCATAGAATGGAGGTGTGTGAAGTCACAAAAGAGAGGTGTGTGAAGTCACATAATGGAGGTGTGAGAAGTCAAAATGGAGGTGTGTGACGTCATAAAATGGAGGTGTGTGAAGTCATAGATTGGAGGTGTGTGAAATCATAGAATGGAGGTTTGGGAAGTCACAGAATGGAGGTGTGTGTAGTCACAGAATAGAGGTTTGTGAAGTCATAGAATGGAGGTAGGTGAAGTCACAGAATGGAGGTGTGTGAAGTCATAGAATGGAGGTGTGTGAAGTCACAGAATGGAGGTGCGTGAACTCAGAATGGAGATGTGTGTAGTCACAGAATGGAGTTGTGTGAAGTCATAGAATTGAGGTGTGTGAAATCACAGAATGCAGGTGTGTGAATTCTTAGAATGGAGGTGTGACATCTCAGAATGGAGGTGTGTGAAATCCCAGAATGGAGGTGTGTGAGGTCACAGAATGGAGGTGTGTGAACTCACAATGCAGGTGTGTGAAGTCACGGAATGGCGGTGTGTGAAGTCATAGAATGGAAGTGTGTGAAGTCATAGAATGGAGGTGTGTGAAGTCACAGAACCGAGGTGTGTGGAGTCACATAATGGAGGTGTGTGATGTCAAAATGGAGGTGTGTGACGTCATAAAATGTAGGTGTGTGAAGTCATAGTTTGGAGGTGTGTGAAATCATAGAATGGAGGTTTGTGAAGTCACAGAATGGAGGTGTGTGAAGTCACAGAATGGAGGTGTGTGAAGTCATAGAATGGAGGTATGTGAAGTCAAATTGGAGGGGTGTGAAGTCATAGAATGGAGCTATGTGAAGTCAAATTGAAGGGGTGTGAATTCGGAGAATGGAGGTGTGGGAAGTCACATAATGGAGGTAGGTGAAGTCAAAGAATGGAGGTGTGTGAAGTCAAAGAATGGAGGAGTGTGAAGTCACAGAATGGACGGGTATGATTTCATAGAATGGATGTGTGTGAAGTCACAGAATTGAGGTGTTTGAAGTTATATATTGGAGGTGTGTGAAGTCAAAATGGATGTGTGAAGTCATAGAATGGTGGTGTGTGAAGTTGGAGAATGGAGGTGTGTGAAGTCACAGAATGGAGCTGTGTGAATTCACAGAATGGAGGGGTGTGAAGTCACAGAATGGAGGTGTGTGAAGTCACAGAATGGAGGTGTGTGAAGTCAAAGAATGGAGGTGTGTGAAGTCATAGAATGGAGGGGTGTGAAGTCATAGAATGTATGTTTGTGAAGTAAGAATGAAGGTGTGTGAAGTCATAGATTGGAGGTGGGTGAAGTCACAGAATGGACGTGTGTGAAGTTATAGAATGGAGGTGTGTGAAGTCAGAGAACGGAGTTGTGTGACGTCATATAATGGAGGTGCTTGAAGCCACATAATGGAGGTGTGTGAAGTCAGAATGGAGGTGTGAAGTCATAGAAAGGAGGTGTGGGAAGTCATAGAATGGAGGAGTGTGAAGTCATAGATTGGAGGTGAGTGAAGTCACAGATTCGAGGTCTGTGAAGTCATAGAATGGAGGTGTGTGAAGTCGAATAAAGGTGTGTGAAGTCATAGAATGTAGGTGTGTGAACTCATAGAATGGAGGTGTGTGAAGTCACAGAATGGAGCTGTGTGAAGTCACAGAATGGAGGTGTGTGAAGTCACAGAATGGAGTTGTGTGAAGTCACAGAATGGAGGTGTGTGAGGTCATAGAATGGAGGTGTGTGAAGTCACAGAATGGAAGTGTGTGAATTCAAAATGGAGGTGTGTGACGTCCTAAAAAGGAGGTGTGAGAAGTCATAGAATGGAGGTGTGTGGAATTATAGAATAGAGGTTTGTGAAGTCACAGAATGGAGGTGTGTGAACTCAGAATGGAGGTGTGTGAACGCACAGAATGGAGGTGTGTGAAGTCATCGTATGAAGGTATGTGAAATCATAGAATGGAAGTGTGTGAAGTCATAGAATGGAGGTGTGCTAAGCCATACAATGAGGGTGTGTGAAGTCATAGAATGGAAGTGTGTGAAGTCACAGAAGAGAGGTGTGTGAAGTCACATAATGGAGGTGTGAGAAGTCAAATTGAGGTGTGTGACGTCATAAAATGGAGGTGTGTGAAGTCATAGATTGGAGGTGTGTGAAATCATAGAATGGAGGTTTGTGAAATCACAGAATAGAGGTGTGTGAAGTCACAGAATGGAGGTTTGTGAAGTCATAGAATGGAGGTAGGTGAAGTCACAGAATGGAGGTGTGTGAAGACATAGAATGGAGGTGTGTGAAGTCACAGAATGGAGGTGTGTGAAGTCACAGAATGGAGGTGCTTGAACTCAGAATGGAGATGTGTGAAGTCACAGAATGGAGTTGTATGAAGTCATAGAATGGAGGTGCGTGAAATCACAGAATGGAGGTGTGTGAATTCATAGAATGGAGGTGTGACATCTCAGAATGGAGGTGTGTGAAATCGCAGAATGGAGGTGTGTGAGGTCACAGAATGGAGGTGTGTGAACTCACAATGCAGGTGTGTGAAGTCACGGAATGGTGGTGTGTGAAGTCATAGAATGGAGGTGTGTGAAGTCACAGAAGCGAGGTGTGTGGAGTCACATAATGGAGGTGTGTGAAGTCAAAATGGAGGTTTGTGACTTCATAAAATGTAGGTGTGTGAAGTCATAGTTTGGAGGTGTGTGAAATCATAGAATGGAGGTTTGTGAAGTCACAGAATGGAGGTGTGTGAAGTCACAGAATGGAGGTGTGTGAAGTCATAGAATGGAGGTATGTGAAGTCAAATTGGAGGGGTGTGAAGTCGGAGAATGGCGGTGTGGGAAGTCACAGAATGGAGGTGGGTGAAGTCACAGAATGGAGGTGTGCGAAGTCAAAGAATGGAGGTGTGTGAAGTCACAGAATGGATGGGTATGATTTCATAGAATGGAGGTGTGTGAAGTCACAGAATTCAGGTGTTTGAAGTTATATATTGGAGGTGTGTGAAGTCAAAATAGATGTGTGAAGTCATAGAATGGAGGTGTGTGAAGTCGGAGAATGGAGGTGTGTGAAGTCACAGAATGGAGCTGTGTGAATTCACAGAATGGAGGTGTGTGAAGTCACAGAATGGAGGTGTGTGAAGTCAAAGAATGGAGGTGTGTGATGTCAGAATGCAGGTGTGTGAAGTCATAGTATGGAGGTGTGTGAAATCATAGAATGGAGTTTTGTGAAGTCACAGAATGGAGCTGTGTGAATACAGAATGGAGGTGTGTGAAGTCATAGAATGTAGGTGTTTGAAGTCAGAACGGAGGTGTGTGAACTCATAGAATGGAGGTGAGTGACGTCACAATGGAAGTGTGTGAAGTCATACAATGGAGGTGTGTGAAGTCACAGAATGGAGGTGTGTGAAGTCATAGAATGGAGGTGTGTGAAGTCACAGAGTGGAGCTGTTTGAAGTCATAGAATGGAGGTGTGTGAAGTTATAGAATGGATGTTTGTAAAGAAAGAATGAAGTTGTATGAAGTCATAGAATAAACGTGTGACGTCAAAGAATGGAGGTGTGTGAAGTCATAGAATGGAGGTGTGTAAACTCAGAATGGAGGTGTGTGAAGTCATAGAATGGAGGTGTGTGAAGTTATAAAATGGAGGTGTGTGAAGTCATAGAATGGAAGTGTGTGAAGTCATAGAATGGAGATGTGTGAAGTCACAGAATTGAGGTGTTTGAAGTCATACATTAGAGGAGTGTGAAGTCAAAATGGATGTGTGAAATCATAGAATGAAGGTGTGTGAAATCATAGAATGAGGGTGTGTGAGGTCATAGAATGGAGGTGTGTGAAGTCACAGAATGGAGGTGTGTGAAATTATAAAAGGGAGGTTTATGAAGTCATAGAATGGAAGTGTGTGAAGTCACACAATGGAGGTGTGTGAAGTCACAGAATAGAGGTGTGTGAAGTCACAGAATGGAGGTGTGTGAACTCAGAATGGTGGTTTGTGAAGTCACCAAATAGAGGTGTGTGAAGTCATAGAATGGAAGTGTATGAAGTCATAGAATGGATGGGTGTGAAGTCAGAATGGAGATGTGTGAAGTCACCGAATGGAGTTGTGTGAACTCAGAATGGAGGTGTGTGAAGTCACAGAATGGATGTTTGTGAAGTCATAGAATGGAGGTGTGTGAAGTCATAGAATGGATGTTTCTGAAGTAAGAATGAAGGGGTGTGAAGTCACAGAAAGAGGTGTGGGAAGTCATAGAATGGAGGAGTGTAAAGTCATAGAATGCAGGCGAGTGAAGTCACAGATTCGAGGTCTGTGAAGTCATAGAATGGAGGTGTGTGATATCAGAATGGAGGTGTGCGAAGTCATAAAATAGAGGTGTGTGAAGTCAGAATGGTGGTGTGTGAAGTCATAGAATGGAGGTGTGTGAAGTCAGAATGGAGCTGTGTGAACTCAGAGAATGGAGGTGTGTGAAGTCATAGAATGGAGGTGTGTGAAGAAAGAATGGAGGTGTGTGAAGTCTCAGAATTGAGGTGTGTGATCACAGAATTGAGGTGTGTGAAGTAAAGAATGTACTTGTGTGAAGTCATAGAATGGAGGTGTGTGAAGTCATAGAATGTATGTTTGTGAAGTAAGAATGAAGGTGTGTGAAGTCATAGAATGGAGGTTTGTGAAGTCACAGAATGGAGTTGTGTGAAGTCATAGATTGGAGGTCTGTGAAGACATAGAATGGAGGTGTGTGAAGTCATATAATGGAGGTGTGTGAAGTCACAGATTGGATGTGTGTGAAGTCAGAATGGAGGTGTGAATCATAGAATGGAGGTGGGTGAATCATAGAATGGAGGTGTGGGAAGTCACAGAATGGAGGTGTGTGACGTCACAGAATGGAGGTGTGTGAAATCAGAATGGAGGTGTGTAAAGTCACAGAATGGAGGTGTGTGAAGTCATAGAATTGAAGTGTGTGAAGTCATAGAATGGAGGTGTGTGAAGTCACAGAATGGACGGTATGAAGTCATAGAATGGAGGTGTGTGAAATCACAGAATTGAGGTGTTTGAAGTCATATATTGGAGCTGTGTGAAGTCAAAATGGATGTGTGAATTCATAGAATGGAGGTGTGTGAAATCACAGAATGAGGGTGTGTGAGGGCATAGAATGGAGGTGTGTGAAGTCACAGAATGGAGGTGTGTGACGTCACAGAATGGAGGTTTGTGAAGTCATAGAATGGGGTTGTGTGAAGTCATAGAATGGATGTTTCTGAAGTAAGAATGAAGGTGTGTGAAGTCATAGAATGGAGGTATGTGAACACATAGAATGGAGGTGTGTGAATTCACAGAATGAAGTTGTGTGAAGTCAGAATGGAGGTGTGTAGTCATAAATTGGAGGTGGTGAAGTCATAGAAAGGAGGTGTAGAAAGTCATAGAATGGAGGAGTGTGAAGTCATAGAGTGCAGGTGAGTGAAGTCACAGATTCGAGGTCTGTGAAGTCATAGAATGGAGGTGTGTGAAGTAAGAATGGAGGTGTGTGAAGTCATACAATACAGGTGTGTGATGTCAGAATGGAGGTGTGTGAAGTCATAGATGGAGTTGTGTGAAGTCGCAGTATGGAGGTGTGTGAAATCATAGAATGGAGTTTTGTGAAGTCACAGAATGGAGCTGTGTGAATACAGAATGGGGGTGTGTGAAGTCATAGAATGTAGGTGTTTGAAGTCAGAACGGAGGTGTGTGAACTCATAGAATGGAGGTGAGTGACGTCACAATGGAAGTGTGTGAAGTCATACAATGGAGGTGTGTGAAGTCACAGAATGGAGGTGTGTGAAGTCATAAAATGGAGGTGGGTGAAGTCATAGAAAGGAGATGTGGGAAGTCATAGAATGGAGGAGTGTGCAGTCCTAGAGTGGAGGTGAGTGAAGTCACATATTCGAGGTCTGTGAAGTCATAGAAAGGAGGTGTATGAAGTCAGAATGGAGGTGTGTGAAGTCATAGAATGGAGGTGTGTGAACTCATAGAATGGAGGTGTGTGACGTCACAAAGGAAGTGTGTGAAGTCACAGAATGGAGGTGTGAGGAGTCAAAATGGAGGTCTGTGACATCATAAAATGGAGGTGTGTGAAGTCATAGAATGGAGCTGTGTGAAATCATAAAATGGAGCTTTGTGAAGTCACAGTATGGAGGTGTGTGAACTCAGAATGGAGGTGTGTGAAGTCACAGAATGGAGGTGTGTGAAGTCACAAAATGAAGGTGTGTGAAGGCATAGAATGGATGTGAGTGAAGACAGAGAAGGGAGGTGTGTGAAGTCACAGAATGAAGGTGTGTGAAGGCATAGAATGGATGTGTGTGAAGACACAGAAGGGAGGTATGTGAAGTCACATAATGGAGGTGTGTGAAGTGAAAATGGAGGTGTGTGACTTCATAAAATGGAGGTGTATGAAATCATAGAATGGAGGTGTGTGAAATCATAGAATGGAGTTTTGTGAAGTCACAGAATGGAGCTGTGTGAATACAGAATGGAGGTGTGTGAAGTCATAAAATGGAGGTGGGTGAAGTCATAGAAAGTACATGTGGGAAGTCATAGAATGGAGGAGTGTGAAGTCATAGATTGGAGGTGAGTGAAGTCACATATTCGAGGTCTGTGAAGTCATAGAATGGAGGTGGGTGAAGTCATAATGGAGGTGTGTGAAGTCATAGAATGGAGGTGTGTGAACTCATAGAATGGAGGTGTGTGACGTCAAAAAGGAAGTGTGTGAAGTCATAGAATGCAAGTGTGAAGTCACAGAATGGAGGTGTGAGAAGTCAACATGGAGGTGTGTGACGTCATGAAATGGAGGTGTGTGAAGTCATAGAATGGAGCTGTGTGAAATCATAGAATGGAGGTTTGTGAAGTCACAGAATGGAGGTGTGTGAAGTCATAGAGTGGAGGTGTGTGAAGTCACAGAATGGAGGTGTGTGAAGTCACAGCATGGAGGTATGTGAAATCATAGAATGGAAGTGTGTGAAGTCATAGAATGGAGGTGTGTGAATCACAGAATGAAGGTGTGTGAAGTCATAGAATGGAGGTGTGTGAAGACACAGAAGGGAGGTGTGTGAAGTCACATAATGGAGGTGTGTGAAGCCAAATGGAGGTGTGTGACCTCATAAAATGGAGGTGTGTGAAGTCATAGAATGGAGGTGTGTGAAATCATGGAATGGAGGTTTGTGAAGTCACAGTTTGGAGGTGTGTGACGTCACAGAATGGAGGTTTGTGTAGTCATAGAATGGAGGTATGTGAAGTCAAATTGGAGGGGTGTGAAGTATGAGAATGGAGGTGTGTGAAGTCATAGAATGGAGGTGTGTGAAGTCACAGAATGGAGGTGTGTGAAGTCACAGAATGGAGGTGTGTGAACTTAGAATGGAGGTGTGTGAAGTCACAGAATGGAGGTTTGTGAAGTCATATAATGGAGGTGTGTGAAGTCATAGAATGGATGTTTCTGAGGTAAGAATGAAGGAGAGTGAAGTCAGAGAATGGAGGTGTGTGAAGTCAAAATGGAGGTGTGTGAACTCATAGAATGGACGTGTGTGAACTCATAGATGGAGGTGTGTGAAGTCATCGAATGGAGGTGTTTGAAGTCAGAATGGAGGTGTGAGAATTAACAGAATGGAGGTGTGTGAATTCAGAATGGAGGTATGTGAAGTCACAGAATGGAGATGTGTGAATTCAGAATGGAGGTTAGTGAAGTCATATAATGGAGGTGTGTGAAGTCATAGAAAGGAGGTGTGTGAAGTCATACAATGGAGGTGTGTGAAATCATAGAATGGAGGTGTTTGAATTCACAGAATGGAGGTGTGTGAAGTCAGAGTGGAGGTGTGTGAAGTCATAGAATTGAGGTGTGAAATCAGAAGGGAGGTGTGTGAACTCATAGAATGCAGGTGTGTGAAATCACAATGGAGGTCTGTGAAGTCATAGAATGGAGTTGTGTGAAGTCACAGAATGGAGGTGTGTGAACTCATGGAATGGAGCTGGGTGAAGTCATAGAATGGAGGTGTGTGATGTCACAATGGAACTGTGTGAAGTCATAGAATGGAGGTGTGTAAAGTCACAATGGAGGTGTGTGAAATCATAGAATGGAGGTGTGTGAAGTCACAAAATGGAGGTGTGTGAAGTCATACAATGGAGGTGAGTGAAGTCCGAAAGGAGTTCTGTGAAGTCACAGAATGGAGGTGTGTGAACTCAGAATGGAGTTGTGTGAAGTCATAGAAGGAGGTGTGTGAAGTCATAGATGTAGGTGTGTGAAGTCATAGTATGGAGGTGTGTGAAGTCATAGGATGGAAGTGTGTGAAGTCAGAGAATGAAGCTGTGTGAAGTCATGAAATGGATGTGTGTGAAGTCACAGAATTGAGGTGTGTGAAGTCATAGAATGGAGGTGTGTGAATTCATAGAATGGAGGTTTGTGAAATCACAGAATGGAGGAGTGTGAAGTCACAGAATGGCGGTGTTTGAACTCACAATAGAGGTGTCTGAAATCACAGAATGGAGGTGTGTGAAGTCAAAGAATGGAAGTGTGTGAAGTCATAGAATGGAGGTGTGTGAAGTAAGAATGGACGTGTGAAGTCACAGAATTGAGGTGTGTGAAGTCACAGAATGGAGGTTTGTAAAGACATACAATGGAGGTGTGTGAAGTCATAGAATGGATTTTTCTAAAGTAAGACTGAATGTGTGTGAAGTCATAGTATGGAGGTGTGTGAAGTCATAGGATGGAAGTGTGTGAAGTCAGAGAATGAAGCTGTGTGAAGTCATGAAATGGATGTGTGTGAAGTCACAGAACTGAGGTGTGTGAAGTCATAGAATGGAGGTGTGTGAATTCATAGAATGGAGGTTTGTGAAATCACAGAATGGAGGAGTGTGAAGTCACAGAATGGAGGTGTTTGAACTCACAATAGAGGTGTCTGAAATCACAGAATGGAGGTGTGTGAAGTCATAGAATGGAAGTGTGTGAAGTCATAGAATGGAGGTGTGTGAAGTAAGAATGGACGTGTGAAGTCACAGAATTGAGGTGTGTGAAGTCACAGAATGGAGGTTTGTAAAGACATACAATGGAGGTGTGTGAAGTCATAGAATGGATTTTTCTAAAGTAAGACTGAATGTGTGTGAAGTCATAGAATGGAGGTGTGTGAAGTCAAAATTAAGGTGTGTGAACTCATAGAATGGAGGTGTGTGAACTCATAGATTGGTGGTGTGAAGTCATGGAATGGAGGTGTGTGAAGTCAAAGATTGGAGGTGTGTGAAGTCAAACAATAGAGGTGTGTGAAGTCACAGAATAGAGGTGTGTGAAGTCACAGATTGGAAGTGTGTGAAGTCAAAACGGAGATGCGTGAAGTAAAAAAGGTGGTGTGTGAAGTCACAAATGGAGGTGTGTGAAGTCACAGAATGGAGGTATGTGAACTCAGAATGGAGGTGTGTGAAGTCATAGATGGAGGTGTGGGAAGTCATAGTATGGAGGTGTGTGAAATTATAGAAAGGAGTTTTGTGAACTCACAGAATGGACTGTGTGAAGTCAGAATGGAGGTGTGTGAAGTCATAGAATGCAGGTGTGTGAAGTCACAGAATGGAGGTGTGTGACTTCATAGAATGGTGGTGTGTGAAGTCATAGAATGGAGGTGTGTGAAGTCATAGAATGGAGGTGTGTGAAGTCACAGAATGGAGGTGTGTGAAGTCACAGAATGGAGGTGTGTGAAGGCATAGAATGGATGTGAGTGAAGACAGAGAAGGGAGGTGTGTGAAGTCACAGAATGAAGGTGTGTGAAGGCATAGAATGGATGTGTGTGAAGACACAGAAGGGAGGTATGTGAAGTCACATAATGGAGGTGTGTGAAGTGAAAATGGAGGTGTGTGACTTCATAAAATGGAGGTGTATGAAATCATAGAATGGAGGTGTGTGAAATCATAGAATGGAGTTTTGTGAAGTCACAGAATGGAGCTGTGTGAATACAGAATGGAGGTGTGTGAAGTCATAAAATGGAGATGGGTGAAGTCATAGAAAGTACATGTGGGAAGTCATAGAATGGAGGAGTGTGAAGTCATAGATTGGAGGTGAGTGAAGTCACATATTCGAGGTCTGTGAAGTCATAGAATGGAGGTGGGTGAAGTCATAATGGAGGTGTGTGAAGTCATAGAATGGAGGTGTGTGAACTCATAGAATGGAGGTGTGTGACGTCAAAAAGGAAGTGTGTGAAGTCATAGAATGCAAGTGTGAAGTCACAGAATGGAGGTGTGAGAAGTCAACATGGAGGTGTGTGACGTCATGAAATGGAGGTGTGTGAAGTCATAGAATGGAGCTGTGTGAAATCATAGAATGGAGGTTTGTGAAGTCACAGAATGGAGGTGTGTGAAGTCATAGAGTGGAGGTGTGTGAAGTCACAGAATGGAGGTGTGTGAAGTCACAGCATGGAGGTATGTGAAATCATAGAATGGAAGTGTGTGAAGTCATAGAATGGAGGTGTGTGAATCACAGAATGAAGGTGTGTGAAGTCATAGAATGGAGGTGTGTGAAGACACAGAAGGGAGGTGTGTGAAGTCACATAATGGAGGTGTGTGAAGCCAAATGGAGGTGTGTGACCTCATAAAATGGAGGTGTGTGAAGTCATAGAATGGAGGTGTGTGAAATCATGGAATGGAGGTTTGTGAAGTCACAGTTTGGAGGTGTGTGACGTCACAGAATGGAGGTTTGTGTAGTCATAGAATGGAGGTATGTGAAGTCAAATTGGAGGGGTGTGAAGTATGAGAATGGAGGTGTGTGAAGTCACAGAATGGAGGTTGGTGAAGTCACAGAATGGAGGTGTGTGAAGTCATAGAATGGAGGTGTGTGAAGTCACAGAATGGACGGGTATGAAGTCATAGAATGGAGGTGTGTGAAGTCACAGAGGAGAGGTGTTTGAAGTCATATATTTTATGTGTCTGAAGTCAAAATGTATGTGTGAAATCATAGAATAGAGGTGTGTGAAGTCATAGAATGGAGGTATGTGAAGTCACAGAATGGAGGTGTGTGAAGTCACAGAATGGAGGTGTGTGAAGTCATAGAATGGAAGTGTGTAAAGTCATAGAATGGATGTGTGTGAAGTCAGAATGGAGGTGTGTGAAGTCACCGAATGGAGGTGTGTGAACTCAGAATGGAGGTGTGTGAAGTCACAGAATGGAGTTTTGTGAAGTCATAGAATGGAGGTGTGTGAAGTCATAGAATGGATGTTTCTGAATTAAGAATGAAGGTGTGTGAAGTCATAGAATGGAGGTCTGTGAAGACAAAATTGTGGTGTGTGAACTCATAGACTGGATATTTCTGAACTCATAGAATGAAGGTATGTGAAGTCGTGGAATGGAGGTGTATGAAGTCAAAGAATGGAGGTGTGTGAAGTCAAACAATGGTGGTTTGTGAAGTCACAGAATGGAGGTGTGTTAAGTCCCAGAATGGAAGTGTGTGAAGTCAAAACGGAGGTGTGTGAAGTCAAAGAATGGAGTTGTGTGAAGTCAAAGAATGGAGGTGTGTGAAATCAAAATGGTGGTGTGTGAAGTCAAAAATGCAGCTGTGTGAAGTCACAGAATTTAGGTGTGTGAAGTCAAAATGGAGGTGTGTGAAGTCAAAGAATGGAGGTGTGTGAACTCATAGAATGGAGGTGTGTGAAGTCATAGAATGGATGTGTGTGAAGTCATACAATGGAGGTGTGTGAAGTCATAGAATGGAAGTGTGTGAAGTCATAGAATGGAGGTGTGTGATGTCATAGAATGGAGGTGTGTGAAGTCATAGAATGGTGGTATGAGAAGTCACGGAAGGGAGGTGTGTGAAGTCACCGATTGGATTTGTGTGAAGTCACAGAATGGAAGTGTGTGAAGTCACAGAATGGAGGTGTGTGAAATCACAGAATGCAGATGTGTGAAGTCAAAAGGGTGGTGTGAGAAGTCACAAATGTAAGTGTGTGAAGTCACAGAATGGAGGTGTGTGAAGTCAAAATGGAGGTGTGTGAAGTCAAAGAATATAGGTTTGTGAGGTCATCGAATGGAGGTGTGTGAAATCACAGAATGGAGGTGTGTGAAGTCAGAATACAGGTGTGCGAAGTCATAGAATGGAGGTGTGTGAAGTCACAGTATGGAGGTGTGGGAAGTCACAGAATGGCGGTGTGTGAAGTCACAGAATGCAGGTGTGTGAACTCAGAATGGAGGTATGTAAAGTCACAGAATGGAGGTGTGTGAAGTCATAGAATGGAAGTGTGTGAAGTCATAGAATGGAGGTGTGTGAAGTCATACAATGAAGGTGTGTGAAGTTAGAATGGAGGTGTGTGAAGTCACAGAATGGAGGTGTGTGAAGTCATAGAATGGAGGTGTGTGAAGTCATAGAATGGAAGTGTGTGAAGTCACAGAATGGAGGTGTGTGAAGTCACCGAATGGAGGTGTGTGAAGTCACAGAATGAAGGTGTGTGAAGTCATAGAATGGAAATGTGTGAAGTCATAGAATGGAGGTGTGTGAAGTCACAGAATGGATGGTATGAACTCATAGAATGGAGGAGTGTGAAGTCACAGAATGGAGGTGTGTGAAGTCACAGAATGGAGGTTTGTGAAGTCATATAATGGAGTTATATGAAGTCATAGAACGGATGTTTCTGAAGTAAGAATGAAGGCGTGTGAAGTCATAGAATGGAGGTGTGTGAAGTCAAAATGAAGATGTGTGAACTCATAGGATGGAGGTGTGTGAACTCATAGAATGGAGGTGTGTGAAGTCATGGAATGGAGATGTGTGAAGTCAAAGAATTGAGGTGTGTGAAGTCAAACAATAGAGGTGTGTGAAGTCACAGAATGGAGGTGTTTGAAGTCACAGAATGGAAGTGTGTGAAGTAAAAAAGGAGGTGTGTCAAGTCACAGAATGGAGTTGTGTGAAGTCACAGAATGGAGGTGTGTGAAGTCAAAAAATGGTGTGTGAAGTCACAAATGGAGGTGTGTGAAGTCACAGAATGGAGGTGTGTGAAGTCATCGAATGGATGTGTGTGAAGTCAGAATAGAGGTGTGCGAAGTCATAGAATGGAGGTGTGTGAAGTCAGAGTGGAGGTGTGTGAAGCCATAGAATGGAGGTGTGTGAAGTCAGAATAGAGGCGAGTGAACTTATAGAATGGAGGTGTGTGGAGTCACAATGGAGGTTTGTGAAGTCATAGAATGGTGGTGTGTGAAGTCACAGAATGGAGGTGTGGAAGTCATAGAATGGAGCTGTGTGAAGTCAGAATGGTGGTGTGAGAAGTCACAGAATGGAGGTGTGAGAATTCAGAATGGAGGTGAGTAAAGTCATAGAATGGAGGTGTGTGAAGTCATACAATGGAGGTTGTGAAATCATACAATGGAGGTGTGTGAAATCATAGAATGGAGGTGTTTGAAGTCACAGAATGGAAGTGTGTGAAGTCATAGAATGGAGGTGTGTGAAGTCACAGAATGGAGGTGTGTCAAGTCATACAATGGAAGTGTGTGAATTCAGAATGGAGGTGTGTGAAGTCATAGAATGGAGGTGTGTGGACTCAGAATGCAGGTGTGTGAAGTCATAGATGGAGGTGTGTGACGTCATAGTATGGAGGTGTGTGAAATCATAGAATGGAGTTTTGTGAAGTCACAGAATGGAGCTGTGTGAAGTCAGAATGGAGGTGTGTGAAGTCATAGAATGGAGGTGTGTGAAGTCACAATGGAGGTGTGTGAAGTCATAGAATGGAGGTGTGTGAAGTCACAGAATTGAGGTGTGTGAAGTCATAGAATGGAGGAGTGTGATGTCATAGAATGGAGATGTGTGAAGTCAGAGAATGAAGGTGTGTGAAGTCATAGAATGCAGGTGTGTGAAGTCACAGAATGGAGGTGTGTGACTTCATAGAATGGTGGTGTTTGAAGTCATAGAATGGAGGTGTGTGAAGTCATATAATGGAGGTGTTTGATGTCACAGAATGGAGGTGTGTGAACTTAGAATGGAGGTGTGTGAAGTCACAGAATGGAGGTGTGTGAAGTCATATAATGGAGGTGTTTGAAGTCATAGAATGGATGTTTCTGAGGTAAGAATGAAGGAGAGTGAAGTCAGAGAATGGAGGTGTGTGAAGTCAAAATGGAGGTGTGTGAACTCATAGAATGGACGTGTGTGAACTCATAGATGGAGGTGTGTGAAGTCATCGAATGGAGGTGTGTGAAGTCAGAATGGAGGTGTGAGAATTAACAGAATGGAGGTGTGTGAATTCAGAATGGAGGTATGTGAAGTCACAGAATGGAGATGTGTGAATTCAGAATGGAGGTTAGTGAAGTCATATAATGGAGGTGTGTGAAGTCATAGAAAGGAGGTGTGTGAAGTCATACAATGGAGGTGTGTGAAATCATAGAATGGAGGTGTTTGAATTCACAGAATGGAGGTGTGTGAAGTCAGAGTGGAGGTGTGTGAAGTCATAGAATTGAGGTGTGAAATCAGAAGGGAGGTGTGTGAACTCATAGAATGCAGGTGTGTGAAATCACAATGGAGGTGTGTGAAGTCATAGAATGGAGTTGTGTGAAGTCACAGAATGGAGGTGTGTGAACTCATGGAATGGAGCTGGGTGAAGTCATAGAATGGAGGTGTGTGACGTCACAATGGAAGTGTGTCAAGTCATAGAATGGAGGTGTGTGAAGTCATACAATGAAGGTGTGTGAAGTTAGAATGGAGGTGTGTGTAGTTATAGAATGGAGGTGTGTGAAGTCAGAATGGAGGTGTGTGAAGTCATAGAATGGAGATGTGTTAACTCAT